>JANZLX010000213.1:26150846-26162110 GCA_025531955.1 Erythroxylum orinocense
GTTTCTTTGGGTCCTCAAATTGGAATTCCTATTGAATTGGGAATTTTGTCAATATTAAGGGAATCAATAGAGGCGAGAAGAGCAAGAGGAGAGGCATTTTTTAGTAAGTCTTTAATCAAGAAAACCAAGGTGGGTTACATGTTTATAATTGAGTAATGAGCCATTAATGTTTTTCCAAATCAAGAAAATAAAATGATTTCAATTACTTCATAAATGTTTCTTTTATTGCTTTTGAATGATTTGAGAAATTGCTATATGTTTGGTGTATGAATTTTGATGATGAATTGTGAAATGGAAATGGAAAATGGTTTTGAAATATTTTATGTTTATGAAAAATGTCACCACATTTTGTATATTTGAAAAAGAAAAAAAGTATGAGAAAGTGAAAATGTGATTGATTGAATTGAGCATAGAATTGTTTGTGTCTGGGAATAAAGGAATCGTTTTGTTAGTCACGTGCACGTCAATTTAAGCCTTCTCCCAACTTCCCGCTTGTGGCCTATGAGATCTGAAAAGTGGACTCATTTCATTCATGGTGTAAACTTCAGTTTCACCATTTCATTCCACGGAACCCTCAAGTCATTTATTTGTGCATTGCATCTTTGAATTGTCAAGAATGGTGCATAATTGAGTGTTATGTTTGATAGTTAAATGTGTATGCTATGTCTATGTGATGATTTTTTTTACTAAATTTTGAGCTAGAATTGTTAATTTGGCTGAGAATTTGAGAATTTTTCATTTTATGAATTCAATATGACTTTTCTACGACAAATGAACATTTTAATGGTTTTGCTTATTATCCGTTATAAACTAGTTACCCATGAGCTTTTAAGCTCACCCCCATTCGTTCCCTTCTCTAAGTGATGAGCAATAGATCGAGTAATCTAAAGTCAAGGCATCACCCTAAATTTGCTTATGTTGTATTTTGAGTTAGTCTTGGAAAACACAAGGCTTTAGTCGCATTTTGAGAACTATTGGTTTATGTATCTTTTGTATTTTGGATTTTGATATTGATGATGTAATGTGGCTTGAAATGCCATTAAAGCTTTGTAAACTCTTATCTTTTGGTGTTAATGAAATATGAATTGTTATGAATGACGTTGCATTAGAGGAAGTGAATTTGGGACAATTTTCAAGTTTTTCATAAAGGAAAATTTTGTGTTTTGATTTAAGAGGAAAAATTGTATTAATCTAGGCTAAATTAGACAAAGTTTTCTTCTTGGAATTTGTAGCTTATCTTTCTAGCTTTCCAATGATATAAAGTATGAAATGTTTGGATATCGGAGTTAAGAGATATGACCTTTATAAGTTAGTAATGCTGCACAAGATGTATACAGGACAACCATAGTAAATGATGCAAATTGGTTGTAGTGATGAATCAAATGAGTAGAGATTAGAGAGTTTAATGAAACAAAGTAGTTGAATTGATATGAAGTGATATCGCACTAGAAGAGTTGAATTCAGAAAGATTATGAGTGAAAGTGATGTTAGAATGGATGTAGGAACCATTGGAGATGGTTTAGAGGGAGTTTTGTCTCAGGTTTGGAAATGTCCCCAACCTCGTCCATGTCCATTAAACAGACATTAGGTCCATTAAACAGACCTTTACGGGGTTGGAAAACACTTCAGATCCCGTGTATGTCCATTAGGAGGAGGTGTATGTCCGTTTTAACGGACATACACTGTAAACTATCAAAAATTTGCATTTTTGAAATGGCAAAATCTCTCTTCAAAGTCTTCATAAAAGTTTTAGAACTAGAAGTCTTCTTCGAAACCATCCTAGAATGACCTTAATCTGACATCTCTAGTGAAAGTTATGTCAATTGTCCCAAAGTAGTTACAATATGATTGATGACATACTCATGTTTGATTCTTTTGCCCATAACTTCTTCATCCAACCTCCAAATAAAGTGTTTCTTAAACCAATAGATTCCTAACACATTTTCTATCTCTCCATAAAAATTGGTAGCCTTTGGTGATGATTTGAAAAAGATTGATGGAAAGAAAGTGAGGGAATCGGTTGGAGGAGCATGACTTGGTTATGAACACACTTTGGCTTTTAATCATATCTTGATTTATAGAGCTCCAAATGAGATGATTTTCATTTCAAAATAAACTAGAGACATAGAGCTACAATTGTTCTGAAGAAGTTGAATTGTGATTTTTGGTAACTGACTGGTGGGGGCACGCCACCCTTATGGGATATGAGTGTAGATGTCATGTAGGACGTCAGGCCCGAGTCTTGCGAGGGTGGGGTGTCCAACACTTATGGAATTAAAGAAAGAGTAGGACTTAGGATGTTGGGCTCAGAAAACGGGGTTCAACACTTATGGTATCAGAGCAAGAATAGTTTTGTCATTTATCTATTGAACAAATTGTGAGGAAATTTTTAGGATGTTATGAGAATGAAGATGAATTGTTGAAAGCTAATAAGGGTTCATTGAAATAACCATACAGGGTAATATGTTCATTTTTTATGACTCTAAATGTTGGGCTCCGCAAATGGGATCTAACAATGTCATTCAAGTGAGATGTGTGTTTGGATGTATTGAGATAAACTATATGCGAACCTTAAGAAGTGTACTTTTTACATTAATAGGCTTTGAGGTTGAATGTGATGCTTCTGGTATTGGTATAGGTGTTGTGCTTTTGTAGGAAAACAAACCAGTAGCTTATTTTATTGAAAAACTGAGTGGTGCACAACTCAAATATCTGACCTATGATAAGGAGCTTTATGCTATGGTGAGAGCATTAGAGGTGTGGAAACATTACCTTTAACCTAGAGAGTTTTTCATTCGGATGGATCATGAGTCCCTAAATCACTTGAAGGGATAAGGCAAGCTGAGCAAGAGACATGCTACTGGGGTGGAGTTTCTGGAGACATTTCTATATGTGATACATTACAAGCAAGGGAAGGAAAATGTCATAGCTGATGCTTTATCTAGGAGGTATTCTTTAATTTCTACTCTTAGTTCTAAATTATTAGGATTTGAGCAACTTAAAGACATACATATTTCTGATGATGATTTTGCTAATGTGTGTGCTAATTGTGAGTATGTTGCATTCCATAAATTTTATAGGCATGATGGATATTTGTATCGTGGTAATCAGTTGTGTGTGCCTAATTATTCTTTACGTGCTTTGTTTGTGCATGAGGCCTATAATGGTGGTTTGATGGGTCATTCTGGGGTTGTTAAGACACTGGACATTTTGTATGAACATTTATATTGGCCTGGTATGCGTAGAGATGTTGAGCGTGTATGTGCCAAATGCATTGCATGTAGACAGGCAAAATCTACTATTAAACCCCATGGATTGTATAACCCTTTACCTATGCCTACTGAACCTTGGGTTGATATTTCTATAGATTTTGTTTTAGGACTGCCTAGAACAAAGAAGGGGTATGATAGCATCTTTGTTGTTGTTGATCGATTTAGTAAGATGGCGCATTTCATTGCATGCCATGAGACTGATGATGCTGTGCATATTGCTGATTTATTTTTTAGGGATATTGTTAGATTGCATGATATTCCTAGGCTTATTGTTTCGGGTAGAGATGTTAAATTTTTGAGCCATTTTTGGTGTATTCTGTAGAGAAAGTTGGGTACTAAATTGCTTTATTCTACTACTTGTCATCCACAGACAGATGGATAAACTGAGGTCATTAATCGAACCTTAGGTACCTTGTTACATGCTTTAGTAGGTAAATTTGAAACCCTGCATATCATATTTGATTTTGGTTAATTCGAATTCGAATCTACAATCTTCTTGTTTCCTTGAATCTGAACTTTTCAATCCTTCAATTCCGTATGTGCACGTTATTTAGTTGGTAAAAATTTGAAAACTTGGGGTGATTGTTTGTCATTTATTGAGTTTGCATATAATAGATGTGTGCATTCTACCACAGACAGGTTATTCACCTTTTGAGCTTGACTATGGTTTTAATCCTTTAACTGTTTTGGATTTGGTGCCTTTAACCTTGCATGAGTTGTTTAGTACAGATGGCAAGAGGAAAGATGAGATGGTCAAGGGGTTGCATAAGAAGGCAAGACAACACATTAAGCAGAGGAACAAAGTCTATGCCAAGCAAGCCAATAAGGGGCGCAAGCTAGTGACTTTTGAATCTGGTAATTGGGTTTGGTTGCATCTGAGGAAGGAACAATTTCCTACCCAAAGGAAGTCCAAGTTAAATCCTAAAGGTGATGGTCCATTTTAGGTGTTGGAGCGGATCAATGATAATGCCTACAAGATTAATCTGCTAGGTGAGTACAATGTTTCTGCTACCTTTAATGTAGCTGACCTTTCTCCTTTTGATATAGATTTAGATTCAAGGACAAATCTTCTTGAGGAGGGAGGGACTGATGTGAGTAGAAGCAAGGATCACCATGGTGATGGCATGCGTGATGGGGACGAGCTTGTCATTTCAGTTGGACATATGTCTAGAGCTAGGACCGAGGGATTCAAAGTGGCTCTCTATGCACATGTGGGCCAATTTATGGAGAGGATGGAGTACACCAAGCCTATTAGAGAAGAGCTATTTGAATAACAGCCCAAATTAATTCATTTATCTCAAATCCTTGGATTGGACTCACTTAGGACTTGAAGACTTAAGCCCAAGAGGAGAGACGTGCCTATGATCAGACTTGGGAGCACGTTGGACCAGGCCTAAGCGTGTTTTTATTATTCTATTTTGGACTTGTTTTAAATTATATTTATTTTGGGCTTCCATGTTTTATTTAGCCAAAGTCTTTTATTATTTGACCTAGGTATAAATACCCTCTTTAGGGTTAGAGAGACAACTTTTGATCATATTACTTCTTGTGTGTAGAAATCCCTCTTGTTCTTATCAACTTAGGAATTAAGCATCACTTATCAACTGAATTAGATTGTAGCATGATTTTGATCCTAAACACCTTTCTTGGTTTGTTCTTTACCCGTTATCTAGGATGCTCGAGACAAGTTCTTCGTGAGGTCTAATAGGTAAATTTAAAACCCGGCATATCAGATTTGATTTTGGTTGATTCGAATCTACCATCTTTTTGTTTCCTTGAATCCGAACTTTTCAATCCTTCAATTCCGTGTGTGCGCATTATATTCCCACACAAATTTGGGCAGATATCTCAATGGATTTCATTAAGGGATTGCCTAAAGTTGGGGGTAAGTCTATCATCTTTGTTGTAGTTCATCGTTTCTCTAAGATGGCTTACTTTACACATATGGCACACCCCTATACTGATACTATTGCAGCTCATGTTTTCTTTGAAAGTTTTTTTTATTTATTACATGACTACCTAAGTCTATTGTTAGCAATCAAGATAAGGTTTTCACTAGTACTTTTTGTAGGGAGTTGTTTCCGCTTTGTGGGACCAAGTTAGCATATTCATCAACCTATCATCCTCAAACAGATGGGCAGACAAAAGTGGTGAATAGAACAATTGAGGTGTATCTAGGGTGTTTTGTTGGGGACCAACCAAGTCGTTGGGTGGAATGGATTCCTTGGTCAGAATATTACTACAATACCTCTTTCCATTCAGCAACACAAACTACTCACTTTTGGTTGGTGAATGGATGTGATCCTCCACGCCTCCTATCCTATGACCGAGGTGCTACTAAGTTGCATTCAATAGATCAAGCTTTAATGGAGCGTGATGCAATCTTGGCTAAAGTAAGGACTCGACTTCTAAAAGCCCAAGCTAGAATGAAGCAATTCTATGATCAAAATCACAGGGAAGTCTCATTTGAAGTTGGGACTTGGGTTTGGTTGAAGTTATAGCTATATCGTCAGCTCTCTATGGTGTGCAATAGGTCACAAAAATTAGCTCTTAGATTGTTTGATCCCTTCCAAGTTGTCCAACGAGTTGGCCAAGTAGCTAACTGCCTCCACTTGCCTCCTACTAGAAAGATCCATGACATCTTTTATGTGTCACAACTCAAGGAGTCTAAAGGGGAACCAAACAACTCCACCCCGCTTTACCATCACTACTGGAGGGCAAAGTTAGCCCAATTCCATAGGCCATCTTGCGGGCACAACGCAACTGTGGCTTGTGGTAGTTATTGGCTCATTGGAAAGGCTTGCCTCAAGAGGAGGCTTCGTGGGAACCATTTTATGATTTCCAAAAGCCTATCCCGCTTTCGAGCTTGAGGACAAGCTCTTTGTCCCCGGGGAGTAATGATATGCAGGACGCCTTTGTAGGCAAAAAATATGCAAGGAGGAGCAGTCAAGGTCAATCTATCAATCACAAATTCAGCAAGGGCAAATTTAGTCAACAGAAACCAATTTAGTTACCAGAATCAGCAACAAAATTTAGTCAGTTAAGCTTAGTTTCATATCTTGAATTTAAATATCAATTTGAATTTCAAATTTAGCAGAGAATAAGCTAATTCTTTCCTGATTTCATTCCTTAAAATCCTATGTATGTATGCCTGTACAAAGGCCACCTTATTAAGCAATAAAGCATGTAGAAATTTACCAAACACTTTCTGAAAAGCTTGTCAAGGAACGCCTCCATTATTCTATCATGATAGGGTCCCATAGGAAGGGGAGGATTTAAACAAAGCTAAGGAGCTAGATTACCCGGTGAGTCATCCCCGGACTAGATCCTTAGCCCGAACCCATGTTAGAGTCATGGTATTTATTTGTAAAGTTACAACCTTATAGACAATGCACACAAGCTAGGAGCATAATTTAGAAGCTACAACATTGTTTTGTTAACCCTTCAAGGTACTTATACCATATAAAGACCAAGAGAGATAGGAGAAGCCTAAAATTATGATTAGTGTGGCTTTAGTACATAAACAAATGAATATGTTACAAGGATATTCACATGTTTGTTTTTATTTATAAAAAGCGCTAAAAAACTAGTTAGCTTTGGAGTTCACAAGGTGCGAATCCTCAATATGACAAAACCCTATGAAGGTGGCAAGATAAAATCAAACAACCATTACAGGACTATAGTAAAAAAAAGGACATTGTAGTATCAACACGTATGCTTCCTTATGGGCCATATAGATGGCACAAAACATTTAACCCAAAGGATTAAATTGTAAAATGTGGCTAACAAATGGCAAATATACTTCTAACACCACCCTTTAAATGAAATGTTTACAAATCATCACAAACCGAAAACTCGCCATAAACAATCACAATGTGGCTTGAACTCAAGAACTCTCAAACACAAATGTACACCATGGTAACTTAGAAAAGTTAATATCAAAAGTGCTTATTTAATGCTTTGCTTATGTTCTAATAGACATGTGAGACTACACTATATAGTTTATTGCTTTCAGTATGAGATTGATATCACATACCTCATTATAGTGGGTATATTCACTACCTCTCCAATCTCAAGAGAATTACATATGTGAAACATTTATATGAGTGCATAAAATGAAATGCGAAGTTGAGAAAGAATCACAAAACAGGAGCTAGGAATTACTACCTTCAAAATTATTAGTAAATGTCAAGAAAGTCAAGTCAGCAAGATCTTACCAAATGCATGGGGTAATTGGTGAAGAAAAGCATCACCTAACATAGCTCCTGCCTGTAAAGGGTTAACATAATTGGAACCAACCAGCCTACAAGTTAGAAATAGAAGAAAAGGCATGCAGTTGTTTAAATGAATAATTGAACTTGGTTCCAACCCATATGGACTATGAAATTACTGCATAATTATGGAACCCTAAAGAAGAAACCTGGGATGTAGGATTCTCATATTTGCCTATCCTTCAGCATTTAACATGTAAGTGGTTGTTCACAATACTCAAACTTGCACTATGATGGTTGCGAGCCACAAGTTTACTCTTCATTTAGCAACTAAATTTAATTTCAAAGCCAAATCATATTATGATTTCCAAAAGAATGCTGCCACCATAATCTAGTGTGACATAGGATACTATCCAAAGGAATAAATGACAGCACTGGTTCTTCTATTTATATGGTATACTATCCAATGTGGAGTATGCATGCATTGGTCCTTCTATTTATATAACATACTATCAAATGTGGAGTATGCAAGCAATTTGACAATAATGATAATAAGGAGAAAACATGATGTATTCAGATATTCAACATGAAAGGCTCAAAATCCTAACCCCGAATAAGGCCAATGTATCTACAACTTCCTTGGATAGCTTTCCCTGTGCTGCATTGAAACAATATGCAGGGTTGGCCAATAAGCACGACGATTTTTTTAAAATAATAAAAGCGAGTACACTTAGTAATTGGACAAGAACACTCGAGAAACAAAATGAAGTGGGGAATCAAAGTGGGTTAATCTGAAAAGGAGAGATTTTTAAGTGACTAACTAAATACGAGAGGCAAGATGATCAAGCAGACGAGGGAAGCCAAGCTCACTAAAAGGGAGCATCCCAAGGAATGTAACCAAAGACCTGCAAGCAAGCACACACAAGGGCTTAATCCCCCCCAAACTCCGATCTTCTGAAACATTAGACGAAACGATCATTACCTAAACCAGACAGACTTAAATCATGGTGGTGGTCGTGAGAACAGCCGTTATCAAATCCATAGAGCTTCATATCTTCCTCCTCCGCCAACTCTTCCGGCAGCGTCGACTTGCTTAAGCTATGGTCATGACGGTGATGATGATGTTGATCACAGGCATGATGATCATGAGCGTGGTGGTGGTGAGCATGCGCATCATCACGGTGAAGCGGCGATGCACAGGATCCAGCACTACCGAAACAAAGTTCCGGACATCCAAAGAAAACAACCAACGCAGCCAAGAAGAAGATTCCCCCTCGACCAGCTGCTACGCTCTGTTTCATTTTTATGTTTATTTAAGGAGAACGAGGGAAGAATTGTGGATGGTTTGCGGAGTATGATGGATTTGAAGTGAAGATGCTTTTCTGTTTTTTTTTTTTTAATTTTAAGGAAGAGCAAAAGGATAAGTTACGACGAGTTTGTCTTAAGATTTATGGTTGTCTTCAATTTGGAGGGGAAGAAGCTGTAAAGAGAGAAGGCTAAGAATTGCGGCCTTGTTACGGCAGGATGTAGTTTCAAGGGCTACGGAACGGACATCCCAGAAGAAGAAGAAAATATGTAGTTTCAACTCTCAAGGGTTACGGAACAGACGTCAGAGAAGAAGAAGAAAAATAGTAAAATACTGTGTTGTTATTTTTATTATTATTATCATTATTTCTTTTCTTCTCCGCCAATTTTTCACTTTACCTCACCCTCTGTCAAAATAAGATGTAAAATTACAAATTACATACAAAAACATTAGCATTTTATGTAACTAAAAAAGATCTAAAAGAAATTCTTTTTAATAAATCAAAAATTTTATTATTCTTAAATAAAAATAATTTCTAAAAAATAGCGAAAAAAATTTTTAAATAAAGATAATATATTTTATTTATTTCAGACAAATTAAAATAAATAAATTAAATTTAAAAATATCGTTCTTAATTATTTAAGAAAGTAATTTTTAATTTTAAGGAATCTAATTAATTAATTTTAGTATAATTAATTTTAATTTTTCAAAAAATTTTAAAATTTGATTAATAATTAATTTAATTATTAATCTTAGTCATATTAGTATAATTAATCTAACATTAAATTTTCATCTTAATAAATATAATCTAATTATATTAATTTATCAGACATAATCTAATTATGACATATTATCTTTTTAAACATTTATTTGATTATAATTATTGATTTGATAATTAATTTAATTTAGTAATTCAACTCTTTAAAAAATTAAACTAAATTGTAAAATATTTTTAACAAAAACAATCCTTTGAAATCATTTTTCAAACATTTAGAAAAAAAATTACTTTTCAAATTTGTTAGGAATTTATACAAATTTAATCTTAATTAAATTAACTGAATTAAAATAAGGCTTAGAAATATATAAAATAAAATAAAAAACATATGGGGACTCCACTTCACCGGTTAGAGCATTTTTTGCAAGGTGTGTCTAACCTCTGTCGAGAGACAGCTGGTATCTCGTCGTTTTTAAACCTAGAATAGGTCATTAGAATTACCAAATTATAATAATTCTTATATGAAATAATTTTGATGATTTTTAAATTATCATAACGAGATTTTTTATAAACAAATAAATAATGTTCTAAATGAATTTTTCATATACACTTAGTTAATTAACTAAATTTTTAACAAGCACCTACACGTTTGTTTATCTTTATACTTTTGAGATTGACTACTTTCTTTATAAGAAATAAAATATATAATATGTGTTATCCTTTTTATATTTTATTAATCTTTAGTCTTAATATAATAATAACTAGTAACAATTTAGGGATAATATATTAATATAATATAAATTTCGTAATTGTAATATCAACATAAAAAACAACGAAAATTGCTCTCTAATTACTTTAAAGTGACGAATCCGTTTTTGATTTCCTCAACTATCTTTATAGTTTACATTATATCTAAGTACTACTGATTGAGCTACTATAAATACAATAGGTCATAAGTAGAATCAAATTTTAGTATTTCTGAATGAGGTATTTTGGTAATCTTAAGTCTAAGAATCAATTATACACCTATTATAATGAGAAAACCCATAGATATATAAGTAATATTCTATTTGGGATCTTCATAATAGGATCGCTTTAGTAATTTATTCTTTAATAAGCACCCATACGTTTGTTTAGATATCTTCATACTTTAATTTATGAGATTGATTACTTTCTTTAACATAATGTGTGATAGTTTTACTGTTTCATGAATATCCTATCTCGATGAAACTATAACCAGGAATAATTTAGGAATAATATATAAATGTAAATTGAATCTTATAATTACGATCTCTTCATATGTCAATTGTATAATAATTATTTTAAGAATTTTACTCTAAGTATTAAAATATTAAATAAAAGTAACAATATACATAAAAATAAATAATGCCTTTAATTAATTATGTCACAAAATCTACAGCTAACCGATTGATTGTAGAGCATATACCAATAATCTCTCACTTGCACTAAGTCAATTGCTTAAGTATCTTAAACTATATCACTATATAACGATTATGTTACTCCTAAGACATGAAGTGAATCACACGTTAATACAAACCTCAAAACACGATATACAGATGCACAAGAAGGGGGGTTGAATTGTGTATCCTTTTTGGTAATCCCCTTGTAAACAAGTTCGTTAAAAAAAACTCATTCTTTTCACAGAACTACTGCAAATCAAAGTTATAAAGTATTTCTGAAAATCTTGTGTAAAAACAGTTTGATCGAAAATTGAAAGTTAACAGAGAGTTTGAGAGTTA
>JANZLX010000213.1:26190826-26214069 GCA_025531955.1 Erythroxylum orinocense
TTTCTTCCTTGCGTTATTTCCTCGTAATATATCCGTTTTTCAGCTTCTAAAGTTGTGATCTTGTTTGTCGATTTGCATTCTAGGGTTAGGGTTTTCTCCCAAATTTTGGGGCTTCTGATTTTGACGAATTCGCATAGGGTTGTTTGTTTGAACCATAAACCCTTATTAAGCCTTTATTTTGTTGTCTCTTGAGTCTTATTTAAGTTTCATATCGTCGTATTAACATTCAGAAGCTTGAATTCGACGAATCCCAAAAGTACTTGATTGCTAGCTTGAAATTCTTGTGTTATTAATTACGCAGTTATTTGTTTTCTGATGTTACAATATAATTGCTAATTTTGCTCAATTTTTGATTATATTGTTATTTATTTTCCGGAAATTTTTGTCCTACGCTACAGTTGTTCATTAGTAGCTTCGAGCTACTAATGAATCTTTGATCCTATCCTACAACCAATTATCCATACAATAAAATAAGTAGTATGAATGATGCCAACTCACTTTTTAACTCAATACAAAATAGTTAAATCTAGATGAATATTAATTAATTTGGTTGAGAATAAAAGTCGGATTTAATTATCATGTTAATAATATTTGATTTATTTATGTGCACTTAGATTAACTAAAATATCACGACATTATTGAATGACTAGTTTAACCCCAGGCTTTGTCTCTATTGTTAAGTTTTGAGTTTATGGTTAATTTTTTTTTAAATTTTTGTCACTAGTATTAATAACAAATATAAATCGAATTCAATATTTTTTTTGGTAAATCAAATCGAACCCAATATTACTAACATGAAGACTCGCTTTTTTAACTCAATACAATATAATTAAATCTAGATCAATGTTAACTAATTTGAATTGAAAATAACAGTTGAGTTAAATTATTGTGTTAATAATATTTGATTGATTTATATGTATTATTCATACTTATGTAGTTTGTTATTATATTTAATAAAAATCTTAAAAGAAGATTTTTTTAAAATTAAAATTATTAAAATATAGTATTTTTAAAAATTAAAATATTTGGACTAGATTTAGATTATGTAGAATTAATAAATGAAAAAATTACATTTCTTTTTGAAGAAGCTGTTAATATTATAACAAATAGTGATAACATAGAAGATGAAGAATTGTTTTGAATCTGTTTAATGTTTGATATTCTTAGAAGCTTAGATCTAATAAAATCTTTTATTTCTTTTCATAATTAAGATATATATGTTTCATATTTTGTTGACTAGATGATTTTATGCATTTTATTTTGCAAAAATTTGATTTTACCTAGTTGTTGCGAAAAAAGGTATTGGAGCTATGACTATTTCGTGTACAAACTGTGAAGATATTCACCGGCAGATTTGAGAAAAAAGATAGTTTATATATTACAAAGATAACTAAATATTAGTGCTATTATTGTAAAGAAAAAGGACATTAAGCTTCTAATTGAGAAATTGAAGAAATTAGCAGATATAAAATTTAAACTTAGAAACTTTAGCCTATATAAAATCCTATTTAGTTAAACAAGAAGTTCACTGGAATCCTAATATTAGTGATACATCTAGTACTTCTAGAAATCCACCTCCTAAGCATCCTTCACAGAGTTATAATGTCCTAATTTAGGATATGCTAAAACTCGCATGATAACCAAAGATAAAGATGACTTTACACCTATTGATAAAATGACAACAGAAGGTATAAATCCTTGTGGAATATAGTTCGATATAGATTGCATCCAAACTATAAAGAAGCAATAGATAAATGGAAAACTATTCTACTAGTAGTTATTGCTATCAATAAAATGGATTATGAAACAACTAACAATTTTTAGAAAAAAAAACTTTAGTGAACAACTCGCTCAGATTCATGAAAAATTTATATGAAAATTAAAAAATCTCCATATTTAATCTTAATAATGATATAACAAATTTAGTAACTCGAGCAACTGAAATGTTTCGACTATAATTTTTTGGAGAAGGAAATATTTTAAAAGATAATATGCCATAGCATTACAAAGATTACAATTATGTGATATATGTGAAATTAATAGATATATTTGAATTTTACTATATTATTATTACCATATTTATAATCAAGATGATAATACACAACTTTATTTAAAATGTTCTACTCAAAGAAATGTTCTACTCAAAGATTGTTGATCCTTGGGGAAGTAAATTAAAGACAACTTACAACCATGGACTTGTAGATACCTTAGCAAAAACTCTTTTTTAAAAGATAAATTAAGTGAATGGTGTAATGATGCTATATTATTAAAGAAAAGTAATGAAATAGAGAACAAAAATCTTCTTTTATGTTGTTATGATTTAAAAATGCCTATTATGATAGGATGTTAGGATGTGATAGTCCTTATTCTTATAATAAGATTAAAAAAGAAGTATAAAAGAAGGAAATATTTTAAGAAACTTTTAGCAAAATATTATAAGAAAAAGGAAGGATATAAACCTAGAAAACCTATGTTTAGAAGAAATAAAAGAAGAAATACAAAGATAACTAACTGTTAGTGCTATTATTGTAAAGAAAAAGGACATTAAGCTAATGAATGTCCTAAAACATTTAATAAAAAAAATCCAAATAGATGATGAAATAAATGAAATGATAGAAAATGAAGATTTTTTTGCAATTAATACTTTTGAAGAATGTTCTTCTAAAGAAAACATTTTTATACTAATAGATACAAAATACGAATGAACCTCAAATTCTGAAATAAATGAGTGGAATAGGAGAATCTTCTAACGCTCAAGCTAATAAACAAATAATAGATAATATAGTAGAAACATTTATTGATAAAAGAATACTTAAAAGGATTCAAAATATTATGTTTTCTATAAATTCCTAGAGCGGGTTTAATATGACCTTTCTTCAGAAAATAGGGTTAAAATCCAAAAAACACCATATGTTCTACGGTATTAATCTTAAAGAAAAACCACAGATATTAGTTTAACCTCTAACCAAGTAATGGTTCATATGCTATCTAAAAGAGATATTTCCTAAAAACTTTATCACATTCCCAAAGAAATTAGAGACAAAAATAGGTTAGGTGCATAATTTGATCCACATAAATGATAATTAGATATACTTTTATGGAAGGAATAGATAGTCCTATAAATTTAGCAATATTAAATGATCAAATTCATAATAGAAAAGAGGCTTGTATGGGAATTTTAAGAGCCAATCATCGATACCAAAAACTTTTGTTTAATATCTACCCTAAGATGTCCTATAATATGTAGGATAAAGATTTTGATAGAACACTCTTTTTAATCTAAGACTTTAAAAGAAACGATTTAATTAAAGATAGAAATAGACCATATTCTATTACATACATGATATCTAATGCCTCATCAAATACTCATCATACGAAATGTATTGCAGACAAAGATATTATTTATTTTCCAAAATTATTTTCTGAAGTTGAAAGAATATATCCTCCTTAAAGGCCTTATACATAAATTTTCGTTAGATTTACAACAAAAACCTTATAAACTTATGATAATAAATTATTACCCACATTATCTTATTCAGAAACCGGTGTTTCAATTAGTAAAAAAAATGCTAATGCTTTAGTCAGAGGAGATAAAAAGATAAGTTCTAATTGTAAAATTAAAAGAGAATAGTTTGATGGCACAAATTATGTTCCCCGTAATATCTTAGTCGATATTGGAGGTAGTGGAAGTAACGTTAATTATATCTAATACATAATTTGAAGAGCTTCCAACTAAATGAAACTTATCTGGAGGTGAAATACATGAAATATATATTGCCAGAAAACCACTATTAAGATAGGATATAGTAAAATAACCATAAGATTATTATTTGAACTTGAAGGATTTAATTTAGAAATAATGCTAGGTACTAGTTTTCTTGAACAAGTTCAACCTTACAAAATAACTCAATATGGAATACAACTATCTTACAACAATAATATAATATATATTCCTAGATAATGACTAGTCCTAGTAGTATTTATATTCCAATCAGTATAACTTATAAAGATTATAGAGCTGAATATTTTGTTGTTTATATAGACAGTGAAACTGGTTCTTATTTATGTAAAGCAAGTTGTTTTCCTTTACAATATCATGAAATCTAAAAAATATATTAGGATTAGATATTTATAATAATAAGATTCGAAAGGTATTCTTCAACCCCAAATCCTATTAGGATCATTTTTAATAAAATGTCCAACCTTTTATTTTTATGATATTGGAACCGAAATTCTTTTAAGAAGTATCTTTCTCCAATTATTTCATAAAATATTTTTTGATACTATTAAACAACAAATATTTTAAAACTCCTTATGGTCATTGGATCACAGTTAATTGAATAAAAAATGCCTATTATGCTCTACCTTGATCCTTTTTAAACTTCGCATAGCTCAGCGTGGTGTAGGATATAAAGAAAAACGTTTATTAAAAATATAAAATCATTATTTCCTAGACAGATCTAAGGAGGAGTTAAGGATTGTTATCTAAATAATCCTAAAATAACTCCCAAAGTCCAAAGATACATTGTTATTAAAGATATTATTTGTTGATCCAGATTTTCATGAAGAAGAATGATATGAGGCTTATCATTTTATTACTTTGATAAAGGCTTAACATTTTCCCATTATTATGGATACTAAATTTCAAAAAGAATTTTCTAAATACAATGAAAATGATATTCATTATAAAAGAGGCATTGGGATGAGAACTGTTATTTCTGGCACAGAGGCATCATTTAAAAAGGGATTTCAAACCTTTGCCAGAAAAGACAAATTTTCTTCTTTAATGATAGCCCCAACCAAAAAGACACCATTAGTTGTTGCAATTTTTATGAAAATGAAGATAAGCTTGATTGAAAGAGGCAAGATAAGATCTAGTCTTGAAGTACAAAAGAGATTATGTCATACCTGAAAGCACACAGAAAAAATCTATCATTCTTGGACAAGTGGTTTGAAGTTGTTTAAAGAAAAAGATAAAACTAAAATGTCTGGCATTTGTACATACATAGACTATTCTGAATATGAAAGATAAGAAGATAAGATAGAAATCTCTGTAACCACTTAGATGAAAGAGAACCTGTACAGATAAAGATAGAATCTACTTTTTAAAAAGTTGATAAGATGCATTTTTTGTTAACTCTAGAATTCAGACTTCAAGGCATCAAGCAATCTCTATGTATCTCCTTTTTATAATATCTTTCCCTATGAAATAAAATCTCTCCTTTTTGCAGATATAATTTACAACTTCCATTTTGAAACCATACTATTCTCCTAAAATATTTTGTATATGCCTTAAGGTAGGACACAAATTAATACTGTGCTGGACTTTGTTGAAGGAAGCGTCAAGGGTAGTTATCTTACTCTAAAGTTAGAGTTGAAACTTTAGGAAAAAGACTTCATGAAAATTCGGTAAAGCTATGGTCAAACACTAACGATACAGGTACGGAAGCATAATGGACCATTTAATTTGGAAATGTAAAACTGTTATGTATGTAATTAAATCATGACTTCTTATTTTCTGGAGAAATTTATATATGGAATATTTGGACTAGATTTAGATTATGTAGAATTGATAAATGAAATTATTTCATCCTTTTTTGAAGTTGTTAATATTATAACAAATAGTGATAACATAGAGGATGAAGATTTATTTCGAATTTCTTTAATCTTTGATATTTTGAGAAGTTTTAATATGATAAAATCCTTTATTTCTTCTCATAATTAAGATATTTGTGTTAGATTTTTTTATTCAATGATTTTATGCAATTTATATTGCAAAATTTTAATTTTACCTTGTTGTTGCAAAAAATGGTATTAGAGCCATGAATATTTGATGTACACCCTGTGAAGATATCCATCAGCAGCTTTGGGAAAAATGATATTTGATAGACTACAAAAATATATGTATAAGAGAGCTAAATAATATTTATTTACAGTTGATAACTCATAAGTTTGTTTCATCAAATACTTTATTAGATTTTAAAGCAACCATTCTTGAGCTAGAAAACCATCAATATAGAAAAGAACATAAAGTGCTACATCTTACCTTTTTCGAGTATTATAGAATACATCTAGATAGAGGTCATTAGAAATCCTCCAACTTGTGTTGTTAATTATGAATTAGTGTCTTTATTGTGATCATTTACTTTCTGAAATAAATGGACTTACAAAAGGCCCGGATTGAATTACACTGCCGCTAACAATGTCTCTTCTTTGCGGCCCAAAAGGCGGTTGACTGAAAGCTTCAATTCATCAACAGCCGCCCTTCTTCCTTCTCCTTCTGTATTCGTATTCGTATGTATCTCCTTCTTACTCCTTGTATATCAGTCGATTGTAGCTTTTGTTCATTCTTTGCTTATTGTACATCGTTGCTTTGATCTGGCTTTTAGCTTTTGGGTTATGGATTCTGCTTACTGGCTCTTGGATAGCTCTGGGCTTTTAACACATTTTTACGATATTTTTAGTTGCATGGTAATCTTCAAGGTTACGCGTGTGCAGACTACTCCTTTCGATGGCCAGAAACCTGGTACTTCTGGTCTCCGTGTAAAGGTCTTATTCGTCTTCTTTGTTATATTACATTCAAATTTAGTTTGAATTATTAGATTTGATTTATTATAAGATCATTATATAATAATAAATATTAGTGTATTTTTATTTAAACTTATTTTTTATATAATTTTTACTTTTTATTTATTATATCCTAATTTGATATCGGTTTAATATTGATTTAATCTTTAATCCTTCGGCTTTTTAAAATATCGGTTCGATAACTGGTCTGAATTTTTTTAAAAATCGTAATCAATTTTATTCGAAAATTTTGAGTCCGGTTACTGCCCAAACCCTAGTTGATAGACGATTCACTGAGCGCGTGCTTTAGGCTTTCGAATTTGGCGGAGCGTTTAGATCAGTTCTAGATTTTGAAGAATTGATCATTATACTAGATCGATTTTGATTGTTCGTGCAATGCTCTCTGATTCGTCATGAAGATTAACGCAGGTCTCTAGAAGTGGTTAGTAAATTCGTTTTTTGGTTTTGCTCCTTTTCTTCTGTTTAAGTGTTTGGGTCTGTGTGAGAGTAAGTTGTGGATTGTGTTGAGTTTGACGGTTTAGTGTTGTTTGAAGTGCGATTGTTATGGATAGTTGAATTGAATTGATAACCTTTTATTTTTGTACTTTGTAGCGGTTGTTGATTGAATGGTGTTTTTTAGGCTGTGTGAACGTGGTGATACATGTGAAAAGTTGCTCCATTTCTTGATATGTTTACATGTCTTGCTTCTTCCTGGAAATTTGTCTTGCGGTCGTCATTTTTTTGAATTATAATTCATCATCAGTGTTCTTATGTTGATTGTTCTTTTCTGATTTTTTTTAACGAGTTCTATCTTTCTTTTTCTTCCTGGTTACTTATAATTATTGTTAGATTACGACAGCATCAACTCATTTTTTTCTGTAGCTGTGATTGTGAGTTGCTGTTTTGAGCATCTTGTGTAGGGATTCAAAATCTGCAAAGAATTTTTATTTAGTGATGGACTTGTATTATTTGGGTGTGATTTGTGGATTGCTGTTGTAGTCTGTGTTGGTAATTATCAAGTTAGAAGGATTTGTTTGCTGGGTGATCTTTTATTGATATCATAACCCAGGTGCTTTTTTCTTCTTAAAGCTCCTAAGTTGTTTTAGTATGCTGATGAAATTGTTTCTTCATTTATGCGTTTTGCTGGTTTGTCTTTTTCTCATTTGGTGATTTATGGATTCCATAAAAAGTTTGCCTGAACCTTAAACGGGATTGACAACTTATGCACATGTCTCAACTTTTCTAACCCACTTTTAATGGATATACTTTAGGGAATGCTTTGAAATGAAAGAAACTTTGGTGAAGGTTTCTAACCTATTTACGTTTTTTCAGTTGAAAACGAATTTTAGAGGAAAATAAACAAAAAATTGTGTTTTCTAAATCTTATATTCAGGTTCAAATTAAGAAATTTTGAATTTACACGCATGAAGGTGAAAAATTGATTTTTTCGGCGTAGGTTCGAAATCCCTTTTTAAATGTTGCCTCCATGCTAGAAATAACAGTTCTCATCCTGATGTCTCTTCTGTAATGAATATCATTTTCACAGTATTTAGAGAATTCTTTTTGTAATTTATTATCCACAATAATGGGAAAATGTTATGCCTTTCCTAAAGTAATAAAATGATAAGCATCATATTGTTCTTCATGAAAATCTAGACCAGGAGATAATATCTTTAATACCAATGTATATTTCAGAGTTATGGTAGGATTATTTAGATAACAATCCTTAACTCCTTGGATCCACTCGGGAAGTAATGATATCTCAGGAAACACTGGGTTTGTCAAGTACATAGCATTTATCGTTCCAAAATCATACCAATCTTGAATAGTTTGTGGATGAGCGCCTTGCAAAAAGTTTAGTCTAGGGTACATCCCAGAAAATCCAATATAGTAGGTATCGTTATTTTGTAGAGAGTATAAATCTCTCGTTACCTCATAATGCACTTGAACAATAAGATGTCCTTTTTGGATGGCTATCAAACACGACATTTTTCTATATCCTTGAGCTACAACTTCTTCCATCTTTTTCCAATAAAGTCTAAATCAAATATTTAATTCAAAATTTGTCAAATATATATGCTGTCATTCAGTTCAATATAAGAAATCAAACAAATTTTATCATATTAGCAATTATGTGTGTCTTATTTTATATCAAATAATATATCATATGTATGCAATGCTTTCTTTTATAATACAAATTAGAACTCCTTCCTTCTCTTACCATTACAGCTTAAAACAAACCTTAGCAATAAGGGTCATTAAATTTATATGTCAACAATTTATTTCATACTTGTACGATCTCCAATTGGTTGTTGCGGAGAGATAGAGAAGCGAGCAAAGTAGAAGTCCCCTTAGTTGTAAGAAGGCCTAAGGAGAAGATCAAGACCTATAACTTAATTCGCTTAGTCCCATGTTTCAACCCGAAATTTACTTCCTTCAATAGTTTTAACTCATCCCTCTTCCCCTTCACCTAAACAAGTACCTTTTGGTCTATTGCTAATTTAAGCAGCTCTACAATTTTGTAAGGTGTTCTTGATGGTAAGAGCTTAGTTTATTCAATTTCTCATTTGGGTTTATGGCTTTGTGTTTGGATATTTATGGTTTACTTGTTGACCTGCTGTCAATTATGTGGAGCATATATGTTGTATTGGAGTTTCTGTGAATCTGGATTGATGGTTATTCATTTCTTGCTCCTTGTTTCTTTTACTTGCTTTTGTAGACTTTCTGAAGTTTATGAATGGCTTGGAGAGCGATTTGGACAAGGGTAAGATGTGAAATTTCTTTTTCTTCTTCTTTGGTTTTATAACGTATTTTGTTGTGTGGAAGAATCTGAATGTTAAACAATATGAATTCTGATTACTTTTGAGGATTTTTAATTTTAGAAGAAAGATAACGCATTACCTTTTCTGGATGACCTTTGCTCTTGTAACATACCATAGAGTTGGTGTGAGGGTTAGTTGGGAAAATCCAATGTTTTAAACAAACAATTGATTCTTTCTAATGACAATGCATAGAATTGTTAATGGGACCTTTGTACAATGGGGGCTTGTTTCATGTGTTATTGTACCGATTATCGTCTATTGGTCTTTCTTGTATCCCTTATTGCATCTTTTCAATAGAAATTCTTGTTGTATTTGAAGTGAATGTCTTAGAGCTTTGGATCGATATTTGTCAACTTGTAGATTGTGTTCTACTGTTTTCTTCCTGGGGAGTCTGGAAATGTGTCAATTGAATCCACTATTTGGTGGTTCATGCCGTCTTCAACTGGAAGACAGTGCTTGCTAATTCGAAATCTATTACCTTAGATAGTATTATCCTTGTTTGTGGTTTGGATTCAAATAACTCCCTCTCTTTCGTTTTCATATTTACGCAGATGAAACATATAATATGTTCGATCTATATCATCTTGCAGGGTATTCATGTTGGTTTTGTTAGAGCTTTGAGTGCTGCATCTTGGGAACAAGCAGTGGGGCTTTTTCCTAAAAGAAAATTTGATATAGGGATAAAATCAAATTCTCCTGTGATTAAACCCGGTGAGCAACAATTGCATGGATGTTTTTGATACTTATATCTTGTGGCAGTCACTAAAAAAAAATCATATCTTGCACGTGCTATGGAATGCTTTCTTCTTCTTTTTCCATTTTTCTTTCTTAAGAAATCTTTTGGTATTTATTTTTCGTTGAAACACAAAAACGTCTGAATGATAGACCACTTAGTTTCTGTTGAGAAAGCGCATCATTCACATACATCATTATCATATCCATGTCTTATACCATTTTATTCAGGCCACATAGGATTCGAATATGTTGTAATAATCGCAAGTATTTGCTAGTAGAGAGTTGAAATTTTATGACATTGATAAATTTTCTAGTTTGCGATAGTAACCATTCTTAAATTTGTTCTGCAGAGTTTTCTTTCCACTCATCTCTACTACTTATAAGGTATCAATACCTTCTTCTGAACTTCTCTTTTTCTTCATTTCTTCTGATTGAATTCAAGAACTAACAGGTTCTATTGGCTGATCCTGTGAACTGAAAATTGGTGTTAATTGAGCAACAAACATAGGTTTGTTTTTTGGAATCCCAAACCCTTACATGAGTTCAATACAAATGAGCCCTAAGGAGCTCAATGAACTAACTTACAACATTGAGATGGTGTTACATGGACTAGATATCATTTGAGGTTACTAACCAAAAGATTTCTATCTTCTTTATTCATGGTCTCTAAGATACATAGGAGACAAACTCCATCACAATAAGCTCTACAGGTACAGGGTTCTTGCAGCTTCTGAGTAATTCTAGGTGACGAGCCAAGGCCACTGAATTCATTTGTCTCCAATCTCAGCTTCAATTATTGATTGCCTAAACGAGTCCATCAACAACCTAATTATGAAATGTTGAATCCAGAATGTGAATCTTGTTGTGTTTTGAGCTTCCAGTGCATCAGTTGCATCTATTTTTTCGTGCTTGAATTCCATGGTCACCATATTTCTAAGACATTTCCTCCTCACCAGCTCTGCTTTTTTATTCACAGCTCGTGGAATCTTGATTGCTAACTTTTAAATTTGCTTCGATCCCAATTCTGGCCCCATCTTGTAGCTATGCTCCTTATGATCTTTTTCCCACTGAGGTTGACTACGATACCTTCCTTTATTCTTGTAAATGTGTTCGAGCATAATAAGTTAACTATCCATTTGTTTGTGCATAAACATCCTTTGATTTCTTTCTCTCCACACCTTATAGACAGTTGTGCATAAAGCCAGCTTGAGGAGAGTGTGATTATCGACTGATAGGTTAGCTCTGTTGGAGGTTCAGAAGACTATACTCTTCCAACTCTCTTCTTCACAATAATGATTGCAAGCAAGCTGTATTCTTTCCCATATCTGTTTGGAATAAGGGCATTGGAAGAATAGATGATCCCTTGTCTCCCAACATAGCTTTTAAATGTTTCTTTTACCTCTTTACTGAACCATTTGAGTAGATAATATAAATTTGTTCTTATCATGTTGTTCTTACTCGTAACTAATTTCTGAGGGTAGGGGGGATACTATCTACCTTTGGTCATAATAACTTAGTTTTTGGTTGCCAACTATTGGAATTTAGTTTCTCCTAACTTCTAAATGCTATTTGAGTTTCATCAAACTTTATCATTTGTATGACTTTTAATTAATTTAAATCTCTTAATTGAGCTCTCATAATCTACTAAAAGGACGTTCTTTATTGTTACTTTTACTACTATCAAGATCCAATTTACGTATTAACATAATTAATCATTTATGAAAGAGCTCTGTAGAGACAAAAGTCGCTTGCATTGCAGACATTTATGAACTTCTGTGTCTCCTTTTATGTCTCCAATATTAGCATATGCAATTCATGAAATGAAATTTAAATTGGAAGATTATTGGATTGAATCATAAATAGGTTTGATATTTCTTTGACTTTTATAAGTGTCTATATTTTTTGAAGTGGCACCTTTTTCCACTCAGGGGTGTATATCTTTTGGTATTTGGTGCCTTGGGAAATCTAGAGATCCTAGCACCTTGGCAGTGTCTAGCACCTTGGACTACCTTGAAAACAGTTATTCTAATTAATATCAATAATCCAGCATCCGGAACATTACTTGAGTATGTTTAATCTGTGTGAGTTATAGTTGTACTTTCTCTTTAACGTTGGAGGCGTGTACCAATATGCACCTTGCCATTTAGTTATCATGCTTGTGAAAATATTGCTCCAGAATACTGCAAATTTAGCTCCATTTGACCAAATGATGGTTGCATTATATTGCTCAGGTCTTTACATGTGAGTCCAGAGTTGTTGGCTATAAGAAGTGACGAGCCATTTAAGCCTCAGAGAAAAGGGAAGTTTAAGAGAAAGCAGAAATGTTCTCAACCACCTGTTGAAGCTCCATACGTGCCGCCTAAACTGAAAAGAAATACCAAGGCCTTGCAAGAGAAAACAATTGACATATTTGAAGGCATGACTATTGTTGAGCTTGCGAAGTGTACTGGTGAATTAGTATCCACTTTGCAGGACATTCTTGTGAATGTTGGGGAAAAACCTGGATCAGAATTTGACCCGCTTAGTGTTGACATTGCAGAGCTAGTAGCAATGGTAATTTTTTTTTTCTTATTCACAAGAATAGTATTACAGCTTTTAGTGAACATTAGGATGATGATGAATTGGATTCTTTTGTTGAGTAATAACGGGAGATGCAATTCAAAAATTTCCATTTATTATTGATTAGGGGCAAATGCCCCACTGGTAAGAAAAAAAGCATCATTCCTAACAAGCAGTAGCATTTCGACATTTATCGGACCTTGAGATTATGAGATTGGTGACTATCCTACACCAGCTGGAGCCCAGAAAAGCCTGAATTGGAGGTTGTCTTTATTTTAGGTTTACAATAAAACAAGAAAGAAAAAAGGGAGTGGATTTCCTTCTATGTCATCCTTGTTCTATAGTGCCATATCGAACTCTAGATTGTATAGCTTTTCCTAGATGTAGAAGGATGGGGAAAGTTGCTAGAATCTACATAGTCTTTATGTTTAGTGAAAATTTGCCCTCACTGAATCAAATTTCTGGCTCAACCTTTCTGATGATGCATTGTTAAAAACGTGGAAAATTTCGCATATTGGTTATTTGGCTTTGGGTGGTTGATATGCCTAGTTGGTAGTTTAGGATTGTGTTTCTACTGAGACTAAAGTATGTGTTTTGGATAGCAAGAACACAATTTTAATGAATTCGATATTTAAGAAACCCCAGGTTATACAGTGGTTTTACAGCTGTCATTTACTCTATTGTCCTTATTTTTCCTTCATTCTAAGATTGTAATACTCATTTGTCACACTGTGACTTTCATATAAGTACCCTCTTTATGATAATTTTTACAGGAAGTTGGGGTTAATGTTAGGAGGCAACACTCTAATGAAGGAGCAGTTGTTCTTCCACGGTCACCAGTAGTAACAGTCATGGGCCATGTTGACCATGGCAAAACTTCTCTTTTAGATGCATTGCGACAGACATCTGTGGCTGCAAAGGAAGCTGGAGGCATAACTCAGCATCTGGGTGCTTTTGTTGTTAGCATGCCTTCAGGGGCATCAATCACATTCCTTGACACTCCTGGGCATGCTGCATTTAGTGCAATGCGAGCTAGAGGTGCAGCAGTCACAGATATAGTTGTGCTTATTGTAGCAGCTGATGATGGGGTGATGCCTCAAACTCTAGAAGCTATTTCCCATGCAAAGGCAGCTAATGTACCCATTGTAGTTGCAATTAATAAGTGTGATAAACCTGCTGCCAACCCAGAGAGAGTTAAGATTCAACTTGTGTCAGAGGGCTTGCAGCTGGAGGATATGGGTGGAGACATTCAAGTGGTGGAAATTTCAGCTGTCGAGAAAACTGGATTGGATAATTTGGAGGAGGCTTTACTTCTCCAGGCAGAGATGATGGATTTAAAAGCAAGGGTTGATGGGCCTGCTCAGGCTTATGTGGTGGAGGCAAGAATTGACAAGGGACGTGGTCCATTGGCTACAACCATTGTTAAGGCAGGGACTTTGGTTTTAGGGCAGCATGTGGTAATTGGCTCTGAGTGGGGCAGAATAAGGGCTATTAGGGATATGACAGGGAAGTTGATACTGCAGGCACGACCTGCAATACCAATTGAGATTGAGGGCCTGAAGGGAATTCCTATGGCTGGTGATGATATCATTGTTGTGGAATCTGAGGAAAGAGCTAGAATGCTTAGTGCTGGTAGAAAGAAGAAATCGGAGAAAGACAGGCTTAGGAAGATTATAGAGGAAAGGACAGAAACTGAGGAACCATCGGAATCTATGTCTTTCCCTGGGAGGATTGAAATGCCTATAATTGTAAAAGCAGATGTCCAGGGAACTGTCCAAGCTGTCACTGATGCACTGAAGACTTTAAACAGTCCTCAGGTATGTTGTCCCTCCTACTTTTAACATTTGAAAAGTTTTTGTTAATATCAAGCTGCTTTGTTATACTAATGATTAGTTCCTTATCTACTTGATTTCTAAATAAAGCTAACATGAATGACATCCACACTCTGTGAAGATAAGATAATTTCTGAAAGTTGGAGTTGCTTTTCCCTTGATCATTGTTTTACCCGCTTCTCACATTTTTATTGATCATTTTCAAGTATGCTGTCAGGTGTTTGTAAATGTAGTTCATGTTGGTGTTGGACCTGTTTCTCAGTCTGATGTGGACCTTGCACAAGCCTGTGGTGCATATATAGTTGGATTCAATGTAAAAAGTCCACCTAGTGTTATCAGTCAGGCTGCAACTCAAGCTGGTATAAAGGTATTAACCCTCTGTTGTCAACTTCAACCATTATGAAAATGCTTTAATCCATGCTTTTAAACATTGGGAGAAGCTTAGGAAAACCAGCTTCCTGTTGTTATTTGGTTTAGTCTGGTGATCTTGCACCAAGAAAAAACTTATAATAGGAATCTATAAATGCCCTTCTAAATTTTGCTCTGTAATTGGGTTTAGGTAGTGCATCACCGCGTAATCTATCACCTATTGGAGGAATTTGGCAACATGATAGTAGACAAGGCCCCTGGAACTTCAGAAACTCAGGTTGCAGGTGAGGCTGAAGTGCTGGGTATCTTTGAGCTAAAAGGGAGAAGTAAGTCAAAAGGACCTGATGTGAAGATTGCTGGCTGCCGAGTGATAGATGGTCATGTTACACTATCCTCTACCATGAGGCTTTTGAGAAGCGGGGAAGTAGTGTTTGAAGGATCTTGCACATCTTTGAAGCGGGAAAAGCAGGATGTGGAAAGGGTGGGAAAAGGAAATGAATGCGGAGTTGTAATCCATGACTGTGATGATTTCCAAATTGGAGACATCATTCAATGCTTGGAGCTAGTAATTAAGAAACCTAAGTTCATTTCATCAAGGAGTGGTGCAGTTCGAATTGAGTGCTGATGGTGGCTTTCCAGATGATAAGGACATTTAGGAGGTTTCTGCATCTCCTGTCGCATTTTTTTGGCGAGGGACTTGGAAATGATTGTTCTGCTTTGGTAAGTGACCAAAATTTTGCTAGGTATTTCTGAGAGAATCTCGGAATTGTTGTTGATGTTGTACTTGGGTAAGTGACCAAAATTTTGCTAGATATTTCTGGGGGAATCTCGGAAGTGTTATTGATGTTGTACATTTGATTCGAGAAACTTGCGGATCATATAACCCATAGCATGATGAAGAATAGTCGTATATTTATTCTTTCCACATCTCCCAACTAATAAATTAGATTATTTTTCAACAGTTCTTCCATAGTAAAATCTACCTCTCGGCCCTGGTGTCCAAGGTTGAGGGACTACACAAGTTAGGGAAGTTGCAAAACCATGCACCTGGTGTATTGACCCTACCCCAGCAATTCAAAATTTCTCATCGAGTGCCTGGTATCTCTAGAAGTCACTTTGCTGGGAAATGTCCCCCATGGCTGTTTTATGGCTTGTGTTGCTGCACGTCAACTCCCCACCAATATGGACCAAGGTGTCCATCAAATGCTAAAAAGACGAGTGAGGAAATTATAGTTTTATTAGGTAAATTATATTTTCAATTTGAAATCTTATTCAATTTTATAATATTTGTTACAAATAAAAAATTAATCAAATACTCAAAATTTTAATTTATTATAAATAAAGTCTATAGTTAACTTCTGGAGTTGTTTTATGAAAGTAGTCAAATATTCACACAAACTAATATGTAAAATTTTAATCTAAATAAAAAATCAATTACTATTTAGATTTAGTTAAAAAATATTAACAGTTTATTAATTAAGAATTGTATGTATATGCGAACATAAATAGACTTATTATATGTAATATTCTATGCAACGATTCTTAGCCTTTGAATTATATTTGTAACAAATTAAAAATTTTGATATTTGATTGTTGCATAATTTTACTCATAGCTAGTACTACGAAATTAAACAAAGATGTAAATTTAAAATATAAATTACCTTTTCTAATAATTCTTTTAAATATTAAGGTATATTAATTTAGTTAATTTGTATCCAATTTAATTTATTCTTGAGTAGATTATAAATTGGTTTCAATTAGGGAAGTTGGATAGGGGTAAAGCTGCATATTAGTAAACCTATCCAGACTTTGCACTTCAGCGGGATTTATGCTGAATGTTATTGTTGTAGATTATAAATAAATTATTTCATAGTTAAAGGTCTAAATCACACCTTAGTATTTCTTAAAAATTTCAAGTAAGTCTTTACTGTTATTTATAATGTTACATTGCAGCTTAACATTTTTCAAAATGAAAATAGTAGTACTCTAAACCCTAATGGAGTTATGTTCTACTAATTTCTAGTAATTAGGTCGTCAACTTATCATCATATATGGTGTTATAGCTACGTAGTCTTGAGCCACCAAAAAGCTGAGTTGAAATAATTTCTCTTCGCAGTGGTCAAAATTGCCATTTATACCTTAATATTTTACAAAAGATCTACGTAAACCCCACTTTTCTCTATCACCTTTTTTATACTTGGACTCAAAAGGTAGATCGCTCACCCTAGGCGCCCCATACTCTGACCCGATAAAGTAGTGAGGGATAAATTACGGTCTGATCTTAGCCAACTTTTCGAAAAGGCGACCCAATATTTGGTGTGCACAAGGAGCCACCACATTGGATGAACTCCCACACTGCCGCTGTCGAGACTCGAACCTGAGACCTTGGACTCACTTTCCTTCCCAATGACTAACTGAGCTACCCGCACGGGTAACACCTTTTTTATACAGTAGTCAGGGTGCAATGACTTACCATTTTAGTAAAGTTAGGATGTAAAATAGTATCAGAGATAATGTTAGGACTTAGACCTTTACTCTGACGTTGAAGTATAAATAACATCTTTGGCTATTATTTCATCTATCAAAGCTTTGGATTTATAGAACCGAATGAGTCCAAAAAGTGCTTATCAATCAACAACTAACCTTTATTATCAAACTGGTGAAAGAAAATGAGTATATGAGATAATATAGGTCCAATAAAGATGGAGGCATAATGAAAAATTGAAATTGTTTAATCACACAAAGAAGAGTTACAATAATGACCTAAACAAGTTTAAGACCAATAGCTTTAGACAAGAGCACATAAAAAGATCCAACTACTTAGATAAAAAGAAAATGAGTATATGAGATAAACTGAACGTCATTAATATTTGATCCAATAATTATGTTAAGTTAAGATCACTAGTCAGTAGCTTAGCAATTAGCTTGTGTATGGTCCTAAATAAATTAAAAGGATGAAAATCACTCAATCTTTGGTGGTTGACTGTTAGACCTTAAGCACAATAATAAATCATGCAAGTAATTAGTAAGTCTGGGCTGATGCTTGGTATGTGGGTTAAAATAAGGAAGAGACATAGATGAAGGAACAAAAGAATTATCAAGAAGTAGGCGGGCATACGTATGATGGTTAACAGATATCGAGATTAGGAGATATTTCTCCTGCGTTTGAACTAGAGGTGTTTAGGAGGCAAAGCAACTCACACATTTAATTTGGTGCATGATTAACAGAGGCAAAGACATTGGCAAACATTCTCAAATGAGGGTGGACGAGGATGGTCAAACTATGTCACAATAGATGAATATTAATGATAATTCTTACTGATTCTCAAGAGTTAGCATGCATATTAGGTAGATCTTCGATGATGGTAAGGTTTACAAGATAGATTAATGATGATTGACTTATCCAAGTTATGCTAAGTTCAAGTGTTGGCTTGAGGCATATGGCTTCAGTGAAGAAGTCTAAAAGCAGTTAAAGCTATGAAGCTTATCATATTATGGGCTTGGATTATTAAAAACTTGAGACTTGATGCAATGTGATTGCATAATAAGTATGCTTGGATGGGTCATTCAAAAAGATGACTTGGGACGGATAAAAAAGGCTCATAAACGCATTTGATCTTTCAAGAGGTGATGACAAAGCAAGAATATGGAGATGGTGGGCTAAGAAAGTGTAAACATTTCCTAAAGTGATGGAAGAGTCGCGCGAAAATATGGCAAAGGAATAGGCATTATCCAAGACTCTTCTCCATGATTATAGTGGAGTTATGGAATAAAAGATGGTAACTCACTACTAACGTACTGGATTTGGTGGTAGAAGCTGAGTATTTTCCATTACTTACCCATTAATTTCTTATAGACTGTGTAAAATTATTTCGTTTAGTTTATTTTATATGAGCTTTACATTTAATCATTTTCTATATAGGTTTATGGGAATTTTGTGAGAAAATTTCTTTGTAGAGAACTTCAAGTAAGAAATGTGTTGAGTCCTTTGTATTTTTATTATGTAAGTACCAATAAAGCTTGGAGTTTTTATTATATCTCTATCTTATCCCTTTATTTTCATTAAGTGAAGATGTTTGTTGATCTCTTATTGGAAGGATGAGTTAGGCTTTGACAAAAGTTTGATTATCATATGAGAATTTGGCTATTTTTTCTATTTTACCACTTCGAAAAATCCTTATAATAGCTAGTATCAGATTTTGGTGGGAAGTTCTAATTTTCACTAAAAATGGTTGGTAAATGCAATCTTCAAAGCATTTTAAACTTAGAGGCTATAGCTTCAACGGATGGGGGAATCTTTCATTTATTGTCTATTTGGAACTTTAACAAGGGAGTTTAAAGAAAATAGACGAGCATTTGAGGAGCAACAAAAAGCTTGTGATAAGAAGAGTTATGACCTTGCGATACTTAAATGTGCCATAACAAGGCATGAAAATGGTTTTTGATTAGAAGGCACTTTGGTCAAAATACGAGAGCTCCAAATTTGACGATAAGCAGAATGTCAATAAGCTTAAAAATTCAATGTAGAATATGATGCAATATTTTACTACTGTGAAAGTGTTCAATTTTAAGAAGTTAGTAATAATAAAATAATAGATGGTTGTTCATACAGTATGGTGGATAAGCAAAACCTCTAATGACATTAATATAGGTAAATCTCCCATTGAAACTTGGAAGAAATGAAAGGAACTAATGGACTAGTTCCTCTCTAATTAAACTTCCTAACTCATTCAAGAGGTATTGAAGCATTTGAGAAAAGAAGAATTGATTCTAGATTACATTAGAGAATTCATATTTTTGATGTTGGACATGTACAACATGTTAGAGGAGGAAAAGTTATTTTTCATTTTCAGTTTTTAAGGTCGAGCACAAATGAAACTAAGTAGGCATAATGAGAAAGACCTCCCTTATTCTATAGTGATTCATCATACCTTCATGGATCTCTAAATTTTAGAACATATAAAAGCCAATATTTCTTATAAGAAGGATGCTGTGACTTACTATGGCTCAGAGGAAGATTAGGGAGTCTTCTCAATATAAGACAAAGGAATAATTACAAGAAGTTGATTAATTTATTTGTAAAAGGTCTCACTATGTTCTTGAATGTTCAAAGTAACAGATAAATGAGCAAGTGAATTCTATAGTTGTGAAGGAACAAGGTGAGGAGGGTCGAGGAGGGGGAATAAACATATGAGGCTTACCTTAACTATTATTTTTTGGGTAAAATGACCATCTAGGAGTATCCAGGTAAGAAATGAAGTAACTACAGAAATAAATAATTGCTTATATCTTTGAAACTTTGCTAACTAATCTTGAAAGGAACCACTTATTAAGGAGTCTCCTTAAATTATTTCAAATAAGGCCATGAAATCTTCTTATAGGAATGTTCTATTAGAGCCTAATGCATAAAAAGAAAACATACAAGTGTGTAACTCTTTACAGAAGACCACGTTCTTCATGATCTTAGTGGAGTTATTGACTAAAAGATGTTAAATCTTTACAGAATTAATGGAGTTAGTTGAAGAAGTGTGTAACTCCTAACCAACTTTGTGGAATTATAGTAAAAGTAGATAGTTTCTAGTACTTGCTAACCAAGTTCTTGTAGCCTATTCAAAGGCATCTCTTTAAATTATTTTATTTGCATTTTAAACTTGATCATTTTTTAGAGAGAGTTATGTGAGATCTATAAGAAAGTATATTTGTAGATAGCTTTGAGTAGGAAGTGTATTGAATCCTTTATATTGTTATGAGCGAATATCAATTAAGATTAAGTTTTGATGTAACACTCTTTTATCCATTTATTTTGATTGAGTAGTCCAGAGTGAGGGAAACACTTAAAACATGAGTTTTGTTAAGATGTAATAAAACTTGAGCAAAGTTGTTTGAAATCAGTGACATTTAGAGTCAGGAGTTTTTTGCGAGAACCTTAAGATTAAATTTGGCATAAGGAGATATGGAAATAAATTAGATGAAGAAGGAGCAAGGAAAGAAGCATTAGAAAGAATCTTCTCACATGTGACTGTCTATTGCGAGACGACGCTTCCATTGGCACCGAAGATTCCAACCCTAATTGGGGAAGATTACGAGCATCAGGTTGCAGATGAGTAGAAGTTTTACCCCTTTTATCTAAAACCTTCTTTGATTCTTCAAACGTTGTCATCCTCTTTAATGTTGTGGCTTGGATACATTGTCGTTTAATGTTGACTCTCTTCAATATTTTTCAATATATACTCAATTTATTTTTTAAAAAAAGTTATTTGAAAATCTATTATGAGAAGGATGAGTTAGGCTTTGATAGTCAAAAGCTTGACTGTCACATGAGAATTTGACTATTTCGTTCATTTTTTCACACCTTTAAAAATTTCTCTTGACATTGTTTACTTTAGATACGAGTGTGATATTGATTGTTTTCTTTACTATCGTACTACAAGAGTACAGTTAAGTGAACATATCAATTTATAATAGTGAAGTGATAAGTAAAGGTTGATCCCATAAGGATAGTGTAGTACTAAGTCTAACTTTCTTACTATTATCTCATCAATAATAAAGAGGTTGGTTGATTAAAAATGTAACTAAATTTAATTGAATAGATTGAAACTCTAATAGAAAATATGAATCAAGTAAATAAAAAATATAAATTAGATAACTAGTGATAACTAGAATAGAATTCTTCTTGACATATCTTATACTTTGGATTTAGTTGTTTAGAAGTTATATTATATAGATTGAAGAAGTTTTCTAGTATAATAAATTTTCAACTTTTGATGTATAGCCACCTATTCGGTGACTGATTAACCACTATATCTATTCGATTAACACGTATAAGACTGCACTAAGCTATATGAAACTCCATAAAAGGTTTCCTTAATAATAGACACATAAGTCTATATCTATTATATCATTCAATCCTTAAGATAAATGCCCAGGTCAATTAGCACATAAGTTCTTTTGATAAAATCTATATGTAAATTAAAATAAAGTTTATGTTTTCACTTTTATTTGACTAGAATTAAGATCACCACTTATATTTCTTGAATATTGCACTTTTTATCAAAAAAATTGAAATTAAGTCATAAAATCATCAAATAGGGTTCAATCAAATCTTGATATAAAAAAGTTTAGCCATTAATTGTTCTTAAAATTTGAAAAAACTAATAGAAGAATAAAAGAACTCATTGAAAAGGTTTCCCTAAATTATGATCGTAATTTTTTGGAATGATTTGCTCCATTCAAATGATTATTGATCTTCCTCTTTATTAAAAATGGTTATGAGATGTGTATTATATGGCCTCTCTCTCTAAATATCTGCCAATCCTAATTATAACTTGAAAAGAAACTAAACCAAACTAAAATTAGTCTCTTTTAGGGTTCTACCACTCCTTTAAATAGACCTTCCATCTAGAACATGATTTGGGATAAGACTGTGTATCATATTATTTCTCTATAATCTTTTAAAGAAAGTGTTGAACCAAAAGAGGTTCCAATCAATGTTTTGATTATAGAAAAACATAAGTACAACTAATGAGTTTATTATGTTGATGAGAAGAAATATAAGAAAAATATGTAGGCATAAGTCAATAAGATAGTTTATGAAGACGATATAGAAAAGTTAAAGTTTACAACCTTCAAAGTGAAGATCAAGTCAATAAAAAGATAAGACCAAGGAACATTAATGTTGGAACCCGATCTCAGAATCGGACCCTAACTAGCAAACGGACGGAGAATGGAAACGGAAACAAAAAGAAATCGAAAAAAAATGACGGAACGGATTGGAAAACAATTAGCGGAAGTATCGAAAACGAATCACAAGTCGAAACGAAAATTAATCGAACAAATTGAACGCGGATTCGACAGAACGGAACGGATTTACAAAATGAAAGCAAATTGTGTAAAGAATGGATACAAATGTCCGAAGCGGGGAAAACGAAATGCCGAAGAAAATTCAAAGCGAAGCAACTTTCCGACATCCAAGAACAAAACGACAGCAAATGAGACTAATGTGTTGTGTTAGAAATCCTAGACTAATCCAAACCCGAAAACCGGTGTATATTTTTTTCCAATCTTTCTTTTTCATTTCTTTCATCTTTAATCCACCTTATACAATCAAAACAGAAAAATTCATCCTAATGCAAATCTCAAATCATTTCATACATACATACATGTCCCACATTTTCATCCATAAACCAAATTCTTATCTCATTTATAACAAAACCTAGTCTAATTCGTATACTTATTCTAACTTTTCCATAACCCGATTTTATCGAAAATCGGGCAGCATAACAGCTGTATTTTGAACAGCCCAAAAATCTGCAAATCAAAAACACACTTCTATATACCAAATCACATCACACAAAATCAT
>JANZLX010000213.1:26229274-26242247 GCA_025531955.1 Erythroxylum orinocense
TATTATTAATTTTCTTGTTATTATTAATTTTCTTCTTTTTCTTCTTCTTCTTCTACTTATTAATTTTTAATTAAATTAATTAATTTTATTATTATTATTAAATTCCTTATTATTGGTTCAACTCATGTCAGCATTTATTATATAGTTGCAATTATAGTATGAAATAATATTAGAACGATATTGAAAATAAACTTAAAATAGGGCTTTAAATTACTAAAAGTTATTTAATTGAACAAAAATAAGTTTCAACCTTATTTTAAATAACTAGACAAAATATTTAAACTTCAACATAATTTTCAATGTGTGGTAAGAAACCTTCTTACCCAAGTCTTCGAGAAAGTATAAAACTGAAAAACACAAACATTTGTGCAGGATGATTAGGAATTTTTTCAAAACTAATATCCCTTTCATCATCTGTGAGTCCCCTCTATCTCACCTAAGCCCTGTTTGGTAATCAACGGATTGTATTAGTTGTTAGTTGATTCTATCAACGATTAGCTGATAGCAGATAAAATCAGCTATTTATTAGAGATGTTTGGTAAAATTAGCTGTTTAATATTAGTTGTTTATATGTAAAATAATTTATGAGGGAATGATTTAAAAAAATACAAGGGTATGAATATTATATATCTTAGTATTTCGGTTAATATTCTTATAAGAATTTAGATATTTAATTTTACAAAATTAAGCTTATAACTCTAATAAAAAACATAGAACATATAATAATAATAATAATAATAATGATGATGATGATGATGATGATGATAACGATGACGTTTTATGTTACATTTTGATATGTAAAATTGTGATACTCATCTCTCATGTGATATCTCACAATCACTTCTCCTTAAATCCTTAATATTTCAACATTCAATGTAGACTCTCACTCTCCTTTTTTGATGTGTAACTCTTTGATCACCGAATTTAATTAATTATCGATTTTTTACCCACTAATCTAATTAATGTCAACTTATTCAGTTCAATTTGATCTGTTATAAAGCCATAGCTTTTATTATAACATGATTTTAGGTGGAAGAAAAATGTACTATCAAGGTCATAATTAGGAACTGTCCTTTTCTTCTAATGCTTGTAATTGCCTATTATTGTCTATAAAAAGCAAAAACATGGATTATTAAGGTATTTTGCTTATATGCACCATTTTTAGATTTATCCCACAACACAACATGTGAGGCTGAAAGCATGGTTTCTAGCTTGAAGAGTAGATATGAAGAAAAATGCATAATTTAATGTGTCGTTGGGCATCATATAATGTATAATTAAATGTATTTGTTTATGAAGAAGTAATGTTAAAGGGAGCCACGTGAGTTTTCAAGTCTTTTGAGTACATGTTTAGAAGTCTCCCATTGCTCACAACCTTGCCTCCAACACCCTCGTCCTATTGCACGTAGCCCTACATTCGTCATTTTTGATCAGTTGAAGGCCAAAAGTTGGTCGTCTTGAGTTTTTAAAAAATCAACTGATTAGGTTCAACTAGCTAACCCAATCAGTTGATTACCAAACATAATGGGTAGTTGTTTAACATGGTCAATCAACTAATTTTTTGTTGATAAGCCATTCACCAAACGAGGCCCTAATGCACCATCTAACTATTTAACTCTTTGTTGACTATACATTTCAGTCTCAGTACGCTTACATAAATTTTCTCCCATCTCGTCCATGATATCACCCAACATCTTAGCAGCAACAATAATTGAATATGCAAGGCTTGGTTCTCTTATATCATTATTCTTTTTTCTCCTCTTTGCTGAAATATTTTCATCTTGTCTTTCAAGAGTTGATGTTTGAGGTTGGGTAAAGGATTCATCTATGTCATGCAAACCATGCTCAACTTCATATTGATCTTCACCATATTCATTTATCCCACCTACACCTTCTTGCCTTTCCATTTCTTCAAGAATATTTGCAACAGTTTGTGCATCATTTCCAATTGCACGATCTTCTTCATAGATCCTAGTCAATTCATTATAGAAAGGAAAACTCTTCCTTAGAAATTGAGCAACATCTTTGTGACTTTAGCAATATGAAAAAAAATAACATCAATAAGTTATATAAATGACAATAAAGTAGTTAAGGAAAGTACTTAAAATAAGTTAAAAGTTCAATGCTTACACTTAAGTAAGAATCCCATACATAATCTTCAACAGTGATGATCTTGCTTTCGGTATCCCATCCAAATCCACTGGTATCTTTCTTTACCATATCATTGACAATGCTCCACTCTTTCTTTAAAGTCTTAATCCTAGACTCTATGCTCTTTCTTTAAAGTCTTCACCTTTGACTCTATGTGAGGTCTAGCTTTTAGTTGGAATTAGGGAGATTTGTTGCTACCATTCTTTCTATTTCATTGAGATAGCCAGCTTTAAATCTACTTTGGGTTTTTAAGCATATCGTGAGTTATAGAGCTTCGAATGAGGTGGTTCTTGTTTCAAAATAAACTAGAGACATAGAGTTACAATTGTTTTGAAGAAGTCAAATTGTGATTTTGATGATTGGTTGGTGTGAGCACGCCACCCTTGTGGGAATGGTTAATAAGGGTTCGTTGAGATAACCCTATAGGGAAATACGCTCAAGTTTGTCAAATTGTGATTTTGATGATTGGTTGGTGTGAGCACGCCACCCTTGTGGGAATGGTTAATAATGGTTCGTTGAGATAACCCTACAGGGAAATACGCTCAAGTTTTATGACTCCGAATTGTTGGGCTCCGGAAATGGGGTCCAACATATTAATTCTTTAATTGAAGTCCACAATTATGCTTTTAGTAGGCTAAATTAAATGAAATAATTCCAATAAGGCATTATACCTTTCAACCCTACTCCATGCAACCCCTTGCATTTTGCTATCATGGTGTTGACATATATCTTACAATTTGTCGTCAAAGTTTACGAGACATTAATCAACTCAAAATGTCAATACATTTTGTCATCTATATGATTTTGACATATCTTTACAACTTTGTCGCCATATCCTCAATAAGGATTATAACAAAATTGCATAATGAACATACAATTTTTTATCTAATTTTGAGAACTTTTCTCAAACATATCCTATGTCTAAGATCTTGGGTTCACTAACTTAGCATCAAATATGCTAAACAAGGTAATTTTCACTAATAACAAAATAAATGTAAGAAAGCAAGTAATTAATTATAGGCCATGACTACCAAATAAGATTAGGACTTTAATCATGTATTTAGTTACTCTCATTATTTTATTCAAAATAATAGCCCTCACTACTATTTGGAATATTACTCTAATCTCTCTAGTGGGCTAGGATCCCATTCAAATATAGTTGACCTTGAGTTTGTTCAATAAACCAACTAGACTTAAATAAGGTAGATAATAACTTTCTCAATCAAATCTCATGTGACTCCTAGATCTGTTAGGAGACAACTCTAGTAAAAATATATCTTATATATTGTTCCTAACCTTGCCTTTTAATTTTTGTGATCATATTTAGTTAAGTAGAACCCATTATCATAAGATTAAACATGTTTTGGTTAAAGCGGCCTTGAGTTTGCTCAACAAGCCTACAATAAACAGAATTATGGTTTATTCTTATAACAATGGAAGGCAACAATCACGTTTTTAACGTGTATTTAAAATATTAACGAGGGATTTAACTTCATATGTCTCATTAAACACAATTTGCATGTAAAATATCACACATGCAAAACATACAATTTATCATGCATCTAATATATCTAAAAACCATATAAACAAAGTATGCAACTTATGCACTCATAATCAAATTATATGCATAAAATATAAAGCTTCGTTTGATTCTAGTTATTGATCTTCATAATCTAAAATAACATTTCCAACTCCTTGGAAAAATTAAATTGGATTAATTCCATTGATCCCTAAACAAATTAAATTCCTATTCCAAATGTAGCAGTACACTTGCATAACCTTGCCCTCACGACCCCTTCTTCTGTTCGTCGTATCCTCATGAGTGCTCTGGTCTCCGTCGATCTCCGTCAGAAGCACAACGCCCGATCCATGCCTGTTTGCAAGGACAACAAGGTTTTGGTGGTTCGCATTTGAAATCCGCATCCGGCAAGAGAAAATCAAGGAAGGAGAAGATCAGTTTCGATTCGGATCAGAACATAGAGAAATAACTACAACTCAACTCTAGGTTTTCACCAGAATAATTATGGGTTTTGCGTATATTCTAGGTCTTGCCTATATTCACCAGAACAATTATGAGTTTTGTGTATATTCACAAGAACAATTCTGGGTTTATTATAAGAACTCTTATTCCAGAATTTCAAAATTAATCAAGTATCAGACCTGATCTGGTTTTTCAATTCCAAAATTCAATCAATAACAATCAAATGTTTAATCAAATTATAGAATTAAAATCTCGCTCTAACACCACTGTTGGAAAATCGGGTTATGACTTTTGATTTCCTGAAAACCTAGATCTATTTAATTCTATAAAATGACTAACAAATCATAATAAAGGGAAAACTTAATTCGTACTTTATTTTGAAGCTTGATCTTTATCTTATTGTATCTCTCGAACCATTTTCGAAACCAATCCGTCTCAACCACCATAGCCGCATAAGTTTCCAATCTCTAACGGTATCCATATAGTAGGTTGAGAGAATTCTGTAACTCTTATAGAGAGGATTAAGCAAGAAGTACTAGTTCTATAAAGCTTAAGCCTATTTATAATAAGCTTTGGACATTTTAGTAATTTAATTGAAATAAATTCTAATTTCATTTAAAATTTAATTATAATTACAAATAATTTTTAATTAAATACCATTTATGCTCATATAAGATTTAATATCTCATATTGATCCTTATTTATTAAATATCTTATATTTAATAATAAAGCTTCTCAACCTTCACAATCAAGTCTAACTTGATTAAATTAACTTTGCTCTCTTCAACCCATTATATATGTGAGACCCATTAGGTTCCCAAATATGTTGGCAACGATTATAAAATCTAATTTTAATTCATAATTAAAATTAGATAAATTAAAACTCATTTTAATTTATCTTTAATTCTCCAATTAAATAGTTTATAATAATAAATCAAGATTGGCGTCTAGTAACATGACCACCCAAATATTTAGGAATGTCAAAGTAGTTTTGACTAACTTTTTCGTGCATAGTTTTTCCATATAATTTAATCCTTTCATCATACAATGTTCTGATTAGACATAGAGCATGGAATTAATGTCTACTCTATTTTGAGTCTAATTATATTAGTTCTCCGCCATTAATTATCGATTCAATTAATGACATTTGTAAACTATTTATCAATTATCATTCCACCTTGACCAAGGATTTCTTGAATCAATACTAATCGAGAACAACGAAACATTCTCCTTAATTACTTTAGGGTGATGAATCTTATCTTGATCATTAAACTATTTCTATATAGTTCATGCTATATCCAATGACTACCGATTAAACGACCTATGATTAAAAAGATCATAAGTAGTATTAAAATATAGCAATCCCCATACAAGAGAACTTTGATAACCTCAAGTCAAATGATCACCTATATAATCATCACAATGAAAATTCCATAGACATACAAGTAATGTTCCAAATTGATTTCTCATATCAGATCTGTCTAGTAAACTTGTTCTCTAGCAAACACGTATACATTTGTTTAAGTATCTATAAACTTTAGCCTATGAGATCAACTACTTCTTTCATAAAGAAAAATAAAATGTGTGCTAGTTTTTTTACGTTTTATTAATATCTAATCTTAATAGAAAAATGACAAGGAGCATTTAAAAATAATACATAAATACAATATGAACCTCATAATTATAATTTCATTTGCAATGTACAATTATCCCATAGACTTTATCAGATACATCTAAATATGTATAAGATAAATAATGTCTTTAGATAATTTGTCACTAATCTACAGCCAAAATGATTAGCTATAAGGCATAAATCAACACTTTTAATTAAAATGGACTCCAATTGAAGAGGGATACAAACTAAAGAAAATCCCATCATTTTGCAAGTTAGTTATAAAATTAGAATCACTTTGAGGTGCCCCCAAAAATTGCTTAGCCAGAAATATGTGCTTCCAGATATAATGTTAAGGGGGTATAACAAAAACCACAAATATTATGTCATTAACTAAAGATGAGTTGGATCTTGAGAGTGAGGAGCGTGACAAAGTGCTTCATATTAATGTAGGAGGCACATTATATTAAAATTCTTCATTGATAACGGTTTAGCAACTTATGTGCTTATGAAAACGACGATGGAGCAGTTGGAGTTGGATTTCACTTTTGTGTGTCCTAAATATATCACCACCTATGTAGTTACAGGAATATAATTACAAGAGCCAAGTCTATTATCTGCAACAAAATGGTGATTATGAAGATGGAATCTATCATATATCAGAAGCTCAGAAGTCTTACCAATCCCGGTTAGCTAAATTACTCGAGGAAGAATAAAAGCTCTGTTAAGAGTCCAAATCAGCAAAAGGGCTGTACGAAAGCCCTAGAAGAGGCCAGATAAAATAAATAAATCAATTGGGTTTAACGAGGATAGGGATCCCCGTAGTTTTATTTTGCATGTCGTCCTATCCTTTTAGAGTTCTCAGAAGATGAAGCGACAATTAGTTTGTAGGACGCTCCCACAGGGTTAGGGCATCCTTCCCTAGGATCAATTCTGTCATAATCTAGACCTGCTCTTATAAGCACACGAACATTTCTATCGTGGTCGTGGGCTACTGGTTATTGAAGTGGGCTTCAATCCTGCGGCATTTTTCAGCTGATGAATCGTTTGTGCTCAGCTCCTCGTTCACTCCCATTCATAAAAGGTTTGTATTGCGACTTAAAGTTTCATTTCTGGTTCTCCTTGATCGCGTGTTGGGCTTCCTTTCAGTGCTGCTCCTTGCAGTTTATCAGTTAGCTTCATTGCGAATGAGTAACTTCAAACCTACGAGACATTTCTGTACTGCTAAAACTCTGTTGCTTAAATCAGTCATAGGTTATGGGATAAATGGATCAAGGCTTAGAATGACATGCCTCAATTTTCGTCAGACACCTTCCCTTATATATTTGAGGGTAGCAGGCATGAGAAGGACAAGATTTATACATGTGGCTTGATCTCATACTCTAGATAAAGCCCAAGTATAAGCAACCCAAACCCTTGCTGATTCAATCTAGAGATAGATATATATCTCTCCTATGACCCACCAAGTAAGTCGGTGCCCGGATTGCCTCTCAGATAACATGACTTTTTGAAGGCCATGGATTGGGCTTTGGAATATTATACTCGAAAGCTTCTCATCATTTTTTCAATCAAACTTATGAAGAGTGCCAAATCAATGAATCTCCCCATAAGCCAAGGAATGTCTAGAAAAAGAAAATAGAATGAAAAGGAAAGAAGCTTGTTTTGGCTATGGAAGGACCCTTGGTGTGCTACTTTTGGCAAGACATAATTTCCTAATAATAAGCATAATTATTGAAATAGCATCCTGAAAGTCTGGTATAGCTTTTTAAATAATTATTTATCAAATTAAAGTTCTGGGCTCCGGCTCAACACCTTGAATATTAGGCTAAGAACAACAGAGGACAACGACAAGGCAAGGCAAGTTGACGGTACTATATGTAAGTTCTAATTCCCAAAAGTACACGTTCGTGTTAAATACAGGAAATAATCCGAACACTCATAAGTGCTAGTGAATTTTGTGGCAAGGGACATTATTCATGTGAATCTTGCCTTTATTAAAATGATTAGGCATTCTGGTTTCTAAATGTTATCGGTGGTCGAAGAAACAAGGCAAAAAGTCGAAAGTTATGCCTCTTCTTTTTGGTGATAGTAACAACTTTAGTGAATCATTAAACTTGTTTATATTTGGATATCCTTCTTTATTGCCCGATTCCGGCCAGCGGAATTTTTCTAATGTCACGCAATCATGTCCTTTTTAGCTTGCGAGTCACAATAGGCATCTTAAGTTTCTATGTCTCCATATATATATATATATATATATATATATACATTGAAGGATGCTTCGTAAAACTTTTTATTTCTCAGTTGTATAATCTTCAAATGACCTCAATTATTTTCTTATTACATCACTAAAAGAAGCACCATATTCTTTACGCTGGATGGTTTAATATAGTTAATAATAAACTGTTATTTGTTGTTCTATTTTCACGCTTTACTCATCGAAACTATATCGAAAAGATGGCATTACGCATATTCCTACAAGTGATCATGATTAAGTTATCTCATGTGACGCTGATTAGAATAAATCATTTATCCATTTTATTTTGTTTTATAGAAAAAGGGTTGGTGATGTTGTTAGAGAAGTGCTCTAAATGCAATCGTATTTAGCATTTATTGTACAAAGCTTTATGATTCATAAAAAGGCATTTTGGTTAATTTGATGTTCATGTTCTTTGTGAATTGATAATGATCTTAAATCGAATTAATGAAGTCCTTGACACATTACATAGCATGAAGAAAATCATGATGAGATCATGATAATGAGATTTCTATCATGTGTAATTATGTTAGTATCTAAATTATCCCTAGTCATAGAATTAATAAAATGAGATATTATTAATTCAGACTAACTAGTACATGTTATACTTCTTGATTGAATCAAGCAGTGAATCTTATAAGTTGTAAGCATAAGTTGTTTAGTGGATCTCATAAGTTGTAAGCATAAGTTGTTTAGAGTTAACATGTAAATGCTTACTAAGAATAATAAGTACATTGGTTGACTTGCCATGAGACCATGAAACAATCATATTGATAATCTATTCTAGTGTCAATGATAGTTTTATTATAGCAATGGTGTAAATATCCTCAGGCTTGAGGTGCTCAAGGATATCTTAGATCTGATCCTATACTTTGACTCCATTCCTCGTTGTCTCTCAGAGGTTGATCATAAGGTGGTGATTGGGTGTAGCTTAAGGTATTCGAAGGTAATTGAGCAGCCAATAAAAGATTTACCGCTCCTGATAGAAGGAGATGATACCTACGGTCTTTTGTCGGCGTCATTACTCGGGAGTCTCTCACCAGATTAGAAATGTCATAAAGATAGTCTTCAGTGATATATCTAGTTGAGTAATGAGCCTTGGGGACAAGAACTAACATCAATTGGGCTAGATATGACATAGTCAATCTAATGGGAGTTGACATTTTAACCATGCTTTGAACCAAGTGGGGTATAGATGAAGAAAGGACGAATTGCACGAGAACAATATCTATAGAAGGATTCGTAGTCAAACCATTAACTTTCCGATCAATTAGGGAGTCATAATGTTACTAGATACCTCTCATGACTTGCCTGAATTAAGTATTAATTCAAGTGGTCAACATAACTAGGAACCTAATGGGTCGCACGCATTGGAGATACGAAGAATGACTCAAATGGGTTTAGATAGTGATCCAAAATATGAGAGAATGTTTCGGGATTATATTGCGATATGATCATGGTAAGAAACGTTGCAAAGGAATGAAAGAAAGCAAGTGTTGCATCATTGCCTGCCTGGAAAGTTTCCAGATTTCCAGCACACGTTTCAAGCCAAATTAAGTGGCATTCATGGCCACTTAATTCCCATAATTCCTCCTTTCATGATGGAGGTTAGAGGAGGCTAAAAGTTGGTAGAAACTCACTCATTTTCGTGTATAGTATTGTAAGAAAACTAGTGAGAAATATGAAGAGTTCATCTTACACACACTTATTCTTTAAGCTATTATCTCAAGAACATACATCAAAGCTAGCATTTTGTGTGTGTTCTAACCATTTTTCCTAAGAGTTTTCAGGCCTTGCTCTTCGTGTGGATATCATTAGAGACGTCCTGCTTTGGTCATTGTGGTTTACGATAACCTAAAAAGGTGAAGACAATGAAGAACGAAGGAGTTTGTAAGGTACACATCTTAAGTTTATATATTTTTCCTAAATCTAATACCACATGTTTGATTCTATATTTTTTGGGTTTCGTTTTATTTTCCATTGCGCATTTTCTGATATTTGATGCATGTGATGCATAATCGAAACACAACGGATGTCTATTAGAAAATTAGGTCATGATCCAATCATGCACTTAGTAAAATAATTATGAAACATATTTCTCTAATTTTTTGAATGTCAAGATCATATAAATTCTATAATTAACATATAAATCATAATAAAGCAAGAATCATAATTTGTGCTTTATTCTATAGCTTGATCCTTTTGTTGTCATTTTTCTTAAACCATTTCTGAAACTAATGCATCTCAACCATTATAGCCGCACAAATGTTCAGCCTCTAACAATATCTATAGAACGTATTGAGAAAACTCGGCAACTATCGTAAAGATGGTTAGACAAGAAGTGTTAGCTTCCTTAGAACTTGAGTCTATTTATAACAGATTTGGACATTTTAGTAATTTAATTGAAATTAAATTCTAATTTTAGTTAAACTTTAATTCTACTAATTATGCTCAAATAAGATTGAATATCTCATATTGATCTTTATTTATTAAATATCTTATATTTAACCATAAAGATTATTAAACTTAACAATCAAATCTAAGTTAATAAAAATATCTTTTCTCTCTTCAATCCATTCTTTATGTATGATCCATTAGGTTCTCAAATATGTTTACAATGGATATAAATTATAACATTAATTATATTTAGGATTAGAAAAATTAAAATCCTTTAATTTATCTTTAATTCTGTAATTAAACAATTTATATCCATATATCAATATTGACGTCTAGTAACACATCATGACCACTTAAATATTTAGGAATACCAAAGTGGTTTTGACTAATCTTTTTGTGCATGATTTTTACTATATAATTCATTTCTTTTATCATATAATGTTTCAATTAGACATAAAGCATGGAATTAATATATACTCTGTTTAAGTTCAATCATGTTAGTTCTCTACCATTAGTAATTGATTCAATTAATGATATTTGTAAACTATTTTACAAAGTATCATTCCACCTTGATTAAGGGTTTTCCAAATCAATTCTAATCGAGAACAATGGAACATTCTCCTTAATTACTTTAGGGTGATGAACCATATATTGATCACTCAATTACCTTCATATTGTTCATGTTATATCCAATGACCACTATTTAGAACTTGACTAGAATAGGTTATAAGTAATATCAAAACATAACAATCATTATATAAAATAACTTAGGAGATCTTAAGTTTAAGGTTTACTTATAAAATCATCACAATAAGAATTTCCATAGAGCTAGAAGTAATGTTTTAAATGGAATTCTCATACGGGGTCAATTAAGTGAAGTTCTTTAACAAGCACCCAAAGGTTCATTTAAGTATCTTTATACTTTAGTCTATGATATCGACTACTTTCTTCATAAGGAAAAATATAACATTTGTTAGTCTTTTTGCATTTTATAAATATCCAATCCCAATAGAACAATAACAAGGACTAATTTAGAGATAATACATAAATGCAATAGGAATCTCATAATTATGATCTCATCATACATTTATTTGCAATGTATATTTATCTTGTGGATTTTATCCTATAATATAAATATGTATAAGATAAAAATTCCTTTAAATTATTTTGTCACTAAATTACAACCAACTAATTGATTATAGGGTATTAAACTAACAATCTCCCACTTGCACTAAGCCAATTGTTTGAGTATCTTATATCATATCACCATACAATGATCATGCTACTATTAGTACAATAGTCTGGTGAGAGAATTTTAAAAGATTTATTATAATGAGAAGCTATATAAATCTTACAATTTTCATCTTAATTATCAGTAAAATTAAAATAAACTGCCTAAGTATATACCTTAATCTTTAATCATATCTTAGCCCCTTTTGTATGCCTAAAGGCTCTAATATTTTACAGTACATTATTGTCCTAAATAGTGCAAGGATTTATATCAATTTCATTAAGGAACTTATTGATCTAAATAATCATTTACACTAAATAAAAAATGTATTATAGCTTAATTAACAACCATTGCTACATTGGAACCTTTCCAATCCCTACAAAATATTGTTCTAAGTAAAATATAAGTTAATCAACATTTACTTCTAAAGTTAATAACTATATAACATTGAACTCAAATATCAATTCACACATAAAATAATAGATATCTTTAATACTTCACAAGGATAAGATATCTCAAATACTATATAACTTTAATACAATATCTATGTCCTTAGACTAAAATAGGTAAACAACTTCCATATCTATCTCTACCAATCTAATTCCAAGAATTATTGCTCTATTTTCATATCCCACAAGATTTATTCATGGACAATTATATTTTCAACAATTGAAAATATGAACTATTCTTCTCTATGAGCAATTTATCTCTACATAGTCCGACTAAAGAGGATAATTATACTCCCACTAACCTTTTTTCAGCATAATAAATTCACAATCATCTCTAAAATAACTCTTCGAATTCATCATGAAAGTTAAAATTTCAATGTCTCATTTCCTTTCAACTACATAAAATGTATCAACATAGGTATTATTCGGATGTATTCTCATAATATTTAAACTTTTCAAATTTCATCTTACTCTTGTAACTTATCTTGAAAACCACTCTCCAATAAGTGTTCATTGAAACAAATAATTTTTTAAATCGATCTATAAGATTATATCCAAATTTTTATATATCTTGTAGCCTTTTATTATCTAATTTAGTTATAAACTTATCTGATGATGTATACTTCAACTAAGTATTACATCCCAAAATTATTAACTTTAATTTTTTCAAAGTCGCATTATTTCATATCTAATATGAAATATTGCTAATTGATTTAATTAGAGCTACTGAAAGTAGGTTATAATACTAAGCATAGTAATAGATTTTTTTTGCATCATATAGTATCTCATATTGTATATTCCCCCTTACATAAATCCATGATATTTTATCTATTTCTGTGGATCCGATATCATGCCAATTTTCTATACTAATATAACCTTATTTTATTCTATTTAT
>JANZLX010000213.1:26266719-26288097 GCA_025531955.1 Erythroxylum orinocense
TGAATGATGTGAATTATGTATGATTTGAGTGTTTGAGTTGAGTTTTGGGAAGTTTGATACATTTAGATTGATATTTACATGGTTATGAAGTTGATTTTCATTTGAAAGGTTGAAATTGAAGAGATTAAGAGTTGATATAGTGTTAGGATGGAGTTTGGAAGCATTGGAGAGGCTTGAAAGAAGGTTTGGGGCACCTTGCCCAGTGAGTATCCATTAAACGGACATCCAATTCTGTTTAATGGACCTTCTCGGGTGGTTTTGGACCCCTTGCCTAGTCCATGCGGACATGGATGTCCGTTTAACGGACCTTCTCGGATGAAATGGTCAGTTTGGCCAGTGTGTGTCCGTTAAACGGACATGCATGTTCGTTTAACAGACATCCTCGGGTCAACTGTAGTAAATTGCGATTTTTACCAGTTTAGAGTCCGAATTTCGCTTTGAGACCTCTAATACGAGTTGTAGATCTTGATGTCTTCTTTCTAATGGTTAAAAACGAAAGCAATTGGACATCTGTAGAAAAAGTTATGGCATTCGCTCCAAGACATGTCACTGCATGATTGAGGTTATGAACATATTTGATTCTTTTGATCATAACTCTCTCATCCGACCTCCAAATGAGGTGATTCTTGAACCAATAGATTTCTAAGACACTTATATATCTCTCCATGAAAAATTGTATCATTTGGAGTTGAATTTAGAGAGTTTTCCTGAGAGCAAGTGAGAGGTCGGGTGAGAGAGCATGTTTGTGTAATGAGCACATTTTGGTATTTTGATGATTTCTTGAGTTGTATAACTCCGTTTGAGGTGATTCTTGCTTGAAATTAAACAAGAAACTTAGAGCTATGATTTTATTTGAAGAAATCAATTGAAATTTCAATTTGACAGTTTTCAAACTCTATTCGCAAACAGAAGAATTGAGTTCAACATTGTGACTGGTTTGTATGGCCACGCCATGGAGCAAATAGTGAGCAAAATTTTTGGATGTTGCAAAAAAAAGAAATTTATAGTAGTGATTATGAATTGATAATTTCTTTTAAGAGTTCAATGAAAGAACCTTTCGGGGCGATATCCACGCTCAAGGTTTCATGTACTCGCAAGAGAGTTGGGTTCCGGTAACGGGGTCCAACAGTCGTCGTCCTTTACCGTCGGCAAACTATATTACCTACGGAAGTTAACTGGTTTCCGCTGGTAGTTTCCGTCGGTATTGCCCCTTTTTCTTGTAGTGATAAAACCTGATGAATGAGAACTATGATCTAATCAAGATCATATTATGCCGTAATATATATGCTATGTGGAAGGCAAAGAATGAACGTATTCTAAAAAATGGCGCTCAAGATGGGATGTGTTTTTACCTAAGTATGCTGGAATAGATCAGAGATATTATCTTGGCTAACATAAAAATCCGCTTAATCTCAACAGATATATTTACCTAAGTATGCTGGAATAGATCAGAGATATTATCTTGGCTAACATTAAAATCAACTTAATCTCAACAGATATATTTACCTAAGTATGCTGGAATAGATCAGAGATATTATCTTGGCTAACATTAAAATCAGCTTAATCTCAACAGATATAACAAGTATATGGAGATTTCGTCGATCTACCTACAATTCCTAGTAAGTTCAAAAAGTTTAGCTGCATTTACAGTTTCTTCAAAGATAATGAATCCCTTGTGTACACTGGTCAAAAGCTGCTCCTGTATGTCAACTTTTTTCTTAAAAATTTAAGTAAAATATATATTATAATTGGATGGGACAATTCTCATCAAAGGTAACGTACAAACAACTCCTTTGACTTGAAGCCATTATAGTAGAACCATGCCATATCATTTGTACGATGACCTTAAATATAAACACCGTCTGTAAATTAGTCAGGATTGACAGGTAAAGGAACATGCAATGTATTATCCGGTAGAGCGCACCTCCCATCCGAAACAACAAATAGATACACAGGGAGTCTCACCTGTAACGTTTATCATAATGGTTTAAAGAGATAATCTCCCTTACCCACAAGGTGATATCATCCATAACTCTCGAAATAGTTTGATATTCACCCCTGAACAACCTGCGGTTCCAAAAGCCACAGTGAATACGATTTTATCCCCACTGAATTGACTCCTATAATCCATGATCCATTTGAGGAAACTTCTCCAGTTGCAGCAGTCCATAGTTATTGCTAGAACTTGAAGGAAAGAATACGCTTTCGAAAGAAAAAATAAAATTGTTTATTGAATGCAAATAAACTGATATAGAGAGTATTGGAGAATCTCACAAACAACTACACCAGTAACAAAAGACAATTCGACCTGCCTAAACTCCAAGAATATACTTAAAAATAGAAAGATTGCATACCTAATGACAATTACTATAGACCTATTTACCGATTTGACTCCTAGAGACCTACTTATAGATAATAATAAATCCTAATTGTAGATAACAACAAGTAACCCACTTCTACTGAAAATCGGAAACTAACAAGTAACCCATTTTTACTGAAAATTCGAAACTACCAACTCTTCCTATTTTTCCTTTAATAACTGCCAACTAATTTCATTATCTGCTTTTGACTTAGTCTTTTTGCAAAAGTTTGTTTTTAGTGGCCTATCAGTACCCTTCCCTTGGAAAGTCACCTTATCCTTAAGGTCAAAATAGGGATATCGTTGTTGTAATAGGTCATATGATTCCTAGCTGACATTTTCAGAAAGACAGTTCTACCATAAGATGAGCAATTTCAAATCTAATTCATCACCATGCTTAATCCAATGGTGAGCCAATATTTTTTGAGGTACCACATTAAACTCCTAATTGGATTTCAAAAATAATGGAGCTGGCAGATTGGTGTAGGGTGGTCCCTTAGCTTTTTTAAGTAGTGAGACATAGAAAATAGGATGTACCTTGGCATTAGCAGGGAGCTCTAGTTCACACAATATTGGACCCCAACGTTTGAGAATCTTATAAGGACCAAAAAATGAGGCGAAAGCTTCTCATTCATACACCTAGCTAAAGAATGTTGCTTGTATGGTTGGACTCGTAAAAAGATAACATCACCAATTTCAAATGATTTTTCTCTAGAATTCTTATCTGCATGTGACTTCATTCGATTTTGCTTTAAGTAAATTGTCCTTTAAATTTTTTTAATATAGCATCCCTTTCAACAAGTTGTTCTTCCAATTCTGTTATATGAGTATAGTCGCAACAACACACTTGTAAGGTGGGAGGGTCACGACCATACATAGCATGGAAAGGAGTAGTGTTTGTCATTGCATGGAAATTGGTATTGAATGAAAATTTTGCCCAGCACAGGAAACGACTCCAAATCTTCGGCTTCTCACTTGCAAAGCATATGAGAAAAGCCTCCAAGCAATGATTTACGACTTCCGTTTGTTCATTTGATTGTGGGTGGTAAGTTATCCCTATCCGCAACTTTGTCTGATTAAGCTTAAAAATTTATGTCCAAAAGGAACTGGTGAGCAATCTGTCCCTATATGATAGTATGCTTCGTAGGACACCATGTAACTGGACAATTTCCCTGCAAAACACATCAACAACTATTTTTTGCAGAATATGGGTGAGTTAGTGCTACAAAATGGGAATATTTAGAAAATCGATCCACCACAACCAAAATAGTATCATATCCATTGGATTTCAACAATCTATATTAATGAGGTCCATTGAGATGTCTTCCCATACCCTCTGTGGGATCGACAGTGGTTGAAGTAAACCCGTTGCAGATAATGTCTCATACTGGTTTCGTTGACATATGAAGCAATTTTGAACATAATGTTTAACATCATTCCGCATATTTGGCCAAAACACCCCAACAGAAAGCCTCTTGATTGTTTTGAAAATCCTCCATGTCCTCCAAAAGGGGTCCACCAGAAGGGCTATCATGTGCTTCAGCCATAAGCTTCTCCCTTAAAGGCAAGTCAGCTGGGATGAGAAGCTTTTCTTGAAAATAAAGGCATCCATTATGGATAGAATAATCATGAGTAGATGCGGGATCCTTCTGTAATTGCTCTATAATTTTTGTAGTCACGGGGTCTTGTTGTAGGAGTGTTGGGAGCTTATCAAAATTCTATTGAAAAAGGAACTAATAACTGCATAAAATGAGGGCGACGGGATAGAGAGTCTATCCAATATTCTCCTTTCCAGCTCAATATATGATGGGAAAATCAAAGGGTAGAAGTTTGATTAAAAGTTGTTGTTCACTAGCAACAATCTTCTGTTTGAATAAAAACTTCAAACTACAATGATCAGTCTTTACAAAGAAATGCCTCCCTAGAAGATAATGCTTCCAATTTTGCAAAGAAAGCACTAGTGCAAGTAACTGTACATATGTGAGTAACTGTTTGAGTTTACAGAAAGCTTCAATAGCCACCTCATTCTACTTGAAAGAATCTTTCTTGGTCAGCTCGGTTAAAGGACGAGCTAAAATTCTGTAACCTTGGACAAATCAATGGTAGTAACTAGTAAGTCCTAGGAATCATTTCAACTATTTGACATTGTGGGGTTACGGCCAGTCGGCAATTGCTTTGATCTTGTCTAGATCTACCTCGACTCTTTGATTGGAAATGATATGACTGAGAAATCCCATTTTTTGTTAAGCGAAGGAACACTTATTTCTATTAGTCTGCTCAAGGTTAGGATTGTACACCAAAATATCATAAAAGAAAACCAAGATAAATTGTTGAAGATGGGGTCAAAATAAATTATTCATTACCTACTACAATGTAAAGGGAGTATTGGTCAAGCTAAAGGGCATGACTAAAAACTCATAGTGACTAGAGTGTGTTCGACATGTTGTTTTATGGACATCTTCAGATTTCATCTAAATTTGGTGATATCCAGAGCAAAGGTCGATTTTGGAGAAGAAAGAGGCTCCATGTAACTCATCCAGCAACTTATTAATATTCGGAATGGGATATTTATTCACAATGGTAATCTCATTCAAACTCCTGTAGTCAACACAAAATCTCTAACTCCCATATTTCTTTCTTACTAGTAAAATAGGGCCAGCAAACGGGCTGGAGCTTGGACGTATTAATCCTTCTTTAAGTAATTCATTAACCAGACGTTTAATCTCATTTTTATAGTAAAAAGGATATCTATATGGTCAATTGTTTAACGATATGGCATCAGGTAAGATGTTTATAATATGGGATTGGGTTCGGTTAGGTGGGACTCCATGTGGTATTTGGAAAAATAGTATGAAAATCATCGAGTAGTTTTTGGATGTCAGGGATGATGTTCTCTTGGCTTATTAGAGTTTCATGCTGTCTAATAATTTGGCACAATACTCCTTGCTTCTCATTATGGATTAGCTTTTGCATAGGTTTGAAGGTTACTCTCTCAGCTCATGGCTTCACTTCTTCTTGCAATTTGTACTTCTTTCCTTTGTAATTAAGTATCACGAGTATCTTACTCCAAGTGGCTTGGACAATGTTAAGAGAGGCAAGCCATCTAATCCCCAATACCACGTCAATGCCATCAATTGAAAAAGCATAAAATTTTGAGTGATCGAGAGGTATGGAAGCTGGATCTTAACTCCCTTACATAGCGTGTTACAGCTGATTGTGTCCCAATTGCATATCTACACTCCAAAAGAAGGGACTTGAATTAATGAAAGATGAAGGTCAGCGACTACCTTGTCCAATATAAAGTTATGGGTTAATCCACTGTTGATCAAGATGAGGACGTCCCTCCCTTTAATTTTTCCTTGGATTTTCATGGTAGTGCCTGATGTTTTGCCTACAATTGCATGCATCGAAAATTCTGCCATCTTCTCCATCGTGTCTTCTTCCTATACTTCCAAGGCTTCATCACAGAAATCTGTCTCTCCCTCTTCAGCTTCCATAACTGCTAAATTCAACTGCTTGCAACGATGACTAGGTCCAAATTTCTCATTACAACGAAAACACAAGCCTTTATCCTTTCAGATTTGTTGTTCCTTTGTAAGTTGTCGTGAGACAAAGTTAGCCACTTTTTTGCCCGTTGTCGAGTTTCTGACAGTAGAAGGTAACTTGTTTGTATTGTATGGAGAGTAAGAATTACCTCGAGTTGCCGAAGAAAACCCAGCCTCACCTGTTTGACTTATGCCAATACCCTTTGTTACTGCGAGTTTTGCTTCATATTCCAGGGCTAGGATTATGGCTCTGTATACATTCCTGGGTTTTTAAATATGAACATCAGATCAAAGTTCTTCTTTAATACCATGTAGAAAAACTCCCAATCAATAGTGTTTTGGCCAATTAGATACATATGCTGACCTCTTAGCAAACTCTTGACGGAATTTAGTGGTGGTCTATTAGTTATCTAGTTGATATCCATAATCACTCTTCAGATAGTTTTGGAGAAGGTATACTAGTATAGGTGCTCAATAGTTTCAAGATTTATGCCACACAGTTTGCAATTACTCGAACTAGATAGGAAGTTTAATATGTTTAGTGTTAGAATTCATTCCTTGAGCATTAACCAAATATGAATGGAGATCTTAGGGGGTAGGTTTTTACTCCAAATATAACCTTGCTTCATTTCACTTTATTGCCCCACAAACTATTATAAGGTTTGAAGGATCTGTTGGAAAACAACCTTGTATTATCCCTCTACCATTTGTATGTATCCTCCTTGCAGCTTTATGATTGTAGTCAAGCACTATGTTAAATATCTTCCTTAGAATGTTACTCCAATGCCATTCATTTATCCATAACTTTACTTTACTTTCCTTGGAGATGCTTGCCAAACTGTCTTGGTATATCTCATTCTCTTTAAAGATACCCACCTTGCTCTAATTATCAAACCATAGTGAGACCTGTTCAGCATTACGTATTACACAAGGCACATGTCTCCATAAAACATCTCTTAGTGTCAAGAGTTGATCAAGAAAGTAGGATTGTAGTTTGATAGCTTGCACCTCTAGAAAGGATTAATCCATCTAGATCATAATGATGCCAACTTACAAGATCAAGGACAATGTATGTTAATCTAATATTTTAATTATGATTAGGTTAATCCCTTAAGATGGGCTTTACTCAGTGGCTGAAGTTATCATGTTTATACTACATGCCTCCTATTTTGGAGTTTTCGTCATCATCATCATAATTATCATCATCATCATCATTATTACTATTAAACTCTTAAAAGTATAAGATTACGTCATATTATTTATTTTTTATTTATGATAAAGAGGACATGTGTTGTGCTTTAATAGGCTGATTGTGTTGAAAACAATGAGTATTTAAGGAGTTGTTGAAGTTTGTTAATAACTATCAATAAAAAGAATTACATTTGTCTCTCTTATGTTTTTCTAAATTCTTTAATTCCTATCAATCTTATATAATTTTAATTGCATCAATTAGGTATCATTACAAATTATTCCTTTGTTATTGTGTATGATGATGATTAAAGGTGTAATAGCAAAAGACCAAAGGAGACTTAAAAAATATATTATGATGTAAATAAAGTATTTGAAGCTAGATAGGAGAAGTTTATTTAGAGTTAAAAGTTAACATTTTAAATTGGACCAGGCATTAAACTTGTAAGAGTAAAAATTTAAGATTTAAAGGTTTAAACTATTATAAAATCAGTATTACTAAATATAATGTAATATAATGCATTGAAATTAAAATACACTAATATTTAGTAATGTATTATAAATTATTATTAAATATAATAATTCAACCTGAAATTGAATCTAACATAAAACTTAGAATAATAATAAAAATTTAAATTGTATTTCTAAAGGAGGTTGTGTCTCCTCGTCGTTAGAAGTTTCAAATTCTCCAATACCATCTATGGACTCATAAACTATGCTATTAGTCCCTAATAACACCTAATATAAATTAATCAAACAAAATGTGTAATAATTTAAAAAGGATAGGGAAGAGAGAACGCAAACCAATTTATAGTGGTTTAACAAATAACCCTTACATCCTAAGAATCTTAATGAAATTCCACTATACTTCTTCTTTCAACGCTAAGAATAACCTTTGTACAATTTTTTTTATAAATAGGAACCCTTCTTACAATCTTCTTCTAAGTTGAAGAGTAACCTTAATTTCACTTAGATCACCTCCAAGTACAATAATATATTCCCCAAACCAAATATTACAACTCAAAGTTCCTCACTTTATCACTTGATAACTTTAAAACGACTCATTTACATAAATATGATATAATCAAAATATTGAATGAAACAACCCAGACGACATTCCCACATATATTGTCCGCTTTGGGCTCCAAGCCCCTCACAGTTTTGGTCTTTCCACCCTTGGGAAGATGCGCCTGAGGGGGAGAGGTAACCCTTATAAGACGTACTTCGTTCTCCTCTCCAACTAATGTGGGATTTCACAATCCACCCCCTTAGGACCCAACGTCCTATGCTGGCACAAAGGTTTGAGTACCGGCTTTGATAACATTTGTAACAACCCAGATCACCTGCCCACGGATATTGTCTGCTTTGGGTTACCCCTCGGGCCAAACTCCTCATGGTTTTGCTCTTCCCATCCTTGGGAAGACACATATTAGGGGGAGAGGTATCCATACCCTTATAAGGCATATTTTTTTGTTCTCTCCAGTCGATGTGAGATCTCATCATAAATGTAACAGCTCAGACCACTCACCTACAGATATTGTTTGCTTTTGGGTTATCCCTCAGGTCAAAACTCTCACAGTTTTGCTCTTCCCACCTTTGGGAAGATAGCCCAAAGCAGACAATATCTGTAGGCGGTTGGTCTGGGCTGTTACAAATGGTATCAGAGTCGGTACCTGAACTGTTGTGCCAGCTAGTCTAGACCCTAAAGAGGGTTGGGCCCTAAGAGGGGATGGATTGTGAGATCCCACATCGGTTGAAAAGGGAAACAAAATACTCCTTATAGTATGGATAACTTTCCTTCATAGACGCGTCTTCCCAAGGGTGGGAAGAGCAAAACCATGGGGGGCTTGAAGCCTAAAGCAGAAAATATCTATGGGCGGGTAGTCTGAGCTTTTACAAATGGTATCAGAGTCGATTCCCAACCCGATGTGCCAACCTAGAATGTTGGGCTCTAAAGAGGGCTGGGCCTTAAGGGAGTAGATGATGAGATCCCACATCGGTTAGAGAGGGGAACGAAGTTTACCTTATAAGGGTATGGATACCTCTCCCTCATAGACGCATCTTCCTAAGGGTGGGAAGAGCAAAATCGTAAGGGGTTTGACCCGAGAGACAACCCAAAAGCTAACAACATTTGTGGACGGGTGATCTGGGTTGTTACAAATGATATCAAAGCCGGTTCCAGACCCAATGTGTCAGCATAGGATGTTGGGCCCTAAAGAGGGCTGGGCCTTAAGGGGGTGGATGATGAAATACCATATCGGCTGGAAAGGGGAACGAAGTATGTCTTATAAGGGTATGGATACCTCTTCCCTTAAGATGCGTCTTCCCAAGGGTGGGAAGAGCAAAACGTGAGGAGTATAACCCGAGGGGCAACCCAAAGCAGACAATATCTATAAGCAAGTGGTCTAGGCTGTTACATTGAAGAACTATTTCAAATGTATATATACAACACCTAAAACCTTCTTGATGCTAAACCAATAATAAAATACATATTTATAGTGTTTTGGGACCCTTTCTAACCATTGGAGCCAAAAACTAGCTGTTACAACACTATATGTAGAGAACTGTTTGACTAGTATAGTATATTGGTCCATTGATATGTATTAAATGCTCTAAATTCATTAGACATTAGAACACTAGTCGACCAGTAGGCATATTAGTCAACTAATATCGCACATTGTGCGACCAATACATTAACCAATGTTACAGTAAACTCACAATATATCAAATTTAACAACTTTAACCTATATTGGTTGACTACTAACCTATACAGATCAATCAATCAGTCTAAAAATATGATTTTAATAACTTCAAATGCTCATAACCAATTTGTTTAATACAATTATAATTTAAAAAATTCCTAAAAAATTTCCTAAAATTTGTTTAAAAGATCAAGAAACTTTTCTATTAAAACCAAAGCTTTAATGTTTCTTGATGAATGTAAAGACTCATGCAGTAAAGTGTAATGAAATGTTTATGTATGACGAACCTTTTAGATCATCAATTACCAAATTGAGCTTACAAATAATACTAAAAAATGTAAAATAACCTTAATAATCCTAGATCTTCTTTTGTTCATGGATTGAACTTCAATTTATCAATTTTAAACTTTAACTTCTCTTTTTTAACTTCATGAAAATAATAAACTCATTAGTAGTAATTATGTTTTGTTATCATCAAACCGCCAATTAGAGCCTCCCTTTGTTTAACAATCTCTCCCTTTTTGGTGATGAAAAAATACTTTTGATATTAAAGAAAAATAATAAAATTAAGCACATAAATAAATATCAAGAAGATGACTAATTCCCCCTTAATTCATGCATTAAACATAATTCAATATGAGCATAATACAATATCAAGAATAGAAAAGATATTCAAAATCATAGAAATATCCATACATGAAGATAACATAAATTTACTCAAAGATATCATATAATATGCAAGAAATACAAAAACAACAAAACGATCACACCCCCTAAATGTTACCACTATCCCTAAATCTAATATCATCAATCTTTCCTCCCCTTTTTCGAATCATCAAAAAGAAATCAATTAACTAAAAATGCTTAGTATAAAGTGTCATGAATCAAGTTAATTTGGTTAAAAAGAAGAATTTGATCAAGATTGGCAAATTGTGTCAATAGATAGTGCTATTGAATATTTAAAGACTCAAAACAAAACAAAAGGTCAATTTTGATAGAGACATCCTTAATTGTGTCTAATTTGAAAAATTCCCAATTTTAGTATTGTGCTTAAGTTGAAAGATTCAATTAAAACACCAAGGACAAGTTTTACCAAAATTAGAAGTTGGAATCATAATAGATAAAAGCGTAATTGAGATATTTAATAGTCAATTTCATAGAAGAATGTATAATTTTGAAAGGCCTAAAATTTTATAAATAAAAAATGAAAAAGTGCTAAAGTACTAAAATTGAACAAAATAAATCAATATAATTAAAAAAGAGACAAACTTAACTCCTTTTACAATTTAACTATGAACGCATTAATTTGAAAAAATAATTCTTAAGTAAGAAAATTTTGAATATTCCAAATATGAAATTCAAGAATGACAAAATTTTAATTTGATGCAATCTAATGAGACTTTAATGTGCGGGAGATGATGTTTTTCAATAAAAAGAGTGAGTTGTTTAGGGTTTTGAAAGATATACATCAAAATTATGAGAATACAAGAAAATATGTGAAGGAGAGACTAAAAATAGAAGGACTAGTCAACCATATGACTTGAATGGTTGACCAGTGTTGGAGTTTTAGAGAGAAGAAAGAGTGAGGAGTGGAGGTGTGGTGAAAAAGAATCACCTAGTTGAAAAATTAATCTACTGGTTAACGAATAATAAAGTATATTAGTCAACCACTAACGGTATCTGGTTAACAATAATCAACTAAGTGTGACCAAACTCTACATAAAATATCAGGAAAAGAAAAGTGTCTTAAAATTAGGGACATTGATCGACCACTAAAGGATACTAGTTGACCAATTTGTGCTATTTAATTGACCAAACAAGCAACCAGACCATGAACAAACTTATTGAAACTATAAAGTTTCTTAGAAATTTAAAAAGAACATTGTTCAATCACTTGAAGAAATTGGTCAATTACTATAGGTAATTGAGCAACTACAAAAAACAAACTGACTGAAAATACAAAAAACATAGCTTTTTTTTTTACACTAGTCGAGCACATTAAGTTATTGGTTAACCAATGTGTTATATTAAGCTAAAGAGCACTTTTAAAACTCAAATTTAAACATCAAAACACTTAGTGAGTCATGTTAATATCGATTAAGAATTATCAAAAACCTTAAAATAGACTTTAAACACACAAAATCAATCAAGAAAATTAAAGGAGATCTTTCTCATATAGAATTTCCATCAACATATCTAATTCTCTTCTAATTGACCAAAATTTTATCCTTATTTAAAGATTTTAAAAATTCTTACCTAATTAATATAAATTCTATCTTAATAACCTTATTTGCATATAGTCATCGATTCTAAATAGTAAGGTCCCCACTTTTAAATAATAATTATTAATTTAAACTCAAAATAATCATTTCCAAGGATTTATACTCAAAATGGCATATAAACGCAAGTTATCACATAATTCTAAATTATGAACTAATAATTACCTCATGTTGAACATTACATATGAGAGATTTGAATGATGATTCTTTTTGAGTTTACAATCTATTAAAGGCTTCTCATCATCCTCACTTGGTTTAACAATTATTTCTTTTGAGGGGAGTTTGATCATTCTTGCTCTCTTTAAAGAAAAAATTCTCCATATTCTTCAAAAACATTTTTGAAATTTTCTTAGGCACAATAAGGTTAGATTCATTAAGGTAAATACAATAAATTCTTTAAAAATAATACTCAATTTAATAAATATCATCTTTACTTCTTATCATTTTTTTAACATCCTAAAAAGAATAGGCAATCAATGTATTTTATGAGCCCAAATAAGCTTGGTTCTTGATTATTAGCCTCTTCTCCTTTTCAACCCATACTCTTAATGGTTTGCTTGGCATTATTTGTTTAAGAAAAAAAGTCTATCATGTCCAAACTTACCCAAAGAATGATATACCATATTATATATAATAATGATGCATATATGCATTTCTTTGACCTCTTTGTGTGTGTGTGTGTGTGTGTGTGTGTGTGTGTGTGTGCATAATATGGAATCTTTGTTTGGACATAATGTTTTCCTAGGATAATGAAATGAACTACCATGATTATATGTATTACGTATACCATGAATAAAAGCATGATATATGCTTCTTTGAGGACTAAAAGGTTGTAAGTGGGTTTGTATGTATGTCTATTATTCCCTTGATAGTATTAAACTCCGTGCCTAAGTTTTAAACCATATATAAAAGCATTATGCTTACTTTTAGGATTATCCCTAGTGGATGTGATATGTGCATGCATATGCTTGGATTTAGATGCTCCATGCTCATTTGTCACATTAGGTAATAGTTCTTCACTATGCAAATATTTTGCTTTGACAAATGTGATTTTATAATTACCTTCACTTCTATAGTTAAATCCTATACCGTGACTATTATAGGAATTATTTTAAGCTGCTAACATATTTTTCTGGTTTTTTACTCCCTTTAGTAAAATTCGATAAAGAGTCCTTGAGGGAATCTACGTCCTTTTTGCAGTGTTTCATTCTCATGCCCTAATGCATCTGAGGCATGTTTGTCATTAATGATAATATTTTTTAATACTTTAATATTATGTAATTCACTTTTTATCTTTTCGCTCTCACTCATGTATGCATCTAGGTTCTTTTGAGCCTCTTTGAGTTTGAAGGATAGCTTTTTCTTTTTCATGCTTATGATTTTAAAGCTCACATCTAATTCACTGTATAACAAATCAATATCACTATCATTATCACAAAAATTAGGGTTGGATGTTATCCCATCATTGCCTGTAGTGATAATGTAAATATGAGCTATTTCTTCTTTTAAATTTTTTCAAATTCACTTAAGTCATCCCAAGTTAATTATTTAAGTTCTTTCTTCTTGAGTTTCTTCTCTTTATTTTGATATCTCAAATACTTCTCATTATCTTTGAGTGAAGGACATTATGACTTTATATGCTAGGTTTTCTTTATTGAAAGCAAATAATGTTAGAGGATTTATATTTTAGATCACTTTAACCTTTCTTAAAGTCCTTTCTTTTGGAGAATTTCTTTTTCAAGAACTTCTAAATTTTGTGTGAGGATGAGATCTAATAAGTTCTTCCAATATTAGCGTTGTTAGATCCTTGACTTCTTGTATAACTGTCACTTTACGTCTTTAGAAGTGACCTAAGCAACTTTCTTACCATTTCAACGTTAATATAGGTCTTTCCAAGAACTTTAAGAGAATTAATAATATCAATAAATTTAGTATGCATACTAGACACAGTTTTTCATATTTCATTTGAAACAAATCATATTCATATGTTAGCATGCTTACTATGATCTTTACTTGATTGGTTCCATTACATGAAACTTCTAAAATATGCCAAATTTCATGAAATGTTTCATAAATAAAGATCCTATTAAATTCATTTCTTCTTAATGCACAAAAAAGAGTATATATATCCTTATTATTAAAGGAAACTAATATCTATCTTGAGATTCCCATTTATCCTTTAATTTAGGTACACTTTTGTTATCCAAATTTTTTGTAGGAATAAAGGGACCATTGGAAACTATTTTCCGTAAGTCTAAATTTTTGACCATTAAGAAGAATCTCATCTTAGTTTTCTAATAAAGGTAGTCATTGCATTAAAGAAAAATGGTCCAGTAATGTTTTCTCCCTCTTGATTGAATGATGATGATTATGCTCCTAAATATGCCACTATGATCTTTGCTATAGGATTTTATTAGAAATATTAGTCTAACAGATCCACTATGATACCACTTATTAGTTCCTAATGGCACCTAAGAGAAGGGGGAATTGGATGTTTATAATATTTGACAATTTTCTAACCAAAGTAATCAATTAAAAATAATCAATGTAAAAAAGAATGAGGAAATTATTCAATATAAATTAATTAAAAAATTTAGAAATAATTTAAAAAGGATAGGGAAGAAAGAATGCATGCGAATTTATAGTGGTTTGATAAATAACCCTTTGCCTATGTCCACTCCTAAGACTCTTCTTATAATCCCATTATATTTCTTCTTTCAACACAAAGAATAACCTTTGTACAATCTTTCTTAGTAAATTGGAACCCTTTTGATAATCTTCTTCCAAGGTTAAGAGTAACCTTAATTTCACATGCAACATCTCCAAGTACAATAATATATTACTTACATAAAATATTACAACTCAAAGTTCCATCATTTGATAACTCCAATTGGCTCACTCACATAACTATGACATAATGATGATAAACTGATTTAAAACTATTTCAAATGTGTGTATACAACACCTAAAAACTTCCTGATCCTAAAAATAATGAGAAATCATCTATTTATAGTGTTTAAGGACTAGTCTTAGCTATTGGAGCTGGCTATATGCAAAGTACTAGTTAACTAGTATGTGTTAAAAGTTCTAAATTCACTAGCCGTTAGAACATTAGTGACTAGTAGGGATATTGATCAATTAATACACCAAACAATATTACAAAAACTTATGGTACATCAAATTTATTAAATTTAATCTATAATGATTAACTACTAAGCTATATAAGCTGACCAATTACCTAAAAACATGATTTCAACAACTTGCAAGCTCAAAGCCAATTTCTTTAATCCAATTATGATTTAAACACTTCTAAAAATGTTCCCTAAACCTTGCTTAAATGGTCAAGCAGATTTTCTATTAAAAAGTAAAGCTTTAATATCTTGACGAATGAAAAGACTCATGTAATAAAGTGTAATAAAATGTTTAAGCGTGGTGAGCATTTTAGATCATCAAATTAATAAAGTGAGCTTACAAATAATAGTAAAAAATATGAAATAACCTTGATAAGCCTTGATCTTGTATTTTTCTTGGTTTGAACTTCTTTCGTTGCTTAAAAAATTTAACTTCTCCTTTTTAACTTCATACGCTATCTTCTTAAACTTATGGCTTCATTTCATTCTTTTATTACTTTTCATCAAAATAATAAACTCATTATTAGTAATTATGTTTTGTTATCATCAAAACACTTATTGAAACCTCCCTTAGTTTAATATACGCTTTCAACAAAAGTATTTGCATTAACATCTTCTATTGTGTTTAAATAAATTACAAATTAGTAATGTATGAAATTATTCTTTATTGTAAATTTTTAATTCATTATACTTTTAATTTTAAATATGTTTTAAAATAAGATATAAACTAACCATCAGTAGATTTTTTTAACTCATTCATTATGAAGAATGTATTTTTTTCATAAATTGCCTTTCTAAGTTCATTATAATCAAGATTAAGTGATGGTTCTTCTTCTTCAATCCAAAAATTAGTACAGTCTCCTTCAGATTCTTTAATACCTTATTCATATTGAATTTCACTTATTCATCACCAATCCGAAAGATGAGGTTGTCTTTATGGACATCTATTAAAGCTGTTCTAGTGTTCAAAAATGGTATACCAAGAATTAGTAGACAATTTTGATCCTCTTTAAAGTCTGGCATAATGAAATAAATATGAATGATAAACTTGTCCACTTTTATAGGCACATCCTCCACCATGCCAAACGATTTGTCTATTGATTGATCTGCTAACTGAATAAGCATAGAAGTTGCCTTTACATCTCCTAACTCTAATTTTCTAAAAATAGAAAAGGCATAATATTAATACTTGCACATAAGTCAGATAAACATTTACAAAATTCTAAATTACCAACTACACCAGGTGTAGTAAAACTCCCTAGAACTATAAGGGCATGTGGTTGATAATGATGGAGCTACAACTTTCTGTCATGTTGATCGTTTGATTATCATCCCAACTCCGCTTACTAAATAATATGTGCTTGGGAAACTTTACGTACGTGGGTTTGCTCTCCAAAGTTTCCATAAAGGGCAAGGTAATTTGCAATTTCTTCAGTTTTTCCACAAACTTTGCAAATTGTATGTCCAAACTATTCTTCTAAAGTCTTTGTGGGAATGATATTTTGGGTGAATATGGCGGAGGAGGAACATAAGGAGGGTACTTATTCTTAGCTTCATCCATTTTCTTCTTCTCTTGGACTTCTACGTAGTGAGGTTTCGCTTATTTTTTTTGTTGGTTCTTCTAGCTCTTTCACACTCCTAAGTGTGATAGACTTAAATTGTTTTTTTGGATTTACTTCTATGTTGCTTGAAAGGATTCCTACACCTCTTGTATATAGATCACTTGAACCTCTAGATTATGAATAAAAGAGGCACGAGTCTTTGCTACTTAATCGAATTGCCCTTCCATCCTCTTCTAGGCCTTTTCCATACTTATGAGCTTGTCCAATTTTGAATAATTTGCACCAGAATCGTGTTATTGGTATCTAAATGGGCCTTGGGTTCCCATTTAAGTCCCTACATTGTTAGAGCAAGAAAAATTTGGGTGGTTTTGTCACCTAAGATTGTACACATCTAGTACCTTCTCAACCAATTTGTGTTGAAGTTGAATTGCTGCATGTAGTCGTTTTCCACTAGGAAGCAATCAGCTATGATGTAGCTTTGTTATCCACATAGCTCGCATTTGTGCTTAATTGCTTTGAATATAGAGAAAGAGGTGGTTGTCAGGCTCTTTAACTGCTTTTTTAGGTTTTTGATCTCAGTCAGCAATGCTGTCACTAAATCTCTAGCAATCATGCCTTTTAGATCCTGAAAGGTTGACTATTGTGTACTTTGTTTCGATGTCTAAAGATAGCTATTGTTTGCCATCTCTTTTGACAGATCGTGTGTCACTTGCATTGGTGGTCATGTAATTTCTTGATGATATGCGTTAATCCCTGGCCTAATTAAGTCTATAAGGGCCCTTTGCTCTCTGTGATATATTTCCTCCAACATCATCCTTTCTATCTCTTTTTAGCGTTTAACTATTCAAATTCCTCATTATTTCCTTGTGATGCTTAGATTGATGTGTCTTTTACTTTACATCCAAACTTTCCTTTTTTATTTTTATTTCTTGGGATTAGGTACCTCAATCACATAAGAAAGGGTAACAATTCCTTAAATCAAAGGAATTTATATTGAATTAATGCTAAAATCCCCAACAACGACACTAAAAACTTATTGAGTAAGTTTTATATCTAATAATAAGACTCTCAATACCCGTAAGTATCTGGATCATATCTTGTAGTATAATAGGTTATCATTCCCATGAGGATTATACAATAGCTAACAATTTGAACCTAACATTGTCTAAGGTATTCAGAATGTAATTTGAATAAAAATAAATAATAAAAATTAAAACAAATAATAAAACTATAAGGCCCTAACATATACCCTAAAAGTATTATAGCATGTCTAGGGTGTATTAGGAAGTGAACATAACAAATTAATTAAGTGCATTTAAGTATAGTAGAGACATAATGATACTTAATGTAAAAGACTTAGGTAAATGGGTCATTTGTTCGTTTCAGCATGAGCATACCTCTGTAATTTGACCATATCTTGGTCTATAAACCTACAAATTGGATAATTCCAATTGTAGATTAAACTAGAGACATAGATATAAAACTTTAATAAAGGAAAAAAAAATTTATTGTGCGTCTAAAAGTTTTGAATTTTGTCTTAAAGTTGAGTTATGGCTACTGTCCCTATTTCAAACATCCTGTAGTATTTTGGGTATAACTCTTGGAATAATTAACTAAATTACATGAAATTTATTCCATTAGAAAATTAATACATTGGTATGGATGGATCCCCCACTTGGCCCCACTGTCTCCAAAAAATTTCATAAAAAAATTATTATTTTAAGTTTTGATCCTATAAAAAAAATAAAATTATACTCTCATTAAAATTTTGCCTCCATTAAAAATAAAATTTTGCCTTCATTAAAATTTTGCCCCCACTTAAAAAAATTTCTGGATTCGTCCCTGTACATAGGGGAATGAAATTAATTGATAAGATTTTAGTTCAATGTGAGAAGTAAAGGAAGAAGAAGGACCAATATGTAATTTGCCTAAAGTTAACACATGGACCAATTGGATTAAAGCATGTGTGACCAATAATAATAAAGCATGTGTCTCTAATAGGCATTAAACATATGTGTGAGTATTGTTTTGGAAGGGGAATATTGAGAGGGGAGATGAACGACATTTTGGGAGTTCTAAGTTCATATTTTTCTCCTCTCCATTTCACCTTCTTCGTCCCATCATTTTTCATGTAAGAAATCAAGCCAATCTTAAATGAACATCAAGGCAAAAGTTAGCGATTTTATCTTCACCTTTATCTCTTATTACATTGATTATGAAGAAATGAAATTATAAGGCTGGAAGTGGGATTGAGAGGTATATTTTTGTGTTTGTAGTTGGTGAGTCAAGCAAAGCCAAAGAGGAAGGGAAAGAAAGGCAATAGAGGTCCACTTTGTCAATTTTGAGGTTTGGGACTCCACTTAGTTAATTTCTGTATTTGTGTATATTTGAATGTGTAAAAAGATTCATTTGGATTTGTAATGGTTGCTGGGATGATGTTTTGGTGCTATTTTGGTGTTAATTTGTATAGAATTGGTTGAATATGACAAGACATTATCGTGTGGTGGAATTTTGTCAAGGATTTGTTGAACTAGTCACATTTTTTGGTTATAAATCAGCCTACAGACCTCTACATTTGATGATTTTAGCTGAATATGAAAACTAAGACATAGAAATAGAAATATCTAGAAGATACTCTGACTTAATTCTGGCTTTATTATGTTGGAAATTGGAATAAAAAATGGTGACATGATGTTGCCCCTGTTTTGGAGCAATGTGTGATATTTGATCTATAACTCATGTGTTAGAAGTCATAATGGCCTAACCTTTGGTGTTTTGGAAATTAGAGACATGGACAAATGTCTAGAAGATCATGAAACCCAGTTCTGAATTTTTCTATACGAATATTAAGGAACAACTAGACTCTGTCATGTGATTTATTTCTGGACTAATAGTTTTCCTATTTTTAGATCACTTTTGGGGTTTAGATCAAATTGCAATGTTTTCAATTTGTTTTCATTTCCAATTTTTACTGAATCTTATCTGAACCTTTTTGAATATGTATGAAACTTTTTGAACACATAGAAATAAATGAAATAGGGCTTACCACATGTGAACTAGGAGACTGAACATTGGAATATAAAAATAAGCATAATGCATTCCAAAGAAAATTTACATGTATATAAAGATTTGCATACATATTCATTACTCATATATGTATAGTATGATTATACAAGTGTGATTTTGGATACCCTTATAATGGTGGTAAGCTATGAATTGCATGTATAAATGCAAATATAGATTTTATGACTTGAAATGTATATCATATGATTTGTTAATATATGAATTGTGAAATTTGCAAATGGTTAAAGGAAATATTATAGTGCCTACTTTATTGCCTTGGTTGTGGATAGATAGGTATGTCTATAGGGACATAATGTAGCTGTTATAGTTTGACACCACCGATGTCCACAGTTCGATACCTTCGGTATTCATAGTTCAATACCTTTAGGTATCCACAGTTTGATGCTTTCGGGTATCCACAATTGTGATATCTTTGGATATCCACAGCTTCCGTTATCCACACCCATGGGAATGTAAAGGCCTAATACAAAAAAGTAAAGTAAATAGATATAAATAAGAAATACAGTATGAAAACATAAATAATTGGTATATGAATGATCATTTACATTTGTATTGATAACTTGTATCATTGAGTGTTGAATATCAGTGTTTGACTTGTGAAGATGAATTTATGGTATATGAACAACATAGTGAAGCATGTTTGCATTATTTATTTGATTAAGTATGTAGCATCCCGGTACCAGCGGGAAGGGTAAAATAGTAAATATAGGTTAATAGTGAGAGCTTAGTAATGCAATTACTTGGTCTTAATTGTGAATGGGGTGAGAATTATGGGTTATTGATTTTGAAAACTTATTTGGAGAATGTCATTATTGATTTTCTAATATTGGAGAATTTTAGGGAATTTTCTGGAATTTTTCGGGGTAAAAACTCGGACTAGGAAAAATGCCGAGCGGTAGACCCACTATGAACTGGTATTAGAATTTAGTGTCTATGGAATTGAATTATGGACATATGGTTATAGGAGGTCTTGACAAGTGGTTTTTATTGGAAATTGGGCTTGAAAATTGATTTTTGGGAGGGATTTATGAGAGCTTGACACATGGCACTCTCTTAGCCATGTATTTTATTACCTTAACTCCTAAATTTATTTACTTAGGCTCTCCCAAAGTGCCACCCACGAGACTCACTTTTCTTAAAACATTTGAGAGTTGTTTTTGAAGTCTCTTCTTCTCCTTCTTCGTGAGTTAGCTTTCTTCTTATGCTTTTGTGCTAATTCCTCCATCATTCAACCTAGTTTTCATCTTTTGCTTACTTTTTGTCATCTTGCCCTTTGTTGCTTGCCTCAAACTTATCTCTTCTACCCTTGGATGATGATACTCGTTGGTGATGGTAGAAACTAGGGCTTAGTGGATTTCTTGAAGAAATTGAAGATTTATTGCTTAATCAAGTAAGTTTTGCTTCATATGTTATGGTTATAGTACAAATTGAAGTTAGTATGATGATGGTTAGTTGATTGAGTTGTTATTGTGTAAGGCTTGTATATGTGTTTTACTTGATGCCCATAGACATTCATGTTGTGTTTTAA
>JANZLX010000213.1:26288197-26302453 GCA_025531955.1 Erythroxylum orinocense
GTAGCCCCATGTCTCTATTTTATTTTGCAATAAGAATCAATTCAATCGGATCTCCACAGATCAAGAATTTCTCAAAAGATTGAACTATGTTCAGAAAATTATCTAACTCACTTTGATTAAATCAATCACCCTCAATTGAATCTAAAAAATTTATAAATTTCCCATGAAGATGTAGATAATTGTCTTAGGAATATAACGCTTCGAAAACCAAATCAATCGGAAGTCGGACGGAAAAGTTTTAAGCAAAAGATTGAGAGAGGGTCGGATTGGGAAAGGAATAACAAAAACAGAAGGAGTCAAAACGGCATATAAATAACCGAAATTTCCAAAATTCATAACTCTTAATCCCGAACTCTAAATTTGACAAATTTGGTATCAATAGAAAGCTCAAAGGAAGCTCTACAACTTCTATAAAGAACTCCACAACCAATCCCATCTCTAAACGGGTCAAAAACCCAATCAAACTTTCTGTCCAAAAATAATAAATCCCTAAACAATAACTCAACTTTGAAAATTTTTATCTTTCAACTCCAAAGTCCAAATATGTCATATTTTATATCAATGCAAAGATCAGAAAATAACCTACAATTTTTATGAAGGACAGAAAAATCAATTTGGCCTCTAAGGAAAATCAAATTTTCAATCAAAGTTTCTGTCCACTAATAATCTTGCCAAACAATAACAGCAACTTCTAAAAATCATAACTTCCTATTTCATAGCCAAAAAATTGCATACTTCACATCAATGGAAATATCAAAACATAATCTAAAACTTTCATTAAGAACGTAAAAGCAATTTCTGCCTCTATAAGGGTCAAAATTTCAATCAAAGGTACTGCCCACAAAAATGTCATCATGAATAGTAACACAATTTCTAAAATTCACAACTTCTCATTCCATTGTCCAAAAATTCTATACTTTATATCAATGGATGAAGCACTTAAAGGCAATTTCAACCTTTAACTAGGTCAATTTTTCAGTCAAAGTTTCTGCCAGCTGATGTGCCATCCTATATCACATCCAAACTTCCAAATTTTATATCTTCCAATTTCCACACTAAAAAATAACATATTATACACCATTGAAAAGCTAGGAAAATCTTTTATGACTTTCATGTTGACCACTTAACTCAATTTAAAACATATCAATCCATAATTTTCCTCAAAACACTGCATATAAAATCCTACACTTATGAGCATTTTCAAAAACAAAATAAATAACATACCCTTAACTTCGGAAGATCATAACTTTCAATCCCGATATCGAAAAATGTCATTCTTTATGGCGATAGAAAGATCTCAACAGAAAATACAAGTTTCATGAAGATCATTTTATCAAATTCTGTCTAAATCAAGCCAGAAAAATTCACAAAGGTTTCAACTCAAAAAGGTCAACTCTGCTACTATTCATCCCAAAAAGTCAAACTTGCAATTCCCTAACATTTAACACTTTCATTATCCATTTCTTGCTTTTAAATTCCATTCAAAACAAATTTATTCATTTTCAATTCCATAAAAACTCAAACACCATTTTAGGCTATAATTAATCATAACCATCACTAACAAAAGTATACATACATTTTACCTATCTTAATCTCATAAAATCATTCACATTCTCAAATTTTCTTTTTCTTTACACATGGCTAATTCACCACCAATTTCTCATTTCATGTCAAATTTTAACTCGCAATTCTAAGAAAAGTTTGGGGTCCAACAAATCTTTAAAGGAAGAAGAAGAGAATGAGGAATAGGTGACAGTGGACATAAACCTTGAAGAATATACGAAAGTTTCTGTTCAAGAAGAAGAAGTGAAGAGGAGATGAGGGAAACTGAGGAAGAAGAAGAACAACTCACCCTCTTATAAGAAAATTTGTTGGATTTCATTAACGATTTAGGGAGTTTCATCATTCGCTTTGTTATTGACAATTGGTTACTAAATAGTACATTACTGAACTTACTTAAAAAATTTTAATTTTATTAATTATTTCCTTTTTTTTATTGCAACATGTAGCCTATTTATAGGTTACTAAATTGAAATTAGGCAAAAAAGGTGGCAACAAACCACTTATTATAGACCCAGGTTGAGGGTAGAAAGTAGAGTACGCTAAGCTGATGATGTTAACTAAGCGCTACTTGGGAGGGAACATAATAATTAGGATAGGATTTACTTTTATTTATTATTTTAATATTATTTTATTTATTATTTTCATATTTTTATGTTTATTTTCATGGCATAGAGTGTCTCCAAATTGCATACCCATACCATCACTATTGAAACACTATAAGTATTCTTGCTCTAACTTTTTCTTTGTTTTATTTATCTTTATTTATTTTGTTCTTTTTTTCACATTAAGGAAAATGTGTTGTTCAAGTGTAGGGATGTATATGCAGTATATCATGTGTGTATGAATTTTGCATTTTTATCAATTATGTGTGAATTTTACAATTGAGTTAGTTTTTGATTAGGCTGAAATTGTGTGAAAATTTTGTTGAATGTGTGCATTGTGTGAATCTATCAATGGTAGGAATTGAATGGAATTAGGATAGCTTCAAACATGGTCATTTAAATTGTAAAGACATAGTAACTCACTACAAGAAAATTACAAATTACCGATGAAAAATTACCAATGGAACAAATATCATAGTCAATTAGTGACGAAAAATCAATTTCTATTGATAACATTGTCGAAAAAAATTGTATTTTGTGACAAAAAAAATATCTGACAGTAAAGACGGAGGAAAATTATCTTGACAATTTTTTCGACAGAATATAGCGTCGGAATTGCGATATTCGTCGGTAAAATAGGCGAGAATGATTGGAGGCATAAATAAGAGTCAGGGTGTACTGACAGTACTAGATTGCATTCCGTCGGTAAAATTAAAACCTAAACGTCGTTGTTAGCTTCGATTTCAACATTTTAATAAAACAAAAGCCTAACCATAAAGCCCACCCCACCATAAAGCCAACCCCCTCCTTTTCCATCCTCATTTTCTTCTTTGTTTTCTCCTCTATTGTCGTCGCTGGTTCCCTGTCACTATCGTGGTCCGTGGTTCTCTATCATCTTCCCTGCATGCTTCGGTTTCCTTGCTATTTGCCTTTCTTTTCGTCCATCTTCTTCCATCGCATGCCATAATGGTCGCCTTTGTTTAATCATCGATAGAGGTAAGTGGTCCATCTTTGTTTGTTTTTTCTGACTCTGTACTGTATCCATCTTCTTCCATCCCCATGTACTACTTTGATTGTATGGGTTTTTGTTTCTGGTTTGATTGTATGGGCATTCCGTCTATCTTTGTCTTTTATTGGGTTTATTAACGAATATTTATATAGGACTACCAACTTTAAAACGTATGAGGAATTACAAGAGCTAATTGACAATATAAATATCAATAATTATCAAAGGAGGAACTCAAGTCCAAAGATAAAACCAAATGCATTCGTAATATTGATGCAGTGAAAACAATAGATGATGTTTTGGTTATAGAGGTCAATTAAGTACCTTAAAGGCAGTATAGAGGATGTGTTAGTTAAGTTTTAAAATTATATTTTTTTTTTGTTGTTTTTATCATTATGGAAAATGAGGATGATAGAGAGGATCCCTTGATCTCATGATGACCTTTGCTAGCTAATGCTAAAGATATTATAAATGTGCCTTGAATAATATTATACTTATTTCTATATATATTTGATTTTTTGAAAATTTTCATGTTATGTAGGACATAATCATACATCATCCATTAGAGACTTGTAATTTTTAAGGAGAAAAAGAGAAGATTGATAGTTCTATTCTAACGAAGAATGTGGCATATTTAGAAGCTAATGAACTTATGATTTGGAATTGAGTAAACAATCGAGTTAAAAAATCATAAAGAAGCGCTTGTTAAAAGGAAAATGAATGATTTAGGTGTTTTTGTTTTAATTTAGTAGCTTTAGGGATTTTTAATAATAGTTTTAATTTTTTGGCATTATAATGGAATCATGACACAAAAAGTGACAAATAGAGATGACGCACACATTGTCCGCTTATAATGGGACAACACTTCTAACTAAAGGATGTGGGAACTCTATGGGTACCCTTGCTCTTATGTCATTAGTGTCATGTTCTATCTTAAGCAACTACATAAGGCAATGAGAATCATTGCTACCAAAGAGATAGGTCCATAGAAGTTTTTTACAATCTCTTACAACCAATTACAGGATAAAAGTTATGGCCACCTAACACTTATAACGAGATTCATCCACCAGGAGAAAGATTTGTTCCAAGTAGGCCAAAGAAGAACATGAGAAGAAAAAATAAATAAAAGAAACAGAAGACTCCTATCAGGCCATAAAAAGGGGCAATTCCAATTGCATGGTTGATATGGAAAATCTATTCATAATATAAAAAGCTATAAAGGAATGGAAAACAATCTATTTCCTTCTAGTCAAGATCAAGTGAATGTTAAATTGTCATTAATTACCAATTTTAACATAAGTATTTATTATATGAAAATTTTATCAATGTTATATGAATATTTGACATTCCACCATAACTATGGGATATCTAACAACAATAACATTTTCTCATAACCTTAGAACTTAATTTCCTACTATTAATTACCTACATTTAGCTCTAACTTTGAGGATGAATAGAACTTGATGTGAACCCACCAATAAGTAAATGCTAAAGAACCTATAAATAAATTTGAACCTAATCCAAGAAAGCTAAGTCATATATATAAAGAGAATTTACATGTTGATTACAAAGATTGATAATCAAATTCATTAAGTAACTTAACACTATAAAGAAAGACTTCTTCCATAAGATTGAAGTTCTAACGAGAATAAAGATACATGACTCTTAATAAAAAAGATGCAAAAAATCACCTAAAATAAATAAAATTATTTATTAAATACAAAATAAAAATTATGATTTTGAGTAGACACCACATGGGACAAGATCGTGTTATAGGCCATGTCTACAACAAAGTTCTAACGCTAATGTAATAAACTACGATAGAGACTATGTCTTCCTAACTTATTTTTCCAAAAAGTCAAATGAGTTGGTATATGGTTATGTTGGAGGTCGAGCAATTTTTTGTAACTTTTTTTTCAACATCAATATAGGGATATAAGGTGGGATATAGTTGTATGTGAGGTTATGTTCAGCCAAAGATGGATATTTTACCACTAATTTTTTAAAATTTCATCTCTTATGATAGCTTAAATAAACACAAAGCAATTAATATTCCATTTATCAAGTCATACTTATGTCATCCCCCCACTCTTTAGAAGAGTTTACCGTTAAATAGTCACCTACATCAAAAGGTAGAAAAGCCTTTTTTTTACAAAGATATAATCATAAGCTTCTTAGTATAAATAACACTTTGGATATCACTACTTTTTTGTTCTCTCACCCTTCTTTTCTTCGTTCTCTTTTTTCATTCTCAGTTATCCTTTATTTACATACTTAGGTGCTAAAAGTGTATTGATGGATCAATCATCCTTCAAGAAAATGTACATATTCTTGAAAACTTTATATATAACCATTCTATCATATTTCTACATCCTACCCAATAAGACGTGACTAGATTAGATAGTTAAGACATCACACAATACCTCATCTTGATACATTTTAGTAGAAAATGAGATCACCACCTGCATATTCACCTTAATCTCCCTATATTCATTAAGTCGTTAAAGCTTGTATGGCTTTTTATGCTTCATAATCTTTAAACTTAAGTTCTCTAAAAGGGTATTGCTAGCCAAATTAGTGCAATTTCCTCTATTAAAAGTCATAATACTTGTATTATTGTGAATGTGACATTTAATATGGAATATGTTTTCCCTTTGCCTCATCCTATATGATATGAAGGCTTAATTCCCTCGTAGTAATAATATTCTTACCTTGAAAAAATATGCTCAATATGCTTATCATTAGGAATCGTAAGTGTTGGTATAACTTTCTTTTCATTTAAAGCAATTGCACTCTTCACTTCTCCATTATCCCTAATGATCACAACCCTCCTATTTTTGGTATTAGGATGTAATATTTACCATTCCCAAATATTAAAAAAAATATCTATCTCAAGAGGGATAATAATCAATTTTACTATTTCCCTGATTATAGATGTCTTCTTTAGATGGCTTAACCATTTCATATAAGAATCCTTATCATCGTTTTCCCCATTAAGCCTCCAAAAAATATTAATATCTATAGGGTACTTCAATACTCATTTGTGTTGTAATTATCTCTTAACCTTCATTTTCATTTACACTAAAGGACATTCTGACACACAAATGCACTTGGGAGGATAATCAGATGATCACTTTGACGGAGAATTGTAATTCGATTATTTCAAGCACGATGCCTTCAAAACTACAAGATCTAGGGAGTTTTACGATTCCATGTGTTGTTGGTGACTTTGAATTTTCTAAATGCTTATATGATTTAGGTGCAAGTATTAACTTGATGCCTTTATCTGTTTTCAAGCAATTGGGACTAGGAGAGGTCAAGTCAACATCCATGCTAATTCAACTTGCGAATCAATCCATTAAGAGGTCATATGGAGTTGTAGAATATGTGTTGGTAAAAATGGATAAATTTATTATTCCTGTTGATTTTGATGTGTTGAATTTTGAAGCTGATAAAAATTGTCCATTGATTTTAGGTAGGCCTTTTATGAATACTGGTAGGGCATTAGTTGATGTGCATGAGGGAAAACTTGCTTTGAGAATTGGTGATGAGCAGGTTGAATTTAACATGTCTAAATCTTTGAATAAATCGATGGATGATAAATTATGTATGAAGATTGATGTTGTGGATGAATGTGTGAAGGAGGTTGAAGAGGAAGTTAATGAAATTACTGAAGTGCACAAGGATGAGAGTGTGAGAGAAGAGGATTTATGTGAGGAAGTCGAGTTAGAGAAGATGGAGAGAACAGATACACCTACACCACCTTCCATTGTTAAGCCCCCCACTTTAGAGCTTAAACCCTTACCTTCCTATTTGAGATATACCTTTTTAGGTAAAAACCATACCCTACCCATCATTATCTCGAACCAATTGGATTATGAGCAAGAAGAGAAATTGGTGGAGACCATTAAGAAGAGGATGAGAGCTATGGGGTGGCAAAATTTTGATATTAGGGTAATTAGCCCCAATGTGGTGATGCATAGGATTAACTTAGAAGAAGGATGTAAAATTGTGAGGGAGCGACAGAGAAGGTTAAATCCAAATATGCAAGAGGTTGTGAAGAAAGGAGGGAGTGAAGCTATTGGATGTAGGGATTATTAATCCCATTTTAAATAGTGAGTGGGTGAGTCCAGTACAGTGTGTACCTAAGAAGGGAAGCATGACAGTGATGGAAAATGAAAAAGGTGAAAAGATTTCTACTGGGACCATCATAGGTTAGAGAGTATGTATTGATTACCAGAAGCTCAATTTGGCCCCCAAGAAGGATCATTCCCCTTCACCTTTTGTGGACCAAATGATTGAAGGGTGGCTGGCCATGCATTTTACTGTTTTCTTGATGGATACCTTGGGTACAATTAAGTGGTTATATACCCACAGGATCAGGAGAAAACCACTTTTACTTGTCCTTATGGGACTTTTGCTTATCGGAGGATGCTTTTCGGTTTATGAAATATACCTGCCACATTCCAAAGGTGCATGATGGCCATATTCGTAGACACGAATGAAAACTTCATGGAGGTATTTATGGATGACTTGTCTATCTTTGGAGATCTTTTAGTCATTGTTTATTTGATTTAGACAGAGTGCTTCAAAGATGTGAGGAGTCTCATCTAGTCTTAAACTGGGAGAAGTATCACTTCATGGTCTAAGATGGAATTGTATAGAGCCATAAGATCTCGTGCAAGGGGATTGAAGTGGATCGAGCTAAAACTGAAGTAATTGAAAAGCTACCACCTCCCACCAACATCAAAAACATCCAAGCCTTCCTTGGTCAAGGTTCTACAGACGATTCATCAAGGATTTTTCTCTTATCGTTAGACCCTTAACTCATTTATTAGTTAAAGATGTTGCTTTTGTATTTGATGATACTTGTTTGGAAGCTTTTAATAGGATGAATGAGGCACTTACAATAACACCTATTTTGACGTCGCCGGATTAGTCTTTTCCCTTCAAGATTATATGTGATGTAAGTGATCATGCCATTAGTTATGTCCTTGTCCAGCGAAAGGAAAAGAGGTTGGATGCCATCTACTATGCAAGTAAGACCTTGACAGGAGCACAACTGAATTACGCAACTATAGAAAAGGAGTTGCTTGCTGTGGTATTTGCATGTGAGAAATTTTGTTCCTATCTGTTAGGCTCACATGTTATTGTTTTTACAGATCATGTAGCATTGCGATATACATTTGCCAAGAAGGATGCCAAGGTTAGGCTTACCCGGTGGGTACTTCTGCTTTAAGAATTTGACATTGAGATTAAAGACAAGAAGGGAGCAAAAAGTGTTGTAGTGGACCACCTCTCGAGAGTTGAAGGAGGGCACCATGAAGAAGAAGAGGAAATCGAGAAGAGCTTTTTAGATGAGGCTTTAATGATGGTAGACAATCCTTTTCTTCCTTGGTTTGCAGATATTGCAAACTACCTCTCAGGTTGTATTCTTCCTTCTAATCTCTCTTATCAATAAAAGAAGAGGTTTGTGTTTCAATGTTCTTGTTATATTTGGGATGAACCTGTACTGTATAAGATATGTGCTGACAGTGTGATTCGTAGGTGTGTTTCTAAAGATGAAATGCCTGAAATTTTGTTGCAATGTCATAGCTCACTTTATGTAGAGCATTATGGAGCTAATAAGCTGCAACTCGAATCTTGGAGTGTTGATTCTATTGGCCAACATTGTTCAAGGATGCTCGAGATTTTGTACTAAAGTGTGATAGGTGTCAAAGAATGGGCAACATATCGAAGAAGGATGAGATGCCGCTTCCAAACATCATGGAAGTGGAGATATTCGATGTATGGGGCTTGGACTTCATAGGACCATTTTCATCCTCCTTAAGTAACACTTACATATTGGTTAGAGTTGACTATGTTTCCAGGTACGTTGAGGCTGTAGCTACTCCAACTAATGATGGCAAGGTGGTTTAAAAGTTCATCAACAAGATCTTTACAAGATTTGGGGTGCCCAAAGTGATTATAAATGATGGAAGGAGCCATTTTTGCAACAAACCATTATAGGTTCTTCTGAAAAGATACAATGTTCATCATAGAGTGGCGACTCCTTACCATCCCCAAACCAGTGACTAAGTGGAGGCGATGAACAAAGGGATGAAGAACATTTTAAAGAAAGTAGTAAGCACCTTAAGAAAGGATTGGACATTGAAGCTAAATGACACCTTATGGGCTTACATGACAACTTTCAAGACACCAATAGGAACTACTCCATATAGACTTGTGTATGGCAAGGCGTGCCATTTACCTTTGAAGTTGGAGCATTGGGCCTATTGGGCCATTAAGAAGTTGAACATGGATTGGAAGCTAGCAAATGAGAAGAGATTGTTACAACTTGACGAATTGGAAGGGTTGTTTTTTGGTTTTTCCCACTTATTTTTTTATGAAAATAGCCCAAACCTTAAAAGATTAAAAAAAAAGTCCTGCCTAGAAATCTCCTATCACGATTATGCGTGCTTCACTTGGTTTAGCCTCTATCACAATCATACTCAATTGTGGATGATCATTAAACCTCCAAGTTTCCTCCATGTTCTTCATTTTTCAATTTCCCAACTTTCAATACTCACAAACATATAAAATACCTTTTGAAACATAAAATTAAGATCCAATTCTTGTTTTAAACCAAACAAGCACTCAGAATACATACAAACATTGACAATAACATAATTATAAGATTATACACATGATAATCATCTAAGAAATACTTTAAAACACCCTTAAACACCTGGAAAAACATATTATAATCTACATCTATCATTATTTTTTGTGAAATTCTAATATTGCCCGTAAATATGTTGTCATCTTTACCATCAAATATACATTTAGTATTTTGTCCTACCATCATTTGCAACATCAATAATATCCTCAGTAGAAACAACTGCTTTAAATTATTCAATATCATACACATTATTGATATTTTGGTCTAAATGTAATAAACTAGATCTATTTTCAACATAAATCTCTATTACCTTATGTTTTAGAGTAATCTTACATAATTTTATCACACATGAATCATTCTTTTTTACTTTTATCAAACATTTTTTTCAATTACCACCTTTCACCTTCTATTGGAACTTCTTTACTTTAGGCTTTTAATATCTTTCACAAGCATCCTCATAGGATCATAATAATCAAATCTATTAATTTCTATATCCAATTTCAACATCTCTACCAACATATTTTACATTTTCTCTTATCAATAAAATTGTTGACATAAAATATAGTTAATTTCTCATTCTAATCGTCCACTTTCAAGCCAAAAAAAAAGAAAAAGAAAAAAGACATATTAATCACACATTGACTCATATTAAAATTAAAAAAGAGGGCCATGCATTCTCAATAAATTCTACATTGACCCACTTTTAAATAATTGAAACTTACAACTTACCTCAATATGTTCTACCTTCCATAGATAAATTTTCAATAAATTTGATGTTGAAAATTTTAAAAACTTTTCAAAGGTATTTCTTTCCATCATACTATCAGATCTTGTATATTGTGTCGATTTTTTTGAGTTTAAGCCATTGAAATGACCTTGAGATCGCACCACTTTTGGTTATCTATATGACTTTTATTTTAAACTGTAAGAAACAACTTAGATGCGTCATTATTGAACGAACTTCTTTATCTCTATGCATGTCCTTAGAGGAGGCAGTATTGGTCCATGAAACGTCAAATTTGAACCCTATTAACTGCAGAAAAGTAACTCTTAGACCCAAAAAAAAAAATAAAACCTTGTTACATGGTTCATGTTCAAACTATAATAAAACTGCCCTGGACTACAATCTACGAACTGCGTAAAAATTAACTCAGGTCAGTTACTGGTAATCTTCGTTTATCATACAGTTTAACCTATAAATCCCTAAAAGATGCTAAATGTAAATGATGATGCAGTCAAATATTGGCCAGGTTCCAATGTTAAATGAAGATAACCGATAGCATAAACCAGCCAATTATTTACCCCTAGCCTAGTTGTACAATAATTTAAAATTAAGAAAACAATTGAGGAAGAGATTAGATGGATGGATTGACAGATGCGAGACAAAAGTAGGTGTGATTAGACAAGGTGCATGAATAATAGTGAAAAAAAAAACAGATATTTTCTAGTATGAACTAGGGAGAGGGCAAGAGTGTACAATCATGCGCGTTTTGGGTTGACAAGACAGCAATATCCAGCAAATGACAGAATCTGACATCATAAACTTTTTGTCTCCAAGTGTTTCATTGTTAATTTCTTCCTTCTTGTCCTTTTTCAATAACTATTTGCTCCCGCTTATAATTGTTTATAGCCTTTTTTTTTTATTAGTGTTATCTCTCTCTCTTTGTTTGTTTTTATATATATAATCCGATTGTTTAAAAATGGATTTTGATTGTTCATTGATTTATTGAGGGAATCAGAGTCGTTAGCCTTTCTAAATTGTGTTCGCTTTAGCCTTTGTGGCAGCTGCTTTATACCTCTTTAAAAAATATTGAAGTGAAAGAAAGGAAGTAAAGAATATATAAGCTCACGACATTAATACATTTGTCATTCATATGCATTAATACCTTACATATTCTTTACTTCCTTTCTTTCACTTCAATATTTAAGCACAAATTAATTAAGTTATTTTAGACGCTTTGAGTGATACTCTATTCTCTTCCCATCTGAGGGAAACAAATTCTCATTCTATTAGCTCTTTAACCATTGACTTTACATGCAATATACTAAATAAATATATTTATTTATTTTAGAAGCTTTAGGTAATACTCTATTCTGAGAGGAACAAATTCTCATTCTATCAGCTATCGAAGCATTGACATTTTGAGTACTTCGTTAACAAATCACCTGATAACCAGTAACATCAAGGCTCTGTGAACACGACAGATTAAGATTAGAAGAGCTAAGGTCTTCCCTAGAGGCTATAGGCGCTATAGGATCTCATAGACCGAAAGACAAACAATGGAAGTGGACTTGACAAATTACAGTTGTGGTTACACTAGAGTTGCCGATTCGTATTTACGTTTATGGATACAATCACTAACTTAAAATTATGTAATTCACAAACACTTGCTAACTTGCTACCTTAAAACGATAGAATATAAAGAGAAAATTAATTTTATAATAAAGAAAAATTGATCAGTCTATTTTTTATTTCATTATAATTCTTTCTGTTTAATTTCAAATGAGTAAAGAATAAATTCATTTGAATATAGATTTATGCAACTTTAAAATCCATGTTAAAATGATTTTCAAATTTTCTTAATTTATTAAAATTTGACCATTCAATTATTCCTTTAAAATTGCTATAAAATTAAGTTTATTTTTAACCTTCATGTAAACTTTAATTTTATATAACTCTAAGGATCATTAATAATTTTTTAAAAACAACATACTTAAGGGATTCAAAAAAAATTTAGACAATTTGATTAGGAGACTTCATAAACTCCAACTTACTTTCCTTTTTAGGATAGGATTCTTGAATAAAATAAAACTTTAAGTCAAAATGTGTGATTTGTACCTCAATGTTTCATAAAAAGTCTAAATAAACTCTTACTGTTATTTTTGATATTACTTTGTATCCCTGATGTTACTAAAAATAATATTCATAGTAGGAGTTTATTTAGATTTTTTATAAAATGTCAAAGTGAAAATTGCAATTTTACCTAATATTAAAATAAATCATTTTAAAAATCATATCAACAACTGATGCTTTCTTCTACTGTAAGGCTGCACCTCTCTCGTGTCAAACGATATTCCCCTAGTTTCTGTTGTAAGCTTTTAATTAAATTCTTTATTAGTGAATTTTTTCCATTAAAAAAAGGTATGATGCGTCCAAATTGCCTAGTTGTAACATCACATACGTTAAATTAACAACCCATATAGTAGAAGTTGTCAAAAAACTTAACTTTATTTAGATTTAGGATGTATTTGAAAATTTTAAGATATAACAAGATACCATAAATAACAGTAGGAATTAATTTAGATCTTTTAGGAAATATCAAGGGATAATTCGTACATTTTAGTTAAAACCTCGCATCAATATATTTACTCTTATTATGAAACACTTGATTATTTGTTAAAGCTTGAGTAAATTTGTTATCAATAATGATTTTTGTTGCTTAAATTCACTCTAAATAAACATCTTTTAGCAACCTTCTCGACTAAATAGCATGACAAGTAGAAGATGTAGTTGCAATATACTTTGATTCACAAATAGAAAGTGTGACTGTGAAATGTTTCTCTGAACATTAAGGGATTACACTATTTTCTAAAAAAAATTAGTAATACTTTTTTCCATGATCAAGATCTCTAGCAAAATCAATGATAAAAAAAACTCATTAAACTAAAGCTTTTAAAAAACGAGTAAAATATACCACGATCAGTGTTATCTTTAAGACACTGAGGAATTTTCTTAGTTGTCTTCAAGTGAAATTTTAAAGGTGTCCAAATAAGATATTTGGCCTTATGCAAGTTAAGTATCTTAAGCTTCTCACAAGACTTTAAGCAAAGTTGGATAGCTTTGTTTCCACATTTTATATGAGTCTTAATCGACTTATTATTTAATATCTTGAACTTCTTAAACAAATGCTTTGTATAACTTTCCTAAGCAATGAAAAATCAATTCTTTATTTGGTGAACACGATCACATTCCATGACGCACTCTTTGCTTGAAATTATAGGCAAAGAAAGGAGGGTAGAACACCAATACATTGGCATGACAGAGGATTTTGTCAAAAGAGACACAATACGGGACATGAGTGTGTGAAAGCCAATTTTCATGTACCTAAAGAAGAAGGTCTATAATCTAGGATATAGGTGTGTTAAATTTTATGTCCATTTGCTAAAATACAGTAAGATCTATGACATGGGATTAAAGCTTGTTAGAACTCGTGTTTATGTTATAAGAAAATAATGAGATAAATGATCTATGACATATTCAAATTCGTGATAGATAGTTTTATGTCTAAACAAATTTTGGTATATTTTAAACTTTATTAAGGATTTTAAGATTTATTATAATCATGCTTGGTTTGGGTGGGTTCCGAAGCCCACAGGGGAGTGGCCCCCGCATCTGGAGCTGCCCAAATAGGTATTGTCCCTTT
>JANZLX010000213.1:26302553-26312671 GCA_025531955.1 Erythroxylum orinocense
AGGGGACAATACCTATTTGGGCAGCTCCAGATGCGGGGGCCACTCCCCTGTGGGCTTCGGAACCCACCCAAACCAATGCTTAAGTTATGTTGGGTTTAATAAAGGGAAAGTTATATAGAAATGTACCGCTTAAAATTTACAATTAACTATACTTGTATAAACCTAGTTTATGTATATGAAATGTCGAATCTTCATTGATCGAATTATTGATCAATCAATAGAAAGATTATTTTTATGTATATATAGAAATTGGTATACCCAATTGGTCTAACCTCATTAAAAAATTATTTTCTTCCTCTTTTCTTCTATATGACCTATATTCTTGTTGCATATACTTTCTCAACAATAATAGAGACAACAACTCTTAAGTGTGATGTAGAAGGCTTCATTCAACTCTATGCTTTTTATAGAGTGACAACTTTTCAGTCTTTATATGACTGTGATTTGAAAGATAACTAGTACATGCAACTGGTTTATTCTAGAACTCTTTTGAAGTTTTAAATTAAAAAATTTGTTTATTATAAGGATACATATTGTATCTTATAGTATAAAAAGTATCATCCCACGAGGATTATAGTAGCCACTCAAAAATTCTTGTAAACTTTGTTTAAGGTAAACAATAAGATAAATCACTAAACCTTATAACTAAAAACAAAGAATTGATAATTAAACAATGAAATAAGCAATAGTGAATTGGTTAATTGATCAATGATGAAAACTAGGAATTACTTCTATCCTTATTTGTTTCATTTTACCTTCTTGATTTAATACTACTTGACCCTAGATATCTAATAATGTTGATTGCCCTCTCTCAAGATCTAACTAAATAATCCTAATTAAAATAGACAGGAATTGAATTGTGACCTCTCGATTTATCAAAATTCTTCCTAACTATGCAATGAGATTTGAAGCAATCTTATAGGTAACTAATTAATAATTAAAATCTCTCTTCTATTACCTACCAATTTGATGTTTACAAATCTATTAAGGTACTAGCTATTTTTATGCAATGTATTATAAATAAGTCAATCTAATCTCTTGATTCAAATTGGATATAAAGCAATAAACATCATAAGCATATTTCATTATATCAAGAATGTAAAGTTTAACAAATAAATCAAGATTAATTCGTAAAAGGAGTTTAGCAATCATAGATGTAATTGTATATGCCAATTGAGTCATCATTAACATTTAATAGCAAGGAAATAAAAGAAAAGAGTAAAAAATCAAATCTGAATATCTTTTGTTATCTTCCTTGAGATGAATTTCTGCAATTTTTGTTCCTTAGATTTTGCTTTTTTTTATCTCCTCTTTTTATGTTTTCTGGTTGCCTTTTGATAGTATTCTCTTCGTTTTATACTCTTAAGCCTTCTAGGGTTTCTCCATGTGTTTTTGTTCCAAAAATAGCCCTAAATCGTCAAAAATATAAAAAAGATCAAGACTTAGAAAATCTCCTTGCACAATTATGCCAGAGAGCTCACCACTGTGTTGTTACTTTATGAGATGCACGATCATGCCAAATCTTATTTTCCATTTTCCATTTTTTATTTAGTTTTTCTTGTCATCATTCATCATTAAACATATCAAACATCCCTTGAAACATATAATTAAGAATAAATTCTTGCCTTAAATAATAATCAACCAAACAAAACACATAAAACAGTAACAAGAACATAAATCTAAGTCCTAAACACATGATTATCATTTAAGACAATGCTAAAAACACTATCTAATACCTAAAAAACAAAATATAATTCACACCTGTCAACTTTTCTATAATTAAATCATTGTTTGTTCCCAAGAAAAATTAAAATCACAAAACAAACAAATACACAATCATGCAACAATGCAATAATGGCACAATGACATCAAATTTCATGAAATTAACCTAGCCAAAAACATCATTCACTTAAAACATTCCTGCACACTAACTTATTCTATTCATGTTCAAGTTCTTTGATTTTAATACACATATCAACCAAGATATTGACACATATTCATACATTTATGGCACTTGTAAGTACACAATCATTTTTATTTATCAATTAAAGTGGTAGGCCATCACTAAATATGCACTCAGTAAATCATATTTTTATCACAACATATGGTTTATCACACATAGGCACTAAACAAATTTAGTTCCTATCCATAGAAAACAAAAGACAAATATGCAAAATAACAACTAGAAACAATAGAAATTATAATTCTAAATCCCCTTTTTTCTTCCAATGAATCTTCTTGCAAGTTAGATTAAATATTTTTATTATAGGATCTTTTGATATATTCTTTGTGTTTTCCTCATACTCTGATCAGAATTGTCACTTCTTTATGTTTCTTAAGAATTAAAACTCGCCTGCTTTCTTTTTTTTCCCCCTTTGATCACGTCCTTTTATAATAAAAACTAGGGTTCCTAGGATATACACGATCAACAAACATGATCATGTAGGTGATCATATATCTCCAAAAATACTTAAATTCGTGATTTTACACAAATACAAAACATAAATGGGCAAAATACACGACCATTATATCAACATATATTAGCATGTAACTTCATATGACCATAAACAATATTCTTCAAATCTCCACATGTTTATAAAGAGTTACACTGTCACTATACATAGTCATATAGGTCTTAGTTGCTTCAAATATTCATTCCATGCTATGATTTCATTGAATTCTTCTCCTTTTGGTCCATGAAGGCAATTATCACCTATAAATACACTTGAAGCAAATTAAGTACCAAAAATAATATAAAACTCTTAAATAATAAGTAGAACACATTAAATATGAATATATAATCATAGTCAAATAAGCATTTATCAAATATACTCACGCTCAAGCTTTTGCTTGTCCTCAAGCAAATCATAATCTAAATCATGAAACTTATAAACATTCATCCTTTATTAACATCAATATGTCCATCCACACTCCAAATCATCAAGTCATATCAATCGAATTAACATAAAATTATATTCAAGTTATCCTAGAAATAGCCTTCATAAGTCAATTAACTGACTCATAATGGGTTAAGGACAATATTAATTTATGCACAAGTGCACAATGTAGTTGTACCTAACAAAGGTAAGTATGGGTCGATCCCACGAAGACTATAAATACTAGTAGTTACCTTTTTGCTATTTTATAGGTTAAGAATAAGATTTTTTGGTTATAATTGAAAGTAAAGATAAACAAATAAGATAAATTAAGATTAAACAATAACAAATGTGGGACAAGTAAAATCCGAATAAAGATCAATATCAAATAGTAGTGTCTAGGTGATGAATCCCCCCTAAGAATCTTTAGATACTATTATCCTTTTATCATACAATCATATTATTGATTGTTAGACCATGAAAATTCCTATCTTATGTTGGTAACTCTTTCGAGACTATTAAAAATTAGTCCATCATTTGATTAACATAAATCTTTCTTTTTAAAACCCTTAGTATTGCTTTATCGATTTATAAATTCCGTTATTAGATTTGACCCTAATCTAGAGGATTTATGTTGGCCTATCCTAGGTTTGCTTGCAACTCCTTTTAATTATGGTAGATCTATTCATACAAAAAGACTTATCAATCTCAAATATACGAAATCAAATCATGCACTAATATTCTGAATATATTATAATAGAACAAAGCACATAATTAAATCACAATAATTAATCAATATAATTGTTTAAAATAAAAGATTAAAACATATTTTCATCCCAAACTAGGGTTCATCACACGTAGATTCTAATCACGTTTAGTTTACTAATAATAGAGAATGAAATAAAAAATAAACAGGAAGAAAAACTAATAGAAAACAATGAAATCATAATTCTAAATCTCCCTTTTTCTTTTATTGAATTGTATTGCAAGTTTGAGGTTCGATGTTGTAGTCTAATGAATCTTTTGATGTATTCTTCACGTTTTACTCATCCTTTTGATCAAAATCGTTGCCTCTTTAGGTGTCTTATATCTCAAAATTGCTACAAAACTCGACTCTTTCTTCTTTGCCTTTGTTCATGTCCTTTGATAGTAAAATTTTCTAAAATATATACAGTCACTTATATGGGCATGTGAGAGACTGTTTATAATCAATTTGTGATTAATATGGGCACAAAGACTTACATGGGCAAAATACATAGTCATCTATCATAGTATACATGGTATATAACTCCATATTAACAGAACTCAATTTCTTCAATCTTCATATGTTTACAGAGACTTACATCATCTCTATACATGGGAGTGTAGGTCCTTAGTTGCTTCAAATCTTTGTCTTATGCTACATTTTCATCTGAATTCTTCTCCTTTTGTTCTAAGAAGGCAGTTACAACATATGAACGCAGTCAGAGCGAATTAAGTACCAAATATACAATAAAACTATAAAATATCAAGCAAAATACAACAAATATGAGGGTATAATTATGGTCAAATATGCATCTATCAAACATCCTTACACTAAAGCTTTTGCTTGCCTTTAATCAAATCATAACCTAAATTATTAACTTTCAAAATCCATCCTTTATTAATCCAACCTATCCATTCATACTCTAAGTCATCCTGTCATATTAATCAATTAATATACAAGTAGAACCAAGTTATCCTAAAACTAACTCCATGAGTCGATATTAATAATAATCATGTTAATATTATGATTGAAATCAAAAGCATGAATCTTTACAACCTCACAAAGGTTTCACTCAATTTACTAAAGGGTTAAGGATGAAAAGTATCAAACTCTCAAATCAATGCATAGTAGAATTCTTACCATAGGGTTGCAATATTATCACATCTCCACTACTTATATGTAAACTAGAAACAAAAATAAAAAGGTCTTTATGAGGTTGTAATGGGGCTTAGGTATGGTATGATTGGGATGATATAAGTGTGACAAAATTTGAAGGAAATTTACAAAGAAAAAATTACGAGAAACTTGTTCACATTGTATATGTCCTTTAATCATAAATCCATTGGTATTAAAAAAAATTTATGTTCGTTAATTTTTTTTAGCATTCATCATATACCACAATTAAAGAAATATTAGAACTTTCAAATTTTTGAGTTTCAAACATTCAAGTAATGTAAATAACCTTCAAGGTTCAAAAAAATAAAAGTCTTTAAAGAAAATAGGATCAAGTTTCATAATGTGGGTATAATCAATGAAAAAAAGCTAAGGTTCAACTTGGATATCCCTAAAGGATAAAATAAGGTAAGGTAATTATCAAAGAAATAGGCTTAAGCAAGTGTTAAATCTAAGTGTCTTTATCACTTTAATGCTTCTAATTTTACAAAATATGATCTCAATATGTATAATAAAAACAAGTTTGAGAATTGTTCAGTTATGTATGATAACACAGATGAATGAACTAAAAGAGCTTAAAATTTTTTGTATTATTCTCTTAGGCTCAAAAGTTCATAAAAAATTGGTTATATGTGTGTAAATAATATGCAATTTTCATTCGATTTGATTATTTCAACGATTACTAATAATATGACTTATAAAGCAATTTTCTTCTAACTATCATCCTTTTGTATACTAATTCAAATCAATAATCAATAATGATATAAAGTATTTATGGATAGATTTCAACTAATTCAAGATATCTGTTAATAAAATTTAATAACCAAGATTATAATAAACTTTAAAATATCATAATCCCCTTTCCCACTCTTAAAGTTGTACATTGTCCTCAATGTACATACTATAAACACATATGAAAAGTAAGAAAGGGGAGTTTTTCGATACTTCCTTAAGTAATAAGAATTTTTTATTTTTTATTTTGATGAAATTTGAGACTTTCCATCCAATACTAGATAGTAACATTCTTGCAAAATATAAAGATAAAGGGATTAAAACAATAAAAGAAATAAATATGAAATATGAAAATAGAAATAGCATAAAATTTAAAATAAAACATATCATAACTTATGGGTTGCCTCCTATTTATGGCTTGTTTAATGTTATTAACTCGACATATCCTACATGTTTACCATCGTCCTGGTCTATAATGAGTGGCTTTGCTTCTACCAATTTATCCGCATTGAGGTTTAGTATCCTGTAAGTAAGCCACATGTTGTAAGATAATTAAAAAACAAAATTTATCAAATTAATAAATCCTATTGATTATATTATGCCCTTTTTAATGGCAAACTGTTAATAAAACTCCCTGAATCTTCAATAACTAGATGCAGTTTGTCTTGGAGGAAGTGGAACCCTTTGTATTTAAGGTGACTATCAATGATTCATAAGTAGTTTCCTTATTTGATTACTCTGTCAATTTTTTCCTCATTTACCTTTGTCCACTCTCCTTCTTCCTCTTCCTGAAAAAAAGGCTTCATCCTTTTCTTTTTCTTAGATCATCTCTTGCCACTTCTCTACTTCTGCTTCTTGAACAAAGGCTTCATTTTCTTATTCATCCTCTACCTTTAGAAGCTCATTTCCATCCTCAGGGTGATTGACATTCCACGTTCTTGAGGATATGTTTCAGTGGTATTAGGCAAACTCCCTTATAGTATGTTAGATAATATCTTCACTAGCTAACTAACCGTATTCACCATATTATGTATATGAGCCTCTATTCTCTGATGCCTCATGTTTGATTCTTGAACAAATTTGGCAATCATATCTTCCAGAGTTGGCTTCTTAACATGAGGTGCTTATTGCTATAAATATTTTACTGAAGTGTAATCATTCCATCCATAAGTGTAAGAGTTACTCCACTCTAGATTATAAATACTCTTTTATAGTGCACCTCGAGGTTGGTATCGCATGATTGGTTGCTCCCACATATAGGTTGGTGTTCGACATTTATGATTGTGATGGTTACTCCCACAAATGTCATAACATAGCTTGGAATTTGATTTAACTTCCGAAATCATGTTAGGAAACATCTCTTTCCAATGTGTTGATGTTACATATTACGATGACATATCACAGCTCCTATAAGAGTACAGTTCGCTCCATCCTTCTATTATGAGTTGTGGCTATGACAATGAATTTTAAATCCTAACAATAAACCACAAACTCAACATTAAAGTAGAGAAGTTCAAAAGATAATTAAATAAGTCAAAATAAAGTGAAAATAAGAAAAATAAAATAAAATAAATACAAAAATATAATGGTAAGACTAACAGAATCTATGCTTTCTTAATATTATTGTCCCCAATAATAGCACTAAAAACTTTACTAAATCTTATTGGGTTAAGGCCAATATTAATTTATTCGCAAGTGTAAGGCATAATTGTAGCTAGCAAAGGCAAATACAGGTCAATCCCATAAAAACTGTAAATACTAGTAGTTACCTTTTTTCTATTATGTATCCTAAGAATCATATTTTTGGTTTAAATTAAAAATAAAGATCAACAAATAAACTAAATTAAGATTAAGCAATTATAAATGCAAGACAAGTAAAATACGAAGAAAGATCAATATAAAATTCTTATCTTATATTAATAACTCCTTCGAGAATATTAATAACTAATCCATCAGTTGATTAACGTGAATCTTTCTAGTCAAAAACCCTCAGATTGCTTTATCGATTTATAAATTTTGATATTAGGTATGACCCTAAATCATGCACTAATATTTTAGATATATTAGCATAAGATTAAAATGCATAATTGAAACACAATAATCAATTAATATAATTGCTTTAAATAAAAAATTAAAACATATTTTTATCCCAAACTAGGGTTCATCACACCTAGATTTTAATCATGTTTAGTTAATAATCATAGAGAATGAAATAAAAATAAGCAGGAAGAAAAACTAATATAAGAAAGGAATTATAATTCTAAATATCCCTTTTTCTTCTAGTGAATCTTCTTGCAAGTTTGAGGTTTGATGTTGCAATTTAATGGATCTCTTGATGTATTCTTCATGTTTTCCTCATCCCTTGATCAAAATTGTAGCTTCTCTAGGTGTTTTACATCTCAAAACGGCTACAAAACTTAGCTCTTCTTTCTTTGCCTCCTCTTATGTCCTTTTCTGAAATATACACGTTTTCTTATACAGGCATATGTGAGACTGTGTATAATCAAAATTACTTGAATTTGTGATGTTACACGAGTAACATACACGATTGTGTATCTTAGTATATATGATCATGTAACTCCACACGACCAGAACTCAATTTCTTTAATCTTCACACGTTTATAGATACTTACACGGGCGTATAGGTCTTTAGTTGTTTTAAATCTTCATTTTATGCCATGTTTTCATCCAAATTCTTCTCCTTTTGTTTCAATAAGACAATTATAACCTATAAATGCACTTAAAGCGAATTAAGTACCAAATATACAAAAAAACTATAAAATATCAAGCAAAATAAATCAAATATAGGTGTATAATTATAGTCAAATATACATATATCATCAATATCAATAATAATCACATTGATAATCTTTTTGAAATCAAAAGCAAAATTTTTTACACCATTGCCAAGGTTTCACTTAATGCACTCAAGTTTTTCGGGTGAAAATTGTAAGAACTTTCAAATCAATGCACAACAGAATTCTTAATCATAAACTTGCAATATTATCATATCTCCACCATTTATAAGTAAGCTAGAAACAAAAATCAAAAGTTCTTAACGAAAGTTTTTAATGAGGCTTCGGTTAGCATGTGATAGGGATAATAAAAAGGGTAATAATATTGAAGGAAATTTACAAGAACAAGATTTTAAGAAACTTGGTTCTTCACAATATAGGTGCCTCACATTTTAAAAAAATCCATTGGTACCATAACTTTAACACAAATTTTTTTATATCAATTAATAAAAGCGTTCATCATTTACCAATAATTAAACAAACATTAAACCTTTTCAAATCTTAAGTTTCAAACAATAAGTAATGTAAATAACCTTTAAGGTTTAAATTAATAAAAAAGACTTCAAGAAAGATAAGGTAAAGGCTAATAATGTGGATATAATCAATGAAAAAGGCTATGTCTTAAAATTTGTTACTCCATAGGCAAATTTTTAACTAATTTGGGATATTAGTTAATAAAATGTAATAGCAAAGATTATAATAAGCATAAAAAGGTATATACTTAAAATTGTACATTGTCCTCAACGTATACAATATAAGCATATATAAATAAAAAGTAAGAAAGGGTTGAAATTTGGTACTTCATTGAATGGTGAGAATTGTAGAGTTCTGATTTTGACGAGGGATCCATCCGATATTAGATACAATAATCCTTGCAAATAGAAACAAAAACGGATAAAAACATAATAGAAATAAAAATAACAATAAAGAAGATAAATAAGATATTTGAAAAAAATAAAAAATACATTGCTCTAATGTTTAGACAAAAGAAAATAACAAAAGGAAGAAAAATAAGAAAAATACATAAATAATGAGAAAAATAAAAGAAAAACCAAAATTTAAGCATCCCTTAATTCTATTGTGACTCTAAAGGGTCCTCAACTTGTGAGAAGGAGTTGATGACAATGTAGCTGCTCCAAATGGTGGAGGTTGAAAAGTTAACCCTTGGCGGCTCACCATTTGCATCAATTATAGGTTTTAAGATTTCCTATCCTCCCTGTAATCTCTTATTGCTATAATTGGATAGTACATTGAGTACCCATAACTTACCCATATGTCTCTCCAATTTAGCTATCTTCAGCTGGTCTGGTTGTGATGTCCACATCCTTGGTACTTTCGCTCTATCCTCCTCTTATGCCACCCATCCCATCTAGGATGGCAGTGAATGTGACTGCAGTGGCTACTCAGTTATGTGTGGCTCCTTTTAATGCTTTTGGCTCATCAGGAAAGCCAATCAGGTGGTAGATGTCACCCGTAGGTCCCTACCATTTGCTCACTATATGCATGTGCTTCATCACTGAGATTCAGCGCTGCCATGGTACCCACTAGTCGCATCATTGGTAATTTGTTGAAGACCTATATCCACTGTGCAAGCCTTATCATGTAAGTTTCAACATAAATTATGTTGACCCTCCTCTCCTTGCTCTGATGCTCGATAAATTGGGCTAATGTATGCCCCAGGTGTATTATCATCCTCTCAGTCATGCTCTATAGGTATAACATTGGTTGGGTCGGATATGTCGGGCCCAAGTCCAATCTCACAGGCCGATCGACCAGTCTCACCCCATAGATTGATTT
>JANZLX010000213.1:26313574-26330886 GCA_025531955.1 Erythroxylum orinocense
AAGATCAACACAGAAGGTCTCCAACCAATGGATCCAAATGGTAACGTACCATTCGGCCAGAATCCGGCTGAACCAAACATACATACTTTAAAATTGTCGAGAGGACACAATCTATAAGGCTAAGTAAGCTTGCATCCCCACAAAGTACAGCCCCATCATGATGGAAAATTTAAATAGCTCATTCGGATCATCTTCCTTAGCAGTAGGAATTGGATTGTGTTCGGTCAATCCTAGCGGTGTCATTCTTTCTCTAAAAAGAATGTGGAGAGCACCTTAAGTGTTAACTCCTAGTATAAGGGCTCAGTGATCTCAAAAAATGGGACCATTTTCCATGAACATACTAGACCAAAACGATCTCTCCCAGCACCTCTTTGTCAATAATACGGCCTGTTACAAATGTCTTCTCTTTAAGTTGTTGATACTGCTTCTTATATGTCGTGGCATTAAAAAGTAGCATTAGAGGTTGCTTTGGTGGCTGGACTATACAAGCTCCCATCGAGTCTTCAGAGGACCTTTACCTCATTGTCCTTCCTTGGTACTTCTTTTGGTTTCGTGGTCCATCATTATGCTTGAAACTTTTAATAAATGTGAGACAACCGTATATAAAGTATGAAAACACCCTTTCCCCACACTTACTTCTTATGCTCACTAATCTGTTAAATGTGAAAATCAAATAGAAAATTGACAATTGAAAACATTGCAAAATCACAAACAAATAGTCTAATGCAAATAAATAAGTAAATAAAACAAAATAATCAGAAAATTAACTAATAACCTAATTAATCACAAAATTGAAATAAAAATATTGTAATTAACAAATAAAACTAATCTAATAATCAAATTACAAAATTAACCCCAAAATTGAAATTAACAAACCTAATATAACTATGATGCAAAATTAACAAAATTAAACATTGAATTCATCTAAAAATCGAAATTGATATTAAATTAAAAATAAAACAACTTAAATTAACTATTAAAAATTAATTAATGATAATTTCACGCAAAAGTATCACAATTTAACAATTAGTGAGTAAAATCATACAAATTTGCAATTCCAAGTGAAATTTTATCCAATACACATGCAATTCATCAAATTGAATTAATAAATCATATGGGTAAGGATAAAATTCAACTATTAAACCATAATTGACCACAAAATCAAGCAAAATTTCGCAAAATCTCAAAGTTTAACCCTAGCTTGTTTGGGGTGAAAAATGCCTAAAATTTTCAAAATACCCAATTATTTATGCATAAACAAATGAAATTAATAAGAATACTTACTTGGGTGTTGCAAATTGACAAGAAAAATGCTAAAAATAGGTTTGAGAGGGAGTGTGGTGACAAAAGGAGAGTAGAGAGAGAAGAAAGAATAAGAAAAATGAAGAAGGAAAAGCAAATTTAACACTATTTCGGACTTAACGGTCGTGTAGCTGACCATGTAAGTGACTAACTATTGAAAATTAAAAACAAGCATGTAAACTTTCGCAAACTTACATAGTCTGTTACAAGGGCATATATCTAACCGTGCAAGTCTACACAAGCGTGTAGCTCTCTGTAAACGTATGCACCATGAAAAATAGTTAGACAAATTTAAAAGCTTTGCACTCAAAGTTACTAGAATTTAACACGCATATTACTAATATTACTAATCTCCAACAATGATGCCAAAAACTTGATTGACTTATTCTTAAACTTATAAGAATTTATAAATTTAAAAATTGCAAGTGCACGGTGTAACTGTTGCTAGCATGGGCAAGTGTAGGTCGATCCCATAAGGATTGTAAGTACTAGAGTTAACCTTTTTCCTATTATCTAACCATCGAAACATATTATGGATTTAATTAAAATTTAAACTAAAAAACTAAACTAAGATTGAAAAATACTTAACTTAGATAAAGGAAAATACTTGGAAAAGTTGACATTAAATAAATAGTACCTAGATGATGAATCCCCCTAAGTACTCTTAAATTTTAAATCTTTATCATGCAATTGAATTATTGATTATTAGACCATGAAAATTCCTATCTTATAATACTATCATTTTGAAGACTATTAACAACTAATCCATTAGTTGATAAAGGTATAAGATTAATACTTCCACCTAAGTCATATAAACATTTAGTGAATTCTAAATTACCAACAATATAAGGTATGGTAAAACTCCCTAGGTCCTTTGATTTTAAAGGCATATGACTAATAATTATGGAGCTACAACTTTCAATTAAATAGACCTTTGATTATCCTCCTAAATTACCTTATTTGATAGTATATGTTTGAGGAACTTTGAGTACTTAGGCATGTTTTCCAAAAATTCCAAAAAATATAAGTTGATTTGCAATTTCTTTAACTTCTCTATGAACTTTACAGATTGCACATCTGTTTGGTTCTTCTGTAGTCTCTGTGGAAATGGAAACTTTGGTGCATGAGGGGGAGGAATATATGGAGTTTCCTTTTTCTTCTCTTTTTTCTTGTCCTTTTTCTCTTAATTTTCCATTTGGTATTATGATTCAACTTTCTTCTTGGTTGGTTCTTCCAACTCTTTCCCACTTCTAAATGTGATAGCCTTTAGTTACTACCTTAGATTAGATTTTGTGTTGCTCGAGAGACTCCTCACATTTCTTATAGATAATGTATTAGCTAATTAGCCCACTTGAACCTCTAAATTATGGATGGAAGATGTATAGTTCTTTGCAATTTGATAGAACTTACTTTCCATCCTCTTTTGGCTCTCATCTTAGTCATAAATTTGGAATTTGACACATCCATCTACTTTTCCATCTTTGATTCCAATAAACCAAGCCTATCTTTCTAAAATCTTAGTGGGCCTTAAGCTCTCATTGGATTCCCTGCATCATTATTAGACAAATCAAAATTTGGGTGGATTCCCCCCCCCCCCCCCCAATTTTATAAGTATTTAAATAAGGTTTATTACTACGCTGACCATATTATGTTGCTATATAGTTTAGCTACTCAATGCTTAATCAGTTGAGACATAACTTTCTAGTTCACATAATTCATATGTTTGCTAAACTGCCTTGAGTGGGTTGGAAGAAGTGGCTTTCAGGCTGTTAAGTTGTTTAGCTAAGTTTGCTACTTCAAGCAATAATGTTGTTGTCAAATCTACCAAAAGCACTCCTTTATGACCTTTAAAGGTTATTTGCTATTTATTCCTTTCCGATGTTTATAGAAAATTGATATTTCCCATCTCTTCTAAACATACATAGGCAATATCAATTGTTTTCCTCTCTAGAGAACCACCAGCTGTTACATCTATGGTACTTTGTATAGATGAATTCACACCATTGTAGATTGTTTGCAAAAGTAACTCTTTGGTCAATTTATGAAATAGAAGCTCCTTTGTAACTCTTTGAATCTCTCTCATGCTTCACATAATGACTTCCCTTAGCATTATTGGAAACTGTTTATCTTCTTTATGATCTTAATGGTCTTTGTCAATAGGAAATATTTAGCCAAAAGGGCTTACACCAGTTGCTCCCATATTGTAACATCCTTTAGGTTGAGATAATTAAACCATGCCTTGACTCAATCTTTAAGTGTGAACAGAAATAGCCTCATCTTGGCTAAATCTTTTGACAACCTATCATATTAGAATGTGTCAAAAATTTCCAAAAATTTGGCTAAATGGGCATTAGGATCCTCATTGGCTAGTCTATAGAACTTGACATTAGTTTGTATCATATTTAGCAACATCATCTTAATTTCAAAAGTATTAGTCTGCACCGATGGTCTCGTTATTCATTGTTGGTTAGCATTAAACCCTAACCTCCTAGAGTATATAAGGGTTCTTTGTTGTTCTCCTTTATTCCTTTACTCCACCATTGTTCTCTCTATTACTTCTTGGTGTCTTTCTTTTTGAATCTCTCTCTTTTGTTTAGTGATATCAAATACTTATGTGTGTATCATTTTGCTTAAACTTTTAGTAAATCTTATGTTCATGCACGTACAATCACATAAGAAATGTGTTAAAATCCTTAAATAAAGGTAACTTAAATAGAAATGCTACAAAACAATCCTCGGTAATGGTTCCAAAAATTTATTTAAGTTAAAAACTTTCTTTACTGTAAGTATATATATCGTATCTTATAGTATAAAAAGTATCGTTCCACAAGGATTGTAATAGTCACCCAAGAATTCTTTAAATTTTGTTTAAGATAAAAAGAATAAATTACTAAAAGTTAAACTAAAATGAAGAATTGATATTTAAACAATGAAATAAGCAATAGTGAATTGGTTGACTGATCAATAATGAAAACTAGGAATTACTTCTATCCTTATTTGCTTTCACTTCACCATTTTGATTTAATACTACTTGACACCCTAGATATCCAATAATTATGATTACCCTCTCTCGAGATCTAACCAAGTAATCTTAATTAGAATAGATAGAGATTGAATTGTGACCTCTCGATTTGTCAAAACTCTTCCTAACTATGTAATTGGATTTGAAGCAATCTTATAGGTAACTAATAAACAATTAAAATATCTCTTCAATTGCTTATTAATTTGATGTTTTTAGGTCTATTGAGGTACTGTTTCTTGTTATGCAATGCAAAATAAATAATTCAATCTAATCTCTTGATTTAAATTGAATATAAGGCAATAAACATCACAAACATATTTCATTACATCAAGAATGTAAATTTTAACAAATAAATCAAGAGTAACTCCTAAAAGGAATTTAGCAATCCATAGATGTAACTATATATGCCAATTGAATCATTATTGTCATTCAATAATAACAAGTACATAAAAGAAAATAGTAGAGAATTGAATCTGGATGTCTTCTTTTCTTTGCCTTGAGTTGGAATTTAACAACTTTTTGATTCAAAATTCTCTCTTTTTGAACTCCCCTTTTTATGTTTTTAGTTGCCTTTTGGTGTTTTTCTCTTGTTTTTATACTTTTAAAACTTATAGGATTTTTTTCTCTCTCCACATGTTTTTGCTCCAAAAATAGCCCTTAAATCATTAAAAGTAAAAAATTATGACCTGAAAAAGCTCCTTACACGATCATGCATCCCATGCATAATCATGTATGACCTTTCACTGGTTCTTTGTCACAATCATTCATTCTATGCTACTGCTTCATGCACAACTGTGCATCTCATTCGTCTTCATGCCAGATCGTAATTTCTAACTCTTTTTTCATTTTTTCTTCAATTTTTCCTATTAGCACTCATCATCAAACACATTAAACAACCATTGAAACATACAATTAAGATCAAATTCTTGTTAAAGTAGTGCTTTAAAGGCAATCACCTTTAGCAATTTTGCATAGACTTTATTTTGATTAATAAAGCAAAAGACAATTTTGATTAATTTGATGTTCATTTATTTATAAATTAATGTCAATCTTAAATTGAATTAATGAAATCCATGATATAAAGCATAGCATGAAGGAAATCATGATGAGCTCATGATAATGAGATTCCTATCATGTGTAATTATGATAGTATCTAAATTATCCTTAGTCATAGGACTAATAAGACAGGACATTGTTAATTCGAATAGACTAACATATGTTATACTCCTTGATTTGATCAAGCAGTGGATTTCATAAACTGTAAGCATGAGATGTTTAAAGTTAACATGTGGATGCTTACTAAAAGTAGTAAGTACATCGAATGACCCATTATGAGATTATCATATGGATGATCTATCATAATCTAATCATATCAATGGTGCAAATATCCTTATACTTGAGGTACTCAAGGACATCTTAGATACTGATCCAGTGCTTTGACACCATTCTTTGTTACCTCAAGACAAGGTCGCTTATAAGGTGGTCATTAGGTACAACTATTGATATTTGAAAGTAATTAGGCAGCCAATAAAGGATTCACTACTCTTGATAGAAGGAGATGATACTTATGGCCTCTTTTCAAGGTCATTACTTAGAAGTCTCTGGCCAGAGCAGTTATATGTTATGAAGAGAGTCTTCAATGACAGATAAAGTAATGAGATCCCCAGAATAAGAACTAACATTACTTGGATCAGATGTGATATAGTCGGTCTAGTAGGAGTTGACATATAGCCCATACTCCGAGCCAATTGGGGTATAAGATGGTGAAGGAAGAATTGCACGATAATTGTCTATGGAAAGGTTCATAAGTCAGATAATTAACTATTGAAGAGTTCGTGTGATAATTCACTTACTTTCTGATAAATTGGCATAATGAAACCATTCATGATTTGCTCAGATTAAGAGTTAATTCAATTGGCAGGAAACCATTCATGATATGCTCGGATTAAGGGTTAATTCAAGTGCCCAAAATAACCAGGAACTTAAAGGTCACACGCATAAAAGCTCGGATGAAATACAAAGCTTGCATGGCTGTCATTTTAAGTAAGTCACGATCGTGACCCACTTTATGACAAGTGGTACATAAGTGAGTTCTTCACTTATTTAGAAACAAAATTAAGCTAAAACACACTTAATTAAGACGCTAAGGGTCAAGAAGAGTTCTGGTGGTTGAGAGGAGTGATCTTGAGGTTTGTTTATGCAATTGTTGCATGAGTTTAATTGCATGTAACTTATGTGTGATCTAACTCTCAATTGAGCATCTATTTGAATTCATCTTGTTTAGTGCTCTAACCAACCTTACACAATAATTTTTTCTTCATCTTTGCGTGTTCTTCACAAGCTGTTGAAGGTGTTTGGTGTTTACTACAAACCAAACAAGTAGAAAATTTAAGAAAGGAGGAGCATTTGCAACGTAAATATGTTGTAATTTCATATTCTTACATTCTACTTATACATGCACATGGATTCTGGATTTTCTGGAAATGTCGTGGTGTTGTAATTTTGATTCCAATACTTTTGCTATATAGCCATGCATGAGATTCATGGATCCATGGCTCCCTAATAGTGGTATCAGAGCTACTTATGCTTGTATAAGATGATCTATTGAAAATAATCTTGTAAATTCTAGAATAATTTTATAAAAAAATTATTTTTATGAATTTTCTTCATGAATATGCACATCTGATGTTTCCACATGTATGAAATGCATGACACTTATTTTTGAAATGATTTATTATTTATTCTCGATTCTACATGCCTTCTAGTGGTGTAAGACAAGTGTTAGTGGACATATGATGTGCTAGCTAATTCCCTTTAGTTAATAAAGAATTTCTAGGAATTAGTTTTTGGAATTTTTTATTAGGAACTTTTAGAATGTGTATAAGACTTTGGAATTTTTTCCATAATTAATTGAACTTGATTCAATTAATTGATCAAGTGAAAGTCAACACTGGTTAGTTTTTTGAAAGTTGATGGGGCTGACTTGTTTAATGACTTATAGGTATGTGCTTCAGTTGTAAGACCTTGAAACATTTTATGAGATAAAAAATGTGTTATTTTGATGCTAGTAACATGCTAAATGCATGTGCTTGAAATTAGGGTTTTGTAAAATTTTCGGACATCAAATTAGTCTCTTTAGTGTCTAGTAGGTTAACTCTTGTATCTTGATAATTTTGGCCATTAAGATATTTTTTTGCATGTGTCAAAATTTCCTTGATAAATTTGAGATGACCTAGGGATGTTTTAGATGACTAATTGATGTTTGAGAATTTCGAAAGTTCTAGGGATTAATTTAGAATTAATCCAAATAAAGCATCGCATTTCTAGTGTGACTAGAAAAGGCATGTGTACTAGAACTAAAGTATTTAATTTGGACATCAAAATAATTGAATTTTAGGGTTCCTAATCAAATCACATTCATAATTTGAATTACCCAAGACTAACATTAGCACCCGATTTAATTCAAAAGTTGAAACAAATCATGAACTTTTGATGCATAGTTAAGTCATAACCTAAATTAAACCTCCTTTGTGTGTTACATGCATTAGATGCATTTTAATGATTAGTTAAATTGGCATGATAGGGTGGTTGTGGACATAGGCTTAATTTAATTGAAGCATCCATAATCATGTCATACAGTTATAGTAACTATCTAAATATATATGTGAGATATATATAAGTCCATCTAAGTATTGATGAGACCTAAGAACAAATCTCTCAACCAAAATGTTAGGACTTACGCTTCCATTGATATGGCAAGAACCAAAGTTTTTTTAGTGTTGGATTGTTGGTCAAACCTAAGCCCATTCTATATGAATATGTTAAAATCATAGAAATTAGATTTCTGGATTAATGGGATGGTCCTAACTGGAAGCGTTGATTTTTTGGGCAAACCTAAGGTCAACGTGGATAGAAGCGAAGTTGGGTAGTATATATGGAATGTATAGGTATCAAGAGTTGATAACCCAATGAGTGTGCTAAATCAATAGTTGATGGCACAAGTCGATAGTTACATAACTGAATGCAATTGATTTGAATGATACCTACCGATTAACCTAAGGTGGCTTGTTGGGCCCCAAGGTCATTCTTAGTGATGTTGGATATCAACCCAATAGGAAAACTATAAGTTTTCTTAGATTTGTAATAAGGGCTATAGATTTGGATAAAATATTAGGACCTATAAAGCATGTGATTAAAGTCCTTATCGATATGCATTTATGTACATCCTAACGCTCTCTCATTCTTTTAGGTTATTGAATCGCCACGATGTCTTCTTAGATTGAGTACAGAATTTGAGAATTGTTCTCAAATCTGAGAAACTAGGATATGTCTTAGATGAGCCACTTCCTGGTCTCCCTACTGCCGATACCTCTGATGAGGATCAGAAAGCTTACAAGAAGCTACTGGATGATAGTGAGCTGGATAGCTGTATTATGCTGGCCTCTGCATCACCAAAGCTGCAAAAGCAACATGAGGCTATGGATGCTCATACAATAGTCTACCATATAATTCTAGCTGGTTTGATCGATAGTTATTCACAGTTTGTGCTTAACTATCGGATGAACCAAATATCTACCTTGATACTTGAGCTGATTAATCTACTCAAAATAGCTGACAAATTGTTAGGAAGGACGGTAAGGCTATAATGTTGGTGGACTTTGCTTCTGGTTCTCGTAAGAGGAACCAAAAGAAGAAGAAGAAGTCCTAGAAGCCAATGGGAGGCGTAGCCAAGAAGAAGGTAAAAGCGAATATACCAAAGGGAATATGCTTCCTTCAACAAGCAAGGGCATTGGAAGAGGAACTGTGAAGCCTATTTGGAGTCGCTGAAGTAGAAGAAGGCATTAAATGCTCCACCATCTACTTTAGGTATGCTATTTGTCATTGAGGTTAATACTATTTCTGATCATAATATTTGGGTATTAGATACTAGATGTAGCTTACACATATATGTTGATATTTAGGGCCTTAAGGATAGTAGACCGCTCAAGAAGGGAGAGATGGACTTACGTGTGGGAAATGGAGCAAGAGTTGCTACGTTAGCCATAGAAACTTATGTTGTGTATCTTATTAATGGGCTAGAGTTAATTTTAGATAATTACTATTATGTACTCATTGTGGCAAAGAACATTGTATCTGTTTCATATCTTAATAAAATGGGATTTCATTTAAATTTTTCAAGCAATGGTTGTTCAATTATGTTGAATGAAATGTTGTATGGTATTGATACATTGTGCAATGGTATTTACATATTAGATATGTACAATCCAATTTTAAATACCAATGATAATAAAAGACAAAAACGGGATAACTTAAAATCATGTTCCTTATAGCATAGTCGACTTGGCCATATAAGTGAGAGATGTATGTATAAGCTATACAGAAGAGGTAACTTAGGGTCATTTGATTATGAATCATATGACACATGTGGATCTTGCTTGTTAGGCAAGATGACTAAATTACCTTTTAAAGGAAAGGGTGAACATGCGAATTGGTTATTAGTCCTATTACATTCTGATGTATGTGGGTCGTTGTCCATTCATGCCAAAAGTGGTTTTTTGTACTTCATTACCTTTATTAATGATTATTCATGATATGGGTATGTGTATCTAATGAGATACAAGTCTGAAGCATTTGAAATGTTCAAACAATTCATAGATGAAGTAAAGAAATAACTCGGTAAAAGTGTCAAGGCATTTCAATCAGATCAAGGTGGTGAATACTTGAAAAGGAGTTTCTAAGTTATCTCAGGGACAACGAGATTGTATCCCTGTAGACTCCACCTTAAAAACCGCAACATAATGACATGCCTAAAAAAAGAAACCGAACCTTGTTGGACATAGTAAGGTTAATGATAGGCTTAACAAATCTACCAAAATCTTTTTGGGGTTATGCACTCGAGACTGTTGTTTATGTGATAAACAGAGTCCCTTCAAAAGCAGTTGATGATATTCCATATGAGATATAGACTAACAAAAAACCTATCTTTCTCATATGAAATTTTATGGTTGTCCAACTTATGTGAAGCGGATTCAATTAGACAAGCTTGAAGCAAAATTTGATAAATGTTTATTTGTAGGATATCCTAAGGAAACAATTGGATATCAGTTCTTCAATGCATCATAGCAAAAAGTGCTTGTCTCAAAGCATACTGTCTTTTTAGAGAAAGAGTTTCTTCTAAGAGAAGACAGTGAGAGAAAAGTTGAACTTGTTAAAGTTCATGATGCCCATACAAATGCAGATCAATTGCTTGAACCTGAGATTGTTGTTTACGGAGATGAGACAACATTTAAACCTTTTAACACACAAAATGTTCGTAGGTCAAATAGGATACGTAATGTTCTAGAGAGATATGGATTTATCGTAAGTGAATATAATGACATATTGCTCATAGAGGACGATGAGCCTACAACCTATGAAGAGACTCTGAAAAGTTCAAAATCTGAAAAATGGCTTCAAGCCATGAAGTCCAAAATGGATTCCATGTTTGAAAACCAAATATGGACTTCGGTTGACCCACTCGAAGGGCTAAAATCCATAAGGTGTAAGTGAATTTTCAACAAGAAAATCGACATGGATGGTAATTTGATTACCTATAAAGTGAGGCTAGTCACTAAAGGTTATCGTCAAAGATAAGGAGTTGACTATGACGAGACATTTAGCCCCGTATCTATGCTTAAATCCTTTAGAATACTCTTAGCAATTGCTACTCATTATGATTATGAGATATAAAAATGGATGTGAAAATGGATTTCCTGAATGGAAACCTAGCCGAGGATGTGTATACGATACAACCTAAGGGCTTCATATCTAAAGATGGCAAAAAGGTATGCAAGCTTCAGAATTCTATTTATGGATTGAAGTAAGCATCTAGGAGTTGGAAAATCCGATTTTATGCGACAATCAAAGAGTTTGGTTTCTCACAAAATCTGGATGAACCTTGTGTGTACAAGAAGGTTAGTGGGAGTGCTATCATATTCCTTGTGTTATATATGGATGGCATATTACTAATATAAAATGATATCTCAAGTTTACAATTTGTCAAAATTTGGTTGTCTTAGAATTTCTCCATAAAAGACCTTGGAGAAGCAACTTATATATTGGGAATAAAGATCTATAGAGATAAATTAAGGAGGTTGCTACGTCTTTCATAGTCTATATACATAGATAAAGTGCTAAACAGGTTAGCATGGAGCAGTCCAAGAGAGGGTTTCTTCCCATGACTCATGGGATAAAACCCTCAAAATCTATGTGTCCCAAGATGCAAGATGAGAGGACTCACATGAGTTTGATCATATATGCTTTGACAATAGGATCAATCATATATGATATGTTATGTCCAAGACTTGATATAACGTATGCTCTAAGTGTTAACGAGTAGATACTAATAAGATCCTAGTGAGTGTCGCTGGGTGACCGTCAATAATATCCTAAAGTCCTTGAGAAGGACTAAAGATGTATTCTTTGTATATAAAGATGGAGATCTCATAGTAAGCAGACCTACAGATGCAAGTTTTCAATCTGACCAAGATGACTCCAAATCCCAGTCAGGTTACATTTTCACATTGAATGGTGGAGTAGTCAGTTGGAAGAGTTCCAAACAAAAGATGAATGCAGATTCAACAACCAAGTCAGGGTACATTGCAGCTACAAAAGCGCTAAAAAAAGCTGTTTCGATCAAAAAATTTGTTATGGAACTTAGAGTGATTCCGAGCATTATAGACTTGATATTGTTGTATTGTGACAATAATAGGGATATTGCTCTAGCCAAGGAACCAAGGTCTAAGCATATACTCAAAAGATATCATCTGATCAAGGAGATCTTTGATAGAGGTGATGTGAAGATAGAGAGAGTGCCCACAGATCAGAACTTCGCTAATCCTTTGACTAAGCCACTTCCTCAAATGAGATTTAATTCTAGTGTACTCGCCTATGGTATTAGAAACAAAGGAGATTGGCTTTAGTGTAAGTGGGAGATTGTTAAAGTAGTGCTCTAAAGGCAATCACCTTTAGCACTTTGATACAAACTTTATTTTGATTAATAAAGTGAAAGGCAATTTTCATTAATTTGATGTTCATATATTTATGAATTGATTTCGATCTTAAATTTAATTAATGAAATTCATGATACAAAACATAGCATGAAGGAAATCATAATGAGATTTCTATCATGTGCAATTATGTTAGTATCTAAATTATCCCTAGTCATAAGATTAATGAGACAGGACATTGTTAATCTGAATAGGCTAGCACACATTATATTCCTTGATTTGATTAAGCAATGGATCTTATAAATTGTAAGCATGAGACATTTAGAGTTAACATATGGATGCTTACCAAGAGTAGTAAGTACATCAGATAACCCACTATGAGATTTTTATATGGATGAACTATCAAATGTCAATGATTAATCTAATCATAGCAATGGTGCAAATATCCTTGGACTTGAGGCACTCAAGGATATCTTGGATACTAATCTTGTACTTTGACACCATTCCTTATTTCCTCAAGACGAGATCACTCATAAGGTGATGATTGGGTATAACTATTAGTATTCAAAGGTAATTGGGTAGCCAATAAAGGATTCACCACTTTCGATAGAAGAAGATGATACCCATGGTCTCTTGTTGGGGTCATTACTTGGAAGTATCTAGCCAGAGCAATTATGTGTCATGAAGAGAGGCTTCAATGACACATAAAGTAATGAGATCCCCAGGACAAGAACTAACATCACTTGGACTAGATGTGACATAGTTAGTCTAGTGGGAGTTGCATGGTAATTGTCTATAGATGGTGAAGGGATGAATTGCATGGTAATTGTCTATAGAAAGGTTCGTAATTTAAATAATTAACTATTGAAAAGTTCGTGTGTTAATTCACTTACATTCCGGTAAATTGGCATAATGAAACCCTTCATGATTTGCTTGGATTAAGAGTTAATTCAAGTGGCATGAAATCATTCATGATATGCTCAGATTAAACTAAAACACACTCAATTAAGAGACTAAGGTCAAGAAGAGTTTTGGTGGTTGAGAGGAGTGATCTTGAGGTTTATTCATGCAATTGTTGCATAAGTTTAATTACATGTAACTTGTTTATAATCTAACTCTCAATTGAGCATCTACTTGAATTCATCTTGTTTGATGCTCTAACCACCCTTACATACTAATTTTTCTTCATCTTTGTATGCTCTTCACAGGCTGTTGAAGGTGTTTGGTTTTCGGTGTTTGCTACAACCCAAACAATTAGAAGATTTAAGAAAGGAGGAGCATTTGTAAGGTAAATATACTGTAATTTTATGTTTTTACATTCTGCTTATACGTGCATATGGATTCTGGATTTTTTGGGGATGTCGTGGTGTTGGAATTTTGATTCCAATGCTTCTGCTGTATAGCCACGCATGAGATTTATGGACCCATGGCTCCCCAAAAATTCTTGTATTAAAAAACAATTAATTAAATAAAACACTAACAAAAACATAAATTTAAGTCTTGAAAACATAATTATCTTCTAAGAAAACACTAAAACACACTATAATACCTAGAAAACACACTGTAATTCACCCTTATCAAACTCCTTAGGCATCATCTTGTTTTTCAACATGATTCTTGCTATATTCATAATTGTTAGATTTTTTCTCTCTGATACTTACTTTGTTAGAGAGATCTAGGCAATGTAAAAAGATGAAAAATCTTGTGTAGCTTATAAAAACTCTTAAAATTATCATAAGTAAAATTTTCAACTCTTCAAATCTTAAAGTTTTAATCTCAAAATCACTTTCTTTTTCAACCAAAATCTTACATCATTTAAGCAAATCAAAAGCTTCAAAATTTTCACTAATATCTTTCTACTTTAATCATTAATTAAGAGAATAAAGTAAGATATTCTACTAAAAGATTAAAGATTGACAAGATCATAAAAATTTGCATAAAAAAGTTGGAGTCATTTGGTAGCTCTTAAAATTTATTGGTTTAGAAAGCTTTTCCTTAAATACTTTCTAAACAAGCATGACTTATATAGTTGTTCAAGATAATATATAGTTGAAATTTCTCTTATCATCTTATTTTCAACCAAAGCTTTAAGCCCTTTAAAATTCATATATACGTACCTAATATATCAAATCCATAAAGGATCGTTGATGGCACTTTTTAAATATATGGTCTATATAGTATGCAAGTTCAATAAAAGCATCTTGTTGCTAGTTCTAATCACCTTGTTAATAAGTTTATTTCAATAAATTTGCTTTTATCACTTATCATATGATTGCTAAATGCATTATGAAGCTGTGATGTGTTCTTTTCATCTTTTAGATCATCCTTTACCATAAGTAGTAAAGTTTCATTTGTTACATCTTCATTGGCTTATCTTCGTTCTTAAGAAAATGCTAAAAAATAATGGCTATTCTTACCAGATGAATGACTTTTAACTTATGTTTTCCATTTTTTGTATTATTTATGCCAAAATTGAATATTCCTTAACCATATTGAAAATTTTAACTTCAATTTTTTAGTAGAAGAGTCTTGTTCACCTCTTTTTCTCCCTAGGTCTTATTCATGCCTCCTCTTCTCTTCTCTTTCCCTTCAATGTTTTTTGAACAATTCCTTTTAATCTTCTCTTCTCTTTATCTATTCATCATGTTCCCTTCATTTTCTCTTCCATTACCCCCCACAATTGTAGTCGAGGCAAATAGTTGATGCATTTATTTTAAGTTTTTTTATTTCATTATTATTGTTAAATGACATGTTCATGTTCAGTTTTAGGGTGAAGCTTTAAGTTGTTTGCATTTATTTGGACTGTTAAGGGTTTAATGTTTGTTTGTATATGTTAATGTTGGTGAAGAAAGGGAAAAGACATAATTTTGATGTTAGTTAGGGTTGAATTTTTTAAGCCTATATAAAGTGTTCGATGAAAGTTCTCTTAGGTTTTTAGTGTTTCGGTTAGACAAGGAACTAATGTCCTTTCAAAGTTATTTGTTTCGTAATTAGATTATAACAAAGCACATTAGCTTAGTTGCTTATTGTTGTAATTTGGAGCTTAGGTTTTTATTTAATTAAATTTAGTATTAGTATTAGTATTAAAATTTAGTATTAGATTCTAAATCATATTCAAAGTTATTGGAAAAAGCTTGCTTATTATAATATAGTGTTAGAAGGATGAAGTTCTTTTTTTCAAACTAAACAAACATGTAATTTTGTTTTTTCAAATTAAACATAAGTGTAATTAAAGAAGGCTAAAAGGTGTAATGTTCTTTTTTGCAAACTTTACATGTCTAATTGTTAGATCTCGCTTGTTTCCAAAATCCAACTCTTAATGCTCTGATACCACATCGGTTGGATCCCGCTTGTTTTCGAAATCCAACTCTTGCAAAATCATGAAACGTGAGCATATTCCCATGAAATCTCCTTAACCAACATTGATTCATCTTCTTGCTTTGATACCATAATTGTTGGGTCTGGCTTCCGGAGCCCAACTATCCGAAACATCATAAGGCATGAGCGTGCATATTACCTTGAAAGGCGACCGCGCGTTGTAACGCTAATCAAAATTAAAATAACTAGACTACTACTGTAGCAGTGGCGAGTCTAGGTCGATCCCACATCGAGTGCGTGTAAAGTTTATGTAATAAAATTAATCAGTGCTTACACTAACGAGGGAGTTTTGGATTTTTTCAAAGAAGAAAATAAAATAAAACTAACTAATAAAAACAAATTAAAGAAAACATGCAATAAAATGATAAATGTGGGGAATTCAGTAGAGACCCGGTTCTTTGGCTCAATCTCGACCTATACTTTAATTAAGCATATTTCATTAATTTGTTATTCTTTAACCTCTCCTAGCAATTATTAATCATAGCTTAATAATTAACTCGAATTTTCCTTTAGGTTTTGTTTGATCAAGATACGATCGTTAATTAAACTTAACCACCAAACAACCTAGGATACGATCTCTAGATTTAATTAGGCAGTAGTATTACGAATTAGAAAAACCTATTAATCAAAGCAACAACCACATACGATGCGTCATGTAACCTAGGTCATGTTATCTCTAATGATTACGAATCATTAGTCGCTACACATGAATCTCAACATAACAATTATATATTATATTGAAATTCTAGAGGTGGGTTTGAAATTAGCAATTCAATGAAAGCATTAAAATTATCAAATCACAATACCTAATGGGTTTATACACGAATAACCGAATAATAACGAAAATCCAATTATCCATACACAAATCTCAAATCAATTAACATAGGATAACACAATCAATTTCTAATAAGAAAAAGAAACAACAAAATAATAAAAAATACTTAACTCGAGTCATCGGTGTCGACATCGCCTCCGAACCGGTGTCGGGATGTTTACCCTTTATAGGTATTTCCCAGAAAATTGCTTCAGCCTCATCCAATGTGTTGGGCACCGATATTCGGAACCCAACCTCGGAATTCAAAAATCGAAAAACAAAAGGGGTGAAAACAAAAGAACGAATCACAAAGCGAAAGTGGCCCAAACGACAAAACAAATGAACGGACGGAAATCAAAGCAAAAGTCAAAGTGAGCGAAATCTGACGAAAATCAAATCGGATCAAAAGCGAAGGAATCGAAAACGCGTGCGGAAGCCAAAGAAATCGAAAGGTTCGAAATCAAATAAAACAAAATGCTTAAGGACGAACTCTTAACTCTGACTTCCGAAAACGCATACTTTAGAAGAACGGGATCCAACCTCAGAATTTAAAAATTGAAAAAGGCAAATTCCGACATCCGAAACGAAAACCTTAGAAAAACATCGTGTTGGAAACCATACGACACACTCGGTCTAAATCAATCCAAATCGCTATAATTTTTTTTTCATTCAATAACATTCAAAACATTTCAATGCCCCATTTGAAATTCATCAATTCCAATTTCTCAATTCATTTAATTCTTCAAATTCTATCATATCTCATATCTCATCAAGTAAAAAGATCTTATTTCTCTTTTGCCATAAAATC
>JANZLX010000213.1:26334362-26345333 GCA_025531955.1 Erythroxylum orinocense
CTGTAGCAAAGGAGTCAGTAATTCTCTTCATCTTGTTCATGGTTTTATTATCCTTATACCATATCATGTATAGATTGACATGTTGATTTGGGTATGTTGCTTCCGCTGCAAAATGATTTCTTAAAAGTTTTGAAATCTACCGTTTCTCTGAATAATGCATGCTTTCCTTTTCCGATCCAACACAAAAAATAATAGAAAAAAATCAATCACGAACAAATATATCCAAAACACCAATTAAATCACGAACAAAAACTAAAACACCGCAGTCCTCGGCAACGGCGCCAAAATTTGACCACGCGTCGTAACACTTATCAAAATTAAAATAATTAGACTACTACTGTAGCAGTGGCAAGTCTAGGTCGATCCCACAGAGAATGTGTGAAAAGTTTATGAAATGAAATTAACCAGTGTTTACACGTAATTGGGTGGTTTTGGATTTTTGAAAGAAAAAAATAAAATTAACTAAGAAAAACAAAGTAAAGAAAACATGCAAAAAAATGAAAAATGTGGGGAATTTGGTAAGGATCCGGTTCTTCGGTTCAATCTCGGCCTAAACCCTGATTAAGCATATTTTATTAATTTATTGTTCTTTAACCTCTCATTGAAACTATTAATCGTGGGTTAAAATTTATCCCGAGTTTTCCCTTAGATTTTGTTTAATAAAGATATGATCATTAATTAAACCTAACCACCTAACAACGTAGGATACGATTTGTAGATTTAATTAGGCAGTAGCATTACGAATTAGGAAAACCGATTAATCAAGGAAACAACTACATACAATGCGTCATTTAACCTAGGTCATGTTATCCCTAATGATTATGAATCATTAGTCGCTACACGTGAATTTCAACATAACAATTACGGATTATATCGAAATTCTAGCAATGGGTTTGAAATAAACAATTCAATGAACGCATTAAAATCATCAATTCACAATACCCAATTGGTTCATACACAAATAACCGAATAATAACGAAAATTCGATTATCCATACACAAAACCAAAATTAGTTAAAATCGAATAACACAATCAATTCCTAATGAGAGAAAGAAATAACAAAATAAAAAAAATACTTAACCCGGGTCGTCGGTGTCGATTTTACTTCGAACCGGTGTCGGGACGTTCTGCTCTACATGGGTCTTTCCCGATAAAATGCTTCATTCAATGTCCACCCAAAAACCCCTTTACTATTCATTGCCTACTCTCTTGTTCTCTGTTCTGCCGGCACTACTCTTCCCTCTACTATTGATGATGTGACCAATAAAGGTCACACATCAACTTAAAACATTGCAAGCTCTCCTGTGCTCTTCTCTGCGTTTTTTGCTTCTTCTTCCTGCCGGCGCTATTCCCTCTTAGACAATTAAGTTTCAACCCATTTAAAAGCCCTTATGCTAGCTTGTATTGCGTGATTTGTTTGTCTCCGTACATATGCGTTGTTGCGCTATCCTCTCTTCATTTTTTCATGCACGTCGCTCCTACGTGACTTGCGTCTTCACCCTTTAATTTGCTGCTAATTTTACTTGTCTACTGTTAATTACGTGTTGTCCATGTCTTATGCTTCACTGTTCCTCGCCCGCTATTGTACGTTGCATCCCATATTGCTTGTTTCTCTTCTTCATTTGTCCCATTTAATTTTTCTGTACATGGCGTCTCCCTGTGGCTTCTCCTATTCTGCGTCACTACTGCGTCTCCCCTATTAGCACTCCACAGCTGTCCTCTATTTCACACTAACCTCTTAATTAATTCCCTAATTAAAATGTCTTCCTTTATTGCTTTTGCGCTTGATGCTCCTCTTAGCTGTGCGTGAAATTTCCTGATTTTATTGCTCATGTCTACTGCGTTTTTAATTAAAACGTTACACTCCACGCCCAAGCTTCTTATTGCGTGACTTCAAAATGACCCTTTAAAAGCTTAGCTGTTGTTCACGTGTCTTATAAAATCCTAATTGCTTTTGCACTTCTCCTTGAAAACGCTGTGATGTATGTCGTTTTTGCATGCCTCTTTTAATGCTTTTAAGAATTTTTTCTTCTTGGACTTAAATATATATCAACATATCCAACCTAGCAAAAAAACACAAATTGAATAACAGTTAAGCATTTTATCTTAAAAACAAGATTGAAATCACTTAGAAATACATAAGAAAATATAAGATAATTTAATCCTATCAAAGGGCTATTGCATTGAACCCTCATTAGCCATCATCAGTTCATCTTTATTTTCATAACATCCCAAAAACGTCCTCGCAATTTTTGTAATGGCATGCCCACACAAATAAGTTACCATACTCGATCTCATTTCTCCTATGTGTGAACAGAATTTGGAAATCTTGAAACCAGAATTTCAATTTAACTTCTTCAAAGAAATTATAGTTCTAAGTTTCTAGTTTGTCTAAAATAAGAACCATCTCATTCAGAGCTCTATAGCTCCAAATGTGCTTAAAACTCTAACGTTTGTTCATAAACCCATGATGCTCTTCCAATCGACCCCTCATTTTCTTTCCATCAAACTTTTTCAAATCAATTCCAAAAGATACCAATTTTCATGAACAGATAGGAAAAGGTGTTAGGAATCCATTGCTTTAAGAATCACTTCATTTGGAGGTCGGATAAGGAAGTTATGCCCAAAAGAATCAAACATGTTTATACCCTCAATCATATTGTACCTATCTTGGCGCAATTGCCATAACTTTCAATAAAGATGTCTGATGGATGTCGTTTTTAGAGGGTTTAAAAGAAAACTTCTAGATCTACAACTTTTATACAGACCACAAAAAGTGATTTTGCCTTAAAAAAGATCAAAAATCACAATTTACTACAGCTGTGCCGTGAATGTCTATTTAACGGACATTCGTGTCCATTTAATGGACATTCGTGTCCATTTAACGGACATTGTCGAGCCTGGGGGCTCTTTTTCACCCGAGAAGGTCCATTTAATGGACATATAAATGGATATGGGCGATGCTGGAGGTCATTTTTGACCCAAAAAGGTTCGTTTAATAGACATTGGCAAGGCTGGGGTCATTTTTGACCAGAGAAGGTCCGTTTAATGGGCATAGGGGTTCCCCAAACTCCTCCAAAGCCTCTCCAATGCTTCCTATATCCAATCTAACATTATGTTCACTCATTATCTTTCTAAATTCAACTTTTCTAGTGTAAAATCATTTCATATCAATTCAAACACCAAAATTATCTCATAAAACACTCAATTCTCAACCCATTTGATTCATCAAAACTACACATTCTCATCATTTAGCCTAGCTGTTCTGTGCATACATTCCATACAGCATCACATCTTGTAGCGATCATATCTTTTCACTCCAGTATCCAAAAATTACAAACTTCATATCGTTAGAAAGCTAAGAGGATAAGCTACAAATTCCATGAAGACAACTTTGTCTCATTCTACCTAAATTAATCCAATTTTCCCCTGGAAGTCAAAATACACATTTTACACTCATGAAAAACTTGAAATTTATCCCAACTTCACTTCCTTTATTACAACATCATTCATAACAATTTAACTACCTATTGGAATTCATCAAACTCTCAACCTCAATTCATTTAAATCTTCATATTCAACATCTCATGATTCATAACATTCCTATCTTTCTTTTCCATAATATCTCACTTATATATATAACAATAGTTCATGTTCAAGATTCATCATCTCAAGTTAATGACTTCAAACATACCTAATTTTAACTTAACATAATTCATATTTCATTAACATCATAATATAAGTGTTTACAAGCTTTATTGGCATCTCATGCCACAATACATCATTTCACAAAATCCCCAAACTACACAAGATACTTGAATGATAATTGCTCAAAATTCAATTACAACTTTGTTTTACATAAATTACTCCAAAACAAAATAAAACATGCAAATTCATATGATGTCTTGACTTGCTTTCACTCAATCTCTTGCTCATAACCTGAATAGGGGAAGGAGAGTGAGGGTGAACTTGAAAACTCGTGAGTAACAACTTATAATGGAAAAATAAGCAAAACCGTTCAAAAATTTCATTGTCATAGAAAATTCTTGTTGAAATCCATAAAACACTTGTTTCTCAAATTCTCATCATGTAGTCAAATTTGCAAACCACAAAACATGAATGCATCAAACTTGTTCATATATCATAAGCACATCATAATGGTTTGGGTAGATCCATAAACATGACAAACTACACAATTCTACATAATGATTTTGTGTAGTTGTAAACTTGAGAGAGTCCATGAAGGAGCTCCGTGATACTAGCAGGCAAACGGGAGAAGCCTTTAACTTAGTTAACATGCACGTGACAATTTTTGAATGGACTAACAAAACCCACATAATATATATTTCAAAATTTGTTGCCCAAAATGGCACTTTTTGAAAACTTGATTTCATATACTTGATATATTTTGAAAACCATTTCCGAAAGAACGATTTCATAAACATACGATCTTTTTAAAAGAAATCATTTTCATAAATCATCACACAACTCACATATCAAACATGTATCAATTTCTCAATTCATTCAAGACACGATTAATGCAACACTTATTATACAATTTAAATCATTAAATTTCCTTGATTTAAAGAAAACAAAAGTGGCTTTTTTACTCTATTATAAACATGTACCCACCTTGATTTCCTTGCTTGAAAACCTTGCTCAAATTGCCTCAACTCTTGCTCCTCTTGCCTCTCTTGATTTCCTTCATCAAAGGCAAAATTTCCATTCAATGGGAACCCAAATTGGGCAACCCAAAGAAATATATTCATAAAATTGATCCTAGAAAACTTAAACCCATGTATTTCCTAAGCTCCATGAACCAAAATCTTTCCAAAAATTTAACAAATCAAAAATGTCCTTACCTTGATTCTTCACCAAATGGAGAGTTTCTTAGCTTGAATGAGAGCTCTAATCCTCCTCTTCCTTTTTCTCTTCTTGAATAACTTCAAAATCATTCAGGCTTAGAAAAATCAAAACCTAGCTCACTTCTTTCTTTTCTCTTCTTTCTCTTTTTTTCGTGCTTCTCTCTCTTTCTCTGCTTTCATTCACGTTTTTTTCTTCTTCTAAATCTAAGACACTCTTTTCTTCTTCCTTTATACCATTAATGATTGAAAAATGTCCATTTTGCCCTTACTTATATGCCTTGTAACTTAAACGCTTAAGTGATTTGCCAATTTTGCCCCTTATGCAATCTTACCACCTTAACACTATAATTCAATTAACCTATATCATATAATCTTACTCAAATTAACATGCTAATTAAGTCTAAAAAATAAAATAATTAATCTATCAAGACCTCAAAATTTATTTAAATCATGCTTAACTTCTTCTGAAAATCAAGATCTTTTTCTAATCATGTAATTGAAGGAATTTGCTAGCACTTCCTTCTAGAAAAATGTTCCTCATTATCTTAAGTTTTTAATAACACCAAAATCATTCAATTTGATTCAGTAATCTAAAAGTTATACCCCAAACATTTCTAAACTATTCTTATACTGAAATAATATTATGTGCTCACCCAAACATTTCTGAACTGTTCTTATACTGAAACAATATTCCATGCTCAACTTCCATCCAAAAATTGAAATTCTTAAAGACTAAATTAGAACTCAATTTCATCAGACAATTTGTGACCCTATTTCTCTAGTTTAATCCAAATTAAGAATCATCTCATTTGGATAAGTAGAGCAAAAGTTTTGGCTAAAACACCGAAGCATACTTAATGAACATGTTTCAATTACATTTTCCAGCTTTTAACTACCAACCTTTCATATATAACCCATCTTGTCCCTAAACCATTTTTCTACTTCATTTCAAATTCAAGAATTCTCCTTTTCTCTACACATGAACAATCACCATCAATTTCTCATTTAATTGTTCTAACTTTCAAAAATAGTTCAGGGACAAACACTAATGAAATTTTAATACTTAATTGAAAAAAGATGTTTAGATGAATGTGTAAATAAAGTTAACATGTCTAATGGAATTTTAATTCTTAATTGAAAAAGATGTAAAAAGTTTTAGGAGTTTTAACTTTAAAGTGACTTCATTCTTAAGGTTAACAAACAAAAGAGCTTAATTGGAATTTTGAACTTTATTTCCAAGTTATCATAATGCCAAAAATGCTTGATTTGTATTTTATGTATATGCTTTCTTTGCTTTCCTACCTAGGCAGTCCATAAATGTTAGTTTGGGTGGTTTATAGGCTGAGTTTTGTGTATATACCTTCTTAACATTGTTATGTATATTATTGTTTATGTATATGTTAGTTTGGGTGTTTTTTTAGGCTAAGTTTTGTGTATATTATTGTTTACATATGTGATATGAATATTGATACACTAATAATCTTACAAAAAGAACAAAAAATGCATTAGTTTACTATCTCATTGTAAAAGCACCAATATCATTGGTGAAATTAGGATTATGACCTTGCATGTAAAAGAAATAAATACAACAATTTTAAACAAGTGTATTATATTAAATATGAAATTGTCGTTTTCGCAGGCCCTGATTTATGATGGAGAGCGTCGATAATCATCCAACCTCGTCCTTCTTTTTTGTAGTCTGCGGTTATCTATGTATCCAAATAAGTCCTCCAACTATTTTCTATCATATATTATGCTTTGATAATGCGAGAATTTATGTTTGGGTTTTGTGTGAATGCAAAGGAGTTCTTGGTTTTTTGTTGTTGTTTGGAATATTCTTATAATCATTAATGAGTAGTTGTATGAATAACATAAGTATTTATTGCATGTGTCATAGGTTTGATCTGTCATGGATGATCCTTTGCATAATAAACCACTAAGATGGTATATAAGTTGGAAACTTGTGATGTAGCTCCCATGAGGCTTATTAGTGAAATATTCCACGAGCCTAGGAATCACAATGAGAAGACCCTTTCTTGATTCATCCTAATCAAGATCTTGGGTTTGGGCCTAAGCTAACTACTTCATCCTTATCAATACCTACATATGTTTAGCATCTTCAAGATAAGAACTAGCCACTTAAGGCTAAATTAGAACATAGTAAACAAAACTTGCAACATAATGAAAAGAAGTTGGCCAAGCTTGAAAAGATGGTCAAAAAATTACTTGGCTTAAATGATGTAGGTAGTGACAATGAAAACGATTCTTAGTCATTAAACCAAATTTTGTATTTTTATTTTGTACATGAGTTTTTTTGTTAACGTTTGTAATTAACATTTAATGATATTTAATTGCTTATATACAATGCTTCTAATTTCCAATTATTTCTTATTATATTTTTGTATAATAAATTATAAATTATAAAATATAAAAATTACATACAATAACATGGATTTAAAAAGTCACTAGTAATTATAATTAAATGATAAAAATATTTAATAACAATTTATATAAAAAATTTCAAAATGTAGCTGAAAAGATTTGTCTACATTTTAAAAAATGTAGCTAAAAACATTTGGCTATGTTTTCAAAATTTTCGCTAATAAAATTTCACTACATTTCATAAAAGTTAACAAAATAAATTTGGCTACATTTCCAAAACTGTCGCCAAAAACTTTTGGCTACGCTTTCCTTTCATCGCCAAAAATTAGTAGCTACACTACCAAAAATGTTGCTAAAAATTTTTACCTATGTTTACAAAGACGTTGCTAATAATTTTGGCTATGAAAATATAATGTAACAAAAAGTTATTGACGACGATTTAGAAAATAGCCACTAGTATCATTTAGCTACGTAAAAAGCTCATCACCAAAAATTAATCGACTATATTGTTTACGTACAGGGATTTGGTGTTGAATATAAATCGTCGTTAGTAGTCTTTAGCGATGATTTAGGAACTTTTAACAACGAAATTTTTCGTCACTAAAAGTACATTTCGTTGTAATGTAACTTTGCTAGTAAAGCTTGTTCTACTACTACTACATCCCTCATATTGTCATTCATCCTTTCTTAATAAGATAGCCCATTTAGTTCATCTATGGCCATAATACTCACGTCTTTGGATTATTCAATAACTACTATTATATAATTGAATTTCGAGTTAAGATACCATAGGACCTTTTTTACAAGTTGAACATCTTGAATGGTTTTAATAAGCATCTTCATTTGATTCACCACTCGTAGGAATGTTGTTAAGTACTCTAAAATGGATTCTCCATAATGTCTTAAACTCACCCTTAATAGTTGAAAATCACACCTTCTTCAACTTATCAAATCCATCACGAAATTTTAAAGTGTTTTCCATGCCTTATTTGATACAGTTTCATTGTCTATTTTCTTGAATAAATCTTCATCCAAACTTTGATGGATGATGGTAAATTCACTGTAACTTTCTTCATTTCCTTCTCCAAATTTTTTTTTTAAATTGACGCTTGTCTTATCTTAAGGCTTTACATAGCCTTTATTGACTTCGTCTCATACACCTTATGAATTAAGAATGATATTCATCTTAATTACTCAGTTCTCATAATTGAGTTTGATGAATTGTGGATAGTAGAAAGAGATAAAGGCTCAATATTGATGTCATATTTGGCTTTGATACCACATTGTTAAAAAAAATATATGGTCAAAAATAATTACACATTCGCATAATCAATAAAGAAAGAATATTCTTGTAATAGAACTTTTATTCTTGCCTCTCTTGCACAAAATCAAACATTACATGGTTATTTATAAAGTCAATAGAGAATTCTTGAATCACTAACTTAAATTTATTTAATGGTAAAATACAAAGGAATAAATAATTTCACTAATACAATAACATCTTTATAATTGAAAAAATTACCGATGTTTATTTCGTCATAACTCCCTTTAAGTAATAATAAATGACTCGTTGTTATGTTCATTTAAATCTAGACGCATACAATTTTAAGACATTATTAAATAACCTAAATTTATTAAAATTTAACCATCTAACTACTTATTTAACCATACTATAAAATTTCAAAAAAGTCAAGTTTATTTATAATAAAAGCTACCATATCTTTAGTTTTGGGATAACACATTCTAAAGTGCTCAACTTATTAAGATTTTTTAATTCAGTTCCCATATTTTTAAATTTTTTAATTAAGAGATCAACCTCTTATAACCTTAACAACTCTGTTCAAAACATTAGTTCTGTTAATATTTTGCTAAGTTGGTTAACAAAATATTTTATATCCATGATATGTAGGCATCTATGTAAAAAATTAATTGTTAACTTAATAATTTATGTTGAATAAAATATCCAACTCATAACCTTTTTTGCACATTGAGAGGTATTTTGGTTCATGAGAATGATTAGTTGATAATTAATTTTTCACGTAGATACCTACATGTCATAAATAACTAAATATTAACAAAATTAATGTTTTCAACTATAGTTGTTAAGGTTATAAAAAATTAGTGAATTTATTAAAAAATTTAAAAATTTAGGACTGAATTAAAAAGGTTTTAGAAAATTGAACACTTTATAATTTATTATTGCTTTAGTTTTAGACACTACTGATTTGTACTAGCTAGCCCTTGGGAGAATAACAGAAATAGATAATTTAGTAAAACTTCATACATTGTATCCTCTATATGTCAACGAAAAAGAAAGAAAAGGCTATACAAGGACATTTGAAAGAAAAAGCGAAAGGCTTTGCAGGGACGTGTAACTCTTGGATTGCTAAGATGTACGTGGAACAGTGTGTACTTCGCTATATAAGCAAAAAACTTAGGATGAAAGAGATCTTCTCCCAAAATCTCTCAAGTTCAAATCTTCTTAAGTAGTTTTCATCTTTTTTTGAAGAAAAATCAATTCAAAATTACAGATTAATTTCACAATTAATCAACACAAATAGATTAACCATAGGATTGCAACATACTAGATTTAATAATTGGATGAAAAAATACCTAGAAATTGAGGAATAATTGAATACATCGTTGTTTTCTGTAAAGTGAAGTGACAGAGACGTAGAGAATTGACTACTGCTATTCCAAACCCTGATTAGGAAACCCGTATAGTTTTCAATGGGGTGACTGTATTTAAGGTTAGCTAGCAGTAGTGTTGGATCCCATTTTCGGAACCCAACCCTCTTACTAAAACATGAACGCTTGCATATTACCTTGAAGGGTTATTGCATTAAACCCTCACTAGCCATCATAATTTTTTTCTCTCTCATAACATCCCAAAAATTTTCTCACAATTCGTTCAATGGTGTGCCCATACAAAATCAGTCACCATACTCGAACTCATTTCTCATGCTTGTGAACAGAATTTGGAAATCTTAAAATCCGAATTTCCATTTGACTTCTTCAAAGAAATCATAGCTCTAAGTCTCTTCTTTAATTTGAAACAAGAATCATCTCAATCGGAGCTCTATAACTCAAAATATGCTTAAAAAGCTCAAGTCTGCTCAAACCCTAATCATGCTCTCCTAACCGACCTCTCACTTAATTTAACGCAAACTCTCTAAAATCAGCTCCAAAGAATACCAATTTTTTATGGGGAGAAAGATACATGTCTTAAGAATCTATTGGTCTAAGAAGCACCTCAATTGGAGGTCGGATGAGGGAGTTATGCCCAAAAGCATAGACCATGTTCATACCTTAAATTGATTTGAACCTATCTTGGCGCGATTGCCGTAACTTTCAATATAGATGTCGGATTGAGTTCGTTTTTTAAGCATTGGAAAGAAGACTTCTAGATCTAAAACTTTCATGAAGACGACAAAGTCAGATTCTGCCTCTAAAAGGGTCAAAAAGCACAATCTTTCCCGTAAATGTTCGTTAAACGGACATGCATGTCCGTTTAACAGACATGTATCGAGCTTAGGAGGCCAAAATGACCCGAGAATGTCTGTTAAACAGACATCCATGTCTGTTTAACGGACATAGACTGGCCAAGGGGTGTTTTTACACCCGAGAAGGTCCTTATGTCCGTTAAAGGGGCTCCCCAAAGTCCTTCAATGCCTCTCCAAAGGTTCCAACCTTCATCCTAACACCATATACACTTATAATCTTC
>JANZLX010000213.1:26345433-26356925 GCA_025531955.1 Erythroxylum orinocense
TGCATATATGAAAGGAATACCTCATAATATATTATTAACAAATCATATTGTTAACACATGAATCACAAATGTTCATTAGCCTAGGGCACACTACTAACACAAACAACACAACTAAGTTCTCATGCAATTGTAATCCTGCCTAAGGGTCCCGAATTACAACACAGATCACCCAGAACATTAAATTATGCACTAAAGCTAATATCGATAAGATATTAAAAAATTAAACACATTATTCAATGAATTAAACAAAGCATTAGAAACCATATTGATAAAGACAAACTGATATGATAAGTGCATCATTAACATAGTATCTAATGTATGCACAATAACAACATCACAATAGCATTTTGTAATAATTGGTCTCATGATAGGCGAGCTCACAATTACACAAAGTGAATGACAATAGTCCAATAACATATCCCAAGATTTCCCCATAGGTTTTAGTTAGCACCACAATTACAAAATTAACCATAGTAATCATATAATATAACATTATATACATAAATGACATCCAATTTTTGTGCATAACTATACTAGACACAAAACCCCACAAGCCCAAATAATATCATAAATAAGTACAAAATTTTCAAGGAAAAATTCGGAGGGTACATTATATTTTTATTAATTTTAAATTTGTGAAAAATAATAATAAATATTTCTAGTTTTCAAAAAATTCTAGAAAATACCATAAATTAGAACTGAACGAATGGAGCAAACACGCAAAAAATTGGGAAAAAATGGCCAACAAAGGACGTCGCATGCGTCTCTACGTGCCATCACCGCGCATGGGGAAAGACCAACCAAGTTAGGTTGCGTCTTCTTCACTCGGAACTCTGTAATTCGGGTCGTCCGACCCGGTTCGGATAAATATCCATATCTTACTCGATTTTGATCCGTTTTCAACAAAATTGGTGTCATTAGATTCACAATTTAAAGATCTATTAAACCCTTCAATCAATTTCACCAAAGAAAACTACCGAATAGGTTCGGAAAAATTCGAAAGGCAAGGTTTTTTTGAAAGAAAAAAAGTTTCATGGTTTTTTTTTTCAGGTTTTAGGGTTTTAAAGAACAAACAGAAAATTCAACACACTATTTGACGCCAAACCGAAACAAATCAACCACAACAAAACCGATTTCACAAATAATCAAATAAAAAAATATGAAAATCCCCAAATTTCATGAAATAAACATCTCAAAAATTACCCAAAATTAGCAGTCACAATTAGGGTTAATTGGCTCTGATACCAATTGAAAAAAAATCAATTCAAAATTACAAATTAATTTCATAGTAAATCAACACAATTAGATTAACCCTAGGATTGCAACATACTAGATTCAATAATTGGATGAATAAATACCTAGAAATTGAGAAACAATTGAATCCATCGTTGTTTTCTATTAAGTGAAGTGACAGAAACGTAGAGAATTGATTACTGCTATTCCAGAGCTTCTTGTGCATTACAATACATGGGCCAAGCCTATCCATCATAGCAAGTCCATGAACACAGGCTCAATGACACATATTAGAGAAGTACTATTAACATCTAATTAATCGGGATTTGTACAAAATTATGTTTATTATGTTAGTCTACAAAATTATGATAAAATCCTATAATAGAAATCTTATAAGGACTGACCTTAATGCGGAAGTGGTTGCTCGATTCTCTGTTTGGTAATCCACATTTCACGGTTGGCTTCTAGAATCACCGTTAATCCACGCCCTAAACTCTAAACCTTGATGGTGTATTTCACGTGAGGAAGAATGAGAGAGTTTTTCTCTGTGATTGCAATGAAAAAATTTTCCACTCTCTTAATTCTCCTTTTATATGAGAATAAACATAACCGACGGAGGTTATGATATGTTGTTGTTCATGTTGTGTCCGTTCATATTATCTAACTGCCAACATTTAGTATGTCAAGATTTAGTGAAATGGAGCAAAAGACATTACAGATAGATGCCGACAAATGCCAATTCAAATCCAAAGCATCAATTTCGGCCCCGTCGTTAAAGGAAATTTGTTAATGAATAGATAGAGATTTAAAAAAACACAATAGCTTTCGGTATTACAATTTTTTAAAAGATGAAACGGTTCTTCAAGAAAATAGTAAATTTGAATTTCGAGTTGAATATGTCATTTATCTAATGAAAATTATTTACATTAAATCGGACAATTTTACAAGGTTTCAAATCAATATATCATGAAGCTATTTTCTATTAACGTCTTATGTTAATGAAAACAATTATGGAGAGTGGTCGGGTCGGCCGTACTGGGCCCGGATCCAGTCCAAAAGACCCGAGGGCCGATCGGTCCATTCTCCAAAGATCACTCTCACACCCAATAACCATGTCAAGCCCAAGCCCGATCCACGCTCTTCTCAGCCCATCTGCATGTGACAGACTCCCATGCAAACACAAAGACCTACATACGTAAAGACCTAAACCTAATATCCATCCATATATAAGGTAAGATCCTACCTTGATGGAGGTACGCAATCATAACTTAGCTTTCTCTGTATTCAGCAGCCTCACCTTCTCCAAAAGACTGACTTGAGCGTCGGAGGGGCTAATCGGGACACAACCCCCGACGTGTCTTCTTTGTTTTGCAGGGATCTCAGCGTCAAAGTCACCACAGAAGGCAGCCATCCAATGAATCCAAACGGCAACGCACAGTTCAACCAAAATCTGGCAGAACCAGAGAGCAATTTACGTTTTACCTAAAACGGACGATTTTATCATACCAATTGAAATTGTCGATATACATAATTTTATTTAAATTTTTTTCTCATGTGAAGCTTAAAAATATGAGTTTATTAAAAAAAACTATCTTGTATGATTCCATTTGTTAACATTTTTTTATAATTGATTTGGTACGTTGCCAGTATAAATTACCTTAACCTAATTTTAACGGGAAGAAGAGTATCATTTTAATTTAAATATTAAGACGTGCCTTCAATGAGAAATTAATGTATTTATCCTTTCATATGACAAAAAAATATTTAATCGGAGATTATTAAATAAATAAAACCTAAAATTTAAATATTCTTTTTTGATAAATAAACTAAATTTAAATATTAGCATACTACTAACATGGCCTATAATATCAATCAACTACATGATATGGATTATATATATTTAAACCTATAAATTGCCAAATAAATATTTGAACACATCCCTGATATATATAATTTAATTACCTATTTTTTTCAGATCAACGGGTAATTAATTTCATTGCGTCTAGAAACTAAAAGAAAAAAAATTGAGAACCCTAGAAAAGAAAATAGAAACTAGGTAGTAAAATGGTTGACGTGTACTGCAACAATGTAAAATAGTTTTCCCCTTCTGGGCTCGCATGAATGCACAGAAGCTTGAAATTAGAAAGTGTATCGTATGGATCTATTTGGTGCCAGGAAACCAAACAGCTTACACTTCTAAGGATTTGTAAATGTTAAAATTAACAAATCTCAAGATACTAGGTCCTGTTTGGTTGAGCTTTTGAATAATAAATAAATACTTTTTTTACCGTAAAAGTTTGTTTTTAAAAAAATAAGTATTTGGTTGTAAAATAAAAAAAAGTATTTATTGTTATTATATATAACCTTTTTTACAGTTAAAATATAATTTTTTTAAAAGCTAAAATTTAGAAATTTTCAAAAAAAAAACCCCCTCATTTTAGCTTTTTCAAGAAGACATCTTCATTTTAACTTTTTTCGAGTAGATATTTTTTCGACGTCTAAGTTTAACGCATGCGTTTTACTTAAAACGCATAAGAAGGGAGCAGGCGGCAGAAGAGTTTACAAAATTAATTATCTATGATTTCATATTTTCTGAATGGTTCTCTTGTAGTGATGTAAACCTCAAAATATACATCAATATCTGCATGATACATGTATCAATATTTGAAGTCATTCAAACCATAAAATTATTAATGTCACAATTTAAATGAAAATAAATTGATCAAATAATTGTAAAGTAAATGTAAACTTATTTTATTTATGAAAGACCTAATAGTAGTTGAATTCTTTCAAATCAAATGTAAACCTAATATATTGTGTTTTGCATATTGTTTAATATACTTTATATATTATTTTTATGCATGAATAATTTTTATTACAAAATAAAATATAGTTAAATTAATAAAAGTGTTTTTATTTTTATGTTGCCAAACAGTATATATAAAACTCTTTTTAAAAAAATTTTTTTTAATTGACAGTCAATTGTCTTCTCAGAAAAGTTCTTTTAAAAAAATTTTATTGATATAAGCTTGTCTAAACAAGCACTAGGAATAATTTGTTTTCTCTTTTTTTTTATAACTAATTTTAAAGTGTTTATTAGCTTTTACTAATAGATTTTTTAACGTGCTAAAGCTGGACGGCATATGGATAGATTGCCCATGGTTTAAACGATTGGCAGGAGGGTTCTACGTGATCATCATAGAAGGCTAAAAATAAAGCAAGAATATGAATATGACTTTCTTTATGTAGTTTATTCATTTACATTATTATACTGCATTCTATACGAACAAATTGGTTTTTGAACTCTACCTTCGCTTCACCTATATAAGCCCATGACTCTCCCCTAAAGTAACCGTAAGAAGTATTTTGCTTCGATATAGCAGCGAAGGGATGCTTCCTTCTAATCCAGTTCGTTACCATATTGACGTCGCTGAGATATGTTCCTTCGCTCTGTTTTTCTCTCTGTCTCCCCTGTTGTCTCCCTCTGTATGTGCATGTATTCCAATTTCCAACTTCCTGACGTCCATAGTCATTTAGTTTCAAAGGACTAATGATTGCTAAAATTGGTTTGCAATTTCGTTAAAAGGGAAGTAATCCTTTTTTGTTCCTTCTGAAAGGATATGGGATATCTTTTAGGGTTGCGACTAGAGGGTGTTTCAATTATTCTGAGAGCTAACCATCTCTTTGATCTCAACTTATGCGGGCATTGCTTGTACATTTTAAAGCTGGTTCTACATCTAACAAGTTAAGTGTTGCTACTGTTCTTGTCTCGACGATTATTAACAGATAAGAGAGTTTCCTTTGGTCCACTCATAGGTTGCAGTAGGATTTAATTATCTGCCGACTCATTCATCCAAATACTGAGTTTAAGGGGCGAGCAGGGCACTCAGTAAATGTGTGAATGATGCGGGAGACAAATTGAATCTTAAGCTTCCTGTACTTGGACTGAAGGGAGCTCCCTTTGCTTTTTGTCTCATCCTGCTTTTTGTCTCTCACGCGAAAGATTCACATATAGTATGGCTTGTGGATAGCAGTCTCTTTATTCTATTCCTCACCTTAAAAAGCCATATGACTTGTGATGAGGTAACGCTCTGCTCAACCTTGAATTTATTCACTTGGTGTTAGATAGTGTTTAACTATGATGATTAATTGTCACAGCATCATTGCAAGTAGTTACTCGTTCTAGCGACCTAGCTAGAAAGCTTTCTGTATACGAATTATGTCCCAAGTTATAGTATATTCATGACTTTTCTCTGGAGCCTTGTCCTGTAGACGTTTTCTTTGCGTCTTATATGTGAAGAAACAAATAATATGCAGTATTTTAAATAATATTATAATGATAAGCATCAAAATGATGATTATCTCGGAGGACGAAAGGGTAACAGCTTGTGTGAAATGTGCCATTCGATTCGCTTCAACAGAAGGATTTTGTGGCCTGCAGGAAATTGGTAGAAACTAAATTCTCAAGGTTTTGGTACATCTCGCAACTTTTGTCTTCCTGCACTTTATTTCAGCCTGACTAAGGTGGCCAATCATTCCTTTTAGGAAGACTCCAAGTAATAATCAGCCTCACACAGGGGTTTTAGACTCGTATGGCTTCTGTCAGATTGATTCTGGAGCGTGGTCAGGGCTTTAGAGGCAGCGGACATGAGAAACAAGTTACAAGCAAAGGCTTCACGGCATTAGCTTCCTGGGTTTTGTAACTCTTGGTCTCTTACTGTAACAAGTCATCATTTACGTTATGTTAAAGACAAGTATTGGAAATGATATGAATTTTAAGGTTAATGATTCAATAATCCTCTAATTCCGGTTTTTGTGGCTTTGATACCGGGACAGGACAGGAGGCCGCAGCATTGATTTTATGTGGTTATTTATGCATTTACATCTTTTCAACACCAGAGATCTGCCGGAAAGTGGGTCTACATAAGATGAAATTACAATTTTAACTTTGTTCCAATTTTATTTGAACATATAATCAGTTAACAAAGAATAATGCCCATTCTAAATTTCTAATGCTGTCAACTGCAATCTTAATGTCTTTACCATGGATTAAAGACAGATTTTCTACTTGAGGACATTGAACATGGATTAAAGACAGGATCGTCAGCTTCATTCTTTTTTTTTTCCCTTTTCTGGTAAACAGAGATTTTTTTTTTTACAGTATTAGATGATTACTACACAACATAATGAATAAAAATTCATCGTGAGGCTCCTTTAATTTCCCGACTTCTTTCCTCTCCGCTGTTCATTTTGTGTATTTGCACAGATACAAGAGAGATGTTATACTACTTCCTAATATTTTTTTCCCCCCCTAGATAAAAGTTCATCGTACAAGTAAAATACTAAAGACAGCTGACGAGTTCTCTCTCAAAACTCATATGACATTAATTGCTAATTTTCAACATGTTTTCCGGGGTTGCCTCTTGATAATGTGAACAACTAAACACCAAACCCCGTTGAAAAATGCAATGATGCTGGCAATTACGATGATTAATTATCTTTTTCTTAAGATCAGGTTATGCCTAATCCAGCATAGGTTAGAATTAATATCACTAATCACTGCCCCTTGCACTAGTAATTGACTGGATAAAACCCTTTTAACTATGGTTGAGTGACATTCATAATCATTGAAGGAAAAGAGAATATTGTATATAGTAGAGTGGAATCAGTCCTCATCATACATATAAACAACAAAAGTAGGGTTCTTTGCACCGTGGGTTCTCTGTGCTTCTTTCCCAAACGAATCTCTGAAAAAGAATAATTATTCCCAGGACAGGCGTTTCATTACCGTTCTTATTACTACTACTAAGTCTGCTACTATTTATTCCTTACACTCCAACACTATGCTAAATATGGACACCATCTTTTTCTCCAAGTCTCTTTCCGCTTTTCTCAAAGTCAGACGACTTCTTTCTCGGTCCTTTCCGATTGATCGTATCCCATCCAAAGTTTTAATTGCCTTTGTTACTCGTCCTTATTCTTCAATAACTATCTCCGGGTGCTTTGATTACATTAAACGGGAGTTTCCCTCCTGTCATAGTACATTTAGAGTTGATTCAGTTAGTTTGTACAAGTTTAACTATATTACAAGAAAAGGGCCTGACCAATAAACTACTAGTGAACGATGCAAAACTGAAGGTTTAGGAAAGAAATTTGAAGTTTAATTAGTTAATAGATCCGTGGAGTCTTTAAGTTTAAGAAATTTGAAGTTTAATTAGTTAATAGATCCGTGGAGTCTTCTAAAACTTAAAAGAAAGGTAAAAGGCTCCTCATTTCCCTTTATTCTCTGGGACCTGCTTGTTCCAGCCCATTTGGAAAAGTTGGAACCATTAATTAACTGGCATTATATCTTCTTCTTTTTTTTTTGAGGGACTGCATTATATCTTAATCAGGCCGTCTTATCTAAAGATATGATATAAAATCTTCTGAGAGACGTGAAATTGGCTGAACTTCCGTTGCATATGGATAGGCACGAAATAAGCCTAAAATCGTGGCCTACTCCCAGTGATACAATGAACAGATAGTGAAAGGCATAACTTCTCGTCCCAGCTAGTTATACCTTCAAATTGATGTGACTATAATAATGATAAACACTTTGGACTTTGTCTGTACTTTGGTTGCTGGGTTTAGCCATATTTCTATATGTATATCAATTGCCATTCTTTAGATTAAACGGCCAATAGAAACTACGATGGTATCCACGTGAATTTATTCTTTAAATAACCAATTTTTATATTAATTTTAATATTAGTTAGTGTTCGAGGGCGAGTTTTTAAGTAATTGATAAGGTTATTTTTTATGTGATTATAAAGTCACAAATTTGAATCACGGAAATAGTTTCTTAGTAAAAATACAAAAAAAAAAGATGCATATAATTAATATATCTCTCCTAACCCTAACAAAGCTAAGAGCCTTGTATACTGAGATTTGTTGACTTTTATTAACTATCATTTGCTGGACAATCTTTATTCAAATAAAATTTGAAGAACTTTTCAATAAGCTTGAAACATGTGAAATTGCATTTTTCAATAATGTGGGTACTTTTACTTTCTTAAATTTGAGGATTAATCGTATCGTTCGAGCTTTAAAATTTATAAATCCTCAAATACCGTAAACGCATAAGTCGCGGTTGTAGTATAAGAGGTGTCGATCTTATGAGAAGGGAGACTAATATAAGTCTATATTATCTAAAACTAAGGAAATTGAAGTAAAGGAATTAAAGTTCACAATAAAAGTAAATTCGAGAAACTGATTGGCAAGAGTTGTAATTCAAAAAATAACACAAAAGAAATAATTTTAGCAATGCAGAAGCACAGTGGAAATCAAATAAGAGAAATTAATCAAGTTATGATAATGAAATTTTACTATTAAACCCTAATTTATAATTTCTAATTGGATTATAAAAATTGTAATCTCTAAATTAACAAAAGATTCACAATCCTAATTAGATCTAAAGCACTCTAATAAACTATCGGGTCTTACACGGGATCTCTTTCTGCACAATTACCAATCTGATTCGTTACGGTTTCTATTGAATCGCCTAACTCTTATTAATCTGATCCAATCGTTTTTTATTCAATTCACCATTTCAATTTATTACCGAATTATGCAAGAAACGCAACAAATTACAATACCCAATTCAAATAACACAAAATTAAAACGGATAACATTAAATCAAAATAAAATCCTGAAGAAGAATTTAGAAGAACATCTATATTCCAAATTATATCATCATACTATCCATCTCAATTCTATACAATAATAAAATCGAAATGAAAAAAAATACGACACGGAATAGCCAATAGAAGGCAGCGACATCAAAAAAAGCTCCTAATCTAGGAAGCACATCGAGCCAGCTTCGTCTTCCTTCTTCTTCTTTCTCTCTCTCGATATTATCTCTTAGGGTTTCAAGTGTGGCTAAACGAAAAAGCTCTCTCTTTTCTTCAGTTGTTGTTCTTTAAATAGTCTTTTATGTTTTAGATAACCTTAGGGTTTTTTTAGGTCCAAAAGGTCCAAAAAGTCCCTCAAAATGTGAAGTTTGTAAATGTTTGTGCCTCTGTCGGACACAGACCACGATTGTGGCTCACATCTAAGCTTTCTGACATGATTTTGGGCAAGTGTTATGGCCCGGGTTCCCTCCGAAACTCCTCCGTTCTTCAATATTGACTCTAAAATACTAACAAACACATCAACGTACTTCAAAAATATAATATTTAAGCTCATAAACTTGTACTAACCCATAAAACACTTCAAACACAAATAACAAACAAACTAACATAATTTTAACCTAAACACATACTAAATGATCGAATTAATAGCTAAACACATATCGAACTATGCCTTAAAACACAATGCAATTTACACTTATCATATCCTCACACTTAAACATTTGCTTGTCCTCAAACAAACAAAACAACAAACAACACAAAATCACAAAGCACACAATACAATAATGAGGTAATGGCTTCAACTTCATGAAACAAAATTAACTCTAAACACAATCATTCAAGTTGTTCCAATTTATTAACATGCAAAATTCGTGTCTAGGAGCTCTAGATGAAATATACATATGAATCAAAACTTAAATGTAAAGTTTATTCACCCTTTCAACTGTACACACACATTAATAATTATTTGGTCAATCAACTCTATAATTACTCTTAGGTACCTTTTCATGAAAAGTTAAGCTACTTACAAGTTTGGTAGGTTTTGTTAGAAAACATTTTTATTACTTTTTGTGGACATAGACTTAGGCTTTTTACACGGAGGCAAACATTGGTGATGAATGTCGACCCGGTTACTTGACTAAGTCCTGTTTTTAGTAAGTTACTTGGTCAGAACATCATTGTAGTCTTTTGACGCAAAGGTATACATTTGTGATGCATACCGATCTAGTTACTCGACTATATCACGTTCTCAACTGGCTAATAGTTCTATTCATAACTCGAAGGCTAGTGGAATAGTTATTAATTTAAAATTTACAAACACTTTTTGTTCTTTTCTTATATTTATATAAATATATAACATGGTAAATAATAAAAATAAAAGATCAAATAAGTAAATAAATATACAAACTAGAAAGAAGAGAACAAGCAAACCGTAATAAGAAAATGCTTATGCTAAGTAAGAAAATGTTTAGGCTAAATAATTAAGAGGGAAGTATTAAATATTAAATTTTAAGGCTAAATACAAGACATAAGACTTAAAAGAAGATGTTAGAAAGAGAAGGACCTCTCTATGTGAGATTCTTTACCTGTATCTTAGTATGCAAAAATTTTCTATTAAGAGTCACATCCTCATTAAGGTCCAATAGAGCCATATCATTCTTAATTACCTCCTCTAATTCTTCTTAGACTTTCCTTTTTTTAATCTCTTATAGTTTCTAAGTCCAATATTCTCACATCTTTTCACTAGAGTGTCGTCAGGATTTCTCCTCTTAACCTGTCTAAATCATATAACCTTGTCTCTTTTAATTTTTTATTATTATTAGCCACCTTTACTTTGTCTCTTACGATTACATTCCTAACCTTATCTCTTCTAATAAGGTTACACATCTAATATAGCATTCTCATCTCTATTACCATTTACTTATGACTATGCTCCTGTTGAATTAGCCAATACTCTACCTCATATAGCATGATTGGCCTAATTGATGAATGATATAATTTACTTTTGAGCTTGAATGGTATCTTCCTGCAACATAAAACTCTCGATATACTTCTCCATTTAAGCCACCTTGATTTGATACGGTGAACTATGTCTTCATCAATCTCTCTATTGCTTTGGATGATAGATTCTATATACTTAAAACACTCTTTCTATGATATAACTTCTGAACCAATCTTTACGTCCATATCGAAAGCCACCTTATAGCATGAAAAGTTACACTATAAGTACTCAGTTTTAGTCTTGCTTAATTTAAAGCCCTTTGACTCTAACATAGCCTTTTAGAGTTTAATCTTGACATTGACATCCTCTTTTGTTTCATCCATTGAAAAAATATTATTTAGAAACAGAATACATTAAGGCACATCGCCTTGGATATTCTTTGTGAGCTTATCCATCATTACTATAAAAAAAATAGGTTTAATAAAGAGCCTTGATGTAGCCAAACATTGATAGAAAAATACTATATATCTCCTCCTATCATCTTTACTTTAACATTTATACCTTCATACATATTGTAACACCCCACTCCCGCGTGACCCGAACCTGACATCGATGGTGATATCCGAGCCCGTGCCCCGCGAGGGTGGCGT
>JANZLX010000213.1:26390583-26402595 GCA_025531955.1 Erythroxylum orinocense
AAAACCATTTAAGCCATAATTACTCCCCCACACTTAAACCTCTCATTGACCTCAATGAGTATCATATCAAAACATAAATATAGGTCAGCAAAATATGAGGAGAAGAAGTGGAAGGAGACTGCCCTGAGTGGTAGAGTAGGGGAAAGTGGACTAGGATGGTGGAGTGGGTGGCGGAAGATCAAAATGGTGGTGGCGAGCAAGAAGAGTAGCATCAATTCGGGCAACCTGAATGGTGAGAGTCTCCAAGGCTTGTTCTATGGAGTGTAGGTGCTCCTCAAGTGAAGGATGGGTGGTAGAGGCATTAAACTTCAAAATTGACTTGCTCAGAAATCAGAGAATAGAGTATTAGAGTAAACTTAAGGAAGAAGATGACAGGAAATTAGACAAAAAGAAAACAAAAGTAAAAATAGAAGTAAAATAACAAAGATACATAAGGCGTGGGCACGCCTTAAACTTGGGTTGCCTCCTAGAAGCGCCCTTGTTTAATGTCCTAGGCTAGACGTCTTGCATTCCTTCTCCTAAGAAAGCATACTTTAAGTGGTTGGGCAGCGGCTTTAAATCTAATTTCGGTGGCCGTAGCACAGAGGATAAGAGAATGGTGTTAGATGTGGGTAATTCTTTGCAAAGAGTAGAAGTCACCATTGGCTTAGATGCCTCCAACTCATACACCACTTCGTGGAGCTCATCATGTGAGGGTTCTTTGTCGATCTTACCAATGTTGTCTATATTTAGATCCTTGCAAAGCGCAATCATTAACTTGTCTTCTGTATTTAATTCAAATTTGGGTTGAATTAATGGCTTGATAATATCAATGCTGAATACACAATTCATGTCATTAGGATATTTCATGGCATCATAAACATTAAATGTAACCACTTCACCATCAAATTCCATAGTCAGTGTTCCATCATGAACGTCAATCTTTGTTCTAGCAGTACTAAGGAAGGGTCTCCTTAGAAGAATATCAGATGAGTTAGAGGACTTATCATCCTCCATATCTAAAACAAAGAAATCAGCAGGGAAAATCAAACCATTAATCTAGACTAACACATCTTCTAACACGCCCTTGGGGTAAACTATTGATCTGTCAGCTAGTTAAATTATTAGCCCAATTTCTTCTAATGGACCAGCATTTAAAGAAGAATAAATTAACAATAGCATAACATTGATTGAAGTACCTAGGTCACACATTGCCCTTTTTATTCCCACATTTCCAATAGTGCAAGATATAGCAAACATACCTGGATCTTTGCATTTGGGAGGTAGCTTCTTTTGAAGGATAGCAGACACATTTTCCCCAACACTTACCTTTTCATACTCGGATATTTTGTTTCTTGTTAGTGCATAGTTCCTTTAGAAATTTTGTATACCTGGGTATTTTTCTGATTGCATCGAGTAAAGGTATGTTAATCTCCACTTTTCGGAATGTATCGAGAATTTCCTTCTCCTCCTTGTCTTTCTTGGATTTAGTTGATCTCTCTGGAAAAGGAGGTCTGGTTTCCAAAATTTTAGGTTCTGTCGGTATAAAGTTCATTGGATACTCCGTCTGTTTTTGAATTTCCACCTCTATTTTTGCAGCTGGTGCTAAGCTGCGCCCACGTCCCTTTTCAGCAACAGATTCCAACTCTTTTCCACTTCTCAAGGTAATTGCACTTACATTTTCCTTTGGGTTCACTATTGTCTGAGAAGGTAATTTACCTTGAGACTCTAACTTGCTTAGGGACATTGCTAATTTACTAACTTGATTCTCCAAATTTTGTATACTTGCTCTTGTTTCCTATTGGAATTGTTGTGTGTTAATTACAAGTGATTTAACTATATCCTCAAGAGACATACATAATCCTGGAGGATTTTGTTAGGGTATCCTCTGCTGAAATTGTTAAAAATTTGGCACTCTAGACCCATAATTGAGATTTATGTGATCTCTCCACCTAGGATTATAAGTATCTGAGTATGGGTCATATTTCCTTTGTGGTGGGCCAGGAAAATTTTCAACGGCAGTTGCTTGCTCAGGGGTATCCGTTTGCAAAGTGGGGCACATATTTGTAGGATAACCCGTATAGGCGCAAATCCCACACGCCTTCACTTGTTTTGTATTCCCTACAACCAGATTTTAAACCAAAGAGGTTAGTTGATTTAGTTTATCTTCTAAGAAAGATACATTTACCTCATTAACCCTTCTTGAGGGTTCTTGATGGGACCTAAATTGTTGAGAATTTGTGGCTATTGTAGAAATTAAATCTCGAGCTGCTTGTGGTGTCTTGTTGACAATGGCTCCTCCACTTACATCATCCATCATTCTCCTCTCCATAGGTAATAGACCTTCATAAAATACTGAATCAGTGCTTGATCTGATATCCCATGTTGGGGGCAGCTAGCATATAATCTCTTGAATCGCTCCCAATAATCATGAAGATTTTCTGAATCCCTTTGTTTAATCCCACAAATATCTCTTCGAATCCCAGCGGCACGGGAGGTAGGGAAATTTTTATCTAGAAAAATATTCACCATATTTGTCCATGAAGTAATAGTCCCAAAAGGTAAATGGAACAACCATTCCTTGGTTGCATCAGCTAGGAAAAATGGAAAGGCTCGTAATTTAATTTGCTCCTCTGTCACTCCTTATGGTTTTATGGTTGAACAAACAACATGAAATTCTTTGAGATCTTTATGAGGATCTTCGTTTTCTAATCCACGAAAAGTAGGCAGCAGGTGGATCAAGCCTGATTTCAATTTGAAAGGAGCCTGTAAATTGGGGTAAGTAATGCATAATGACTGTTGATTGACAGGGGGGCTACTAACTCTCTCAGTGTACGGTTTTCTTGAGCCATATCATTTTTTGGATCTAATTCGCTAGAAAGATAAAGTGATTCGGGGGTTGTTTGTTTTTCGGTCATTGAAACTGCAGCAGAAGATGCTAGCTTTCGCAACCTTGCTTCTTTCCTCAGCCTCTTTGTTGTCTTTTCTATTTTAAAATCATACTGTAGTGCTCCTATACGATCAGACCTAGTCATAAAAGGATAAAAGAAATCAAACCAGTCCCCGACAACAGCGCCAAAATTTGATGGGTGTCGAATCCACCAAAAATAAAATCTACTCCTGCAAAATCAATTAAATTGTAGCTAGAGCGAGTAGAGTCGTATCCACAGAGACTGGAGATTACTCAATCCTATTGACAAATAGGGAATCAAGAACAAGAAAATAAAAAAGGAGTTTTGTAACTGATGAGTAAAAATACTAAAATTAATACATAGCAAGAAAATAAATTTAAATTGAAAAGAAATCATTAATAGCATCTAACAAGGTAATCTTATTCAAGTTCTACAGTTGATCATTGAAATAAGGAATAAATCCAAATCCCATAATAGATTGGTTATGATTATTGAAAAGCTTCTAATAATCTAATCCTTCCTTAATTTTAGATTAGCTGGACACGCGCCTATAACTAACCCCTTATTGACGAACAATCCCAACAAGCGCCTAGGATTTAATTCGCTAATAGCTTTAAGAATTAAAAAGACCCAACCCTAATTAACAAGATCAACAAACGTGATTGTTTAAATCAGATTATTGATTCTCATAATATAACTTGAAAATTATATTACGTGCCACTATTATCAAGATTAACTGGACAATTATGGATATAGAAATCTTGATTAGCTAATTACAACACTGTTAATTGCACAACGAGCTCTTATTGCAACAACTAATAAGATAATAATATCAATAAAACGGAGAATGAACAAATACTGCAAAATTTCAAGGATAAAAATTAAGTTTAGATCTCACAACTCATATGAACTTGAACTCGATTAACCCTTTCTAGACTAAAGTAAGTTTAGCTGTTTATAGCTATACAAAACTTGCAAAATAAGAAATAAGAGAGTCTTTAATTTCTCGACAATCGACCTTCTCAATCTTCTGTTGACCCACCTTTTATGGGGAGAGTTCTATTTCAAGAGAGAGAGAAATAGGTTAAAGATTATTATCCCTAACTTCCCTCACTAATCCCAAAAAATCTTCCCTTCCAGATATGAAAAATATTCAAATTAAAAGTTCAGTCGCGTCCCCAACTCTGTACCGGACGTTCATTCACGCACGACCTTAGGCCGTGGGCATAACTTACTGTCCAGAATTTGAAGTCAGTCCAAAAATTGCGGATAAGCAGTTACAACTCAAAACTTCAAACAACAATAACCAAAATATCTCCAATCTGGCTCGATTGTCATCTCCTACCCAAAATACATAAAACTAAATAAATTCCACCCTTTTCGTATGAATATTTACCCAAAATATCAACAAAATCATTAATATAATTAGCAAATATTCACACCATCACAAGTTATTTGAATGATAATGAGTATTAAGAAGCTAATGGCACTTCAAATGATCAAAAGATATTTATTGATCAAGAACAAACATGTTCCTCAACAAAATCCACTGAGAAATTGTTAACTTCTGAAAAAAGTTAAATACTATATTGCATACTTAGTTAAGCATCCACTTAAAAATTATCTTACCAAAAGGTATCTCCCTCATACTTAGCTTACCTTTCATCCATTTCCAATGGTCATGATCCTAAAACTTATCAAAAAGCTCAAACTCAATATGTTTGGAAGGAAGAAAAGGAAGATGAGTCAAAGGCACATGTAGAAAATAACACTTGGATTATTGTGTCTCTTTATAAAGGAAAGTGGGAAGTTGGATTCCAATGGGTATATATAACAAAGTTTAAGTTTGATGGATCCATTAATCACCATAAGGCTCGTCGGAAAGCCCAAGGTTTTATTAAAAAATATGGAGTAGATTATAAGGAGACATTTACTTAAATTATAAAAATGACTACTATTTGAGTATTTTTGTTTTTAGTTATCAATAATTGATGGTGATTGTCTCAAATGAATGTCAAAAATGCCTTCTTCCATAGAGATCTTAAAGAAGAAGTATTCATGAAACTTCCTTTCAGTTATGCTCAAAGTGGTGATCTGAATTTGGCGAGTAAACTTCATAAATCCATTTATATATTAAATTAGAGTACTTGAGCTTAGCATGCTAAGTTAAGTTCATCTCTTGAAGGTCTTGGATTATTAAAAAGTATTGTTGATTCATCTATATATTTTCAACTTGGAAAGTGTAAATAAAATAATGGTACTTATTTATATAGAATATCTCATTGTAACAAGAACTGATGCAGGTTCAATTTTAAGTTAAAAAGATATCCAATTATTTCCTGTAAAATATCTTAATCCTTTAAAGATACTTTCTTGGAATCAAAATGGCAACTTCTGGTAAGGGATTTTTTCTTAACTAGCATAAGTAAATTCTAGATTGACTTCAAAAGCAGGATTGATAAATTCTAAACCTGCTCCAACTCCTCTAGACAATAAATCAAAAATTGATTCAACCAAAAAGGCTCTCAAATGTCCTACATGCTATAAAAAAGTTATGGTGAAACTCATTTATTTGACCATCACTCAACCTGATATCTCATTTTTCATAAGTCTTTTTAGCCAATTTATACATACTCTAACATTCTATCATTTGAGTCTAGCTAAACATAATTTGAAATACTTAAAGGGATCAATTGACTGTGGAATTGTAATGTCAAAAAATGAACACACAAACATTGAAGGCTATACATATTCAAATTGAGCAACACTTTCACTTGATAGACGCTTTACTATAGGTTATTGTATGTTTTTCGAAGGAAATCTTGTCTCATGGAAAAGCAAGAAACAACATATGGTAGCTCGATCTAGTGCAAAAGCTGACTATTTAGCCATAACAACTATCACTTATGAACTTATATAGCTTAAGAGTCTTCTTTCAAATTTAGGTTGTTCCTATACTATTCCAATGAATATGTTTTATGACAACCAACCAACTATACATATAGCAGCAAATATAATGTATCACAAAAGAACAAAGCATATTAAATTTGATTGTCATTATATTCGTCAACAAGTTTAGTACGAGATAATTAAAACTTGTTATATGTGGACTAATGATCAATTAGTTGATTTGTTCACCAAAGTTCTACCTTCAATTTAGTTTCAACATTTATTAAGCAAGCTTGGATATATTAATCTTCTAGATCCAACTTGAGTGGGAGTGTTGGGAAGATTCTAAATTAGAAAATTAGTTCCTAATTAATGGTGCTACATATAGAAATTGTATATGTGTGTGTTGGCTAGTTGTAGGGGAAGTGATAAGATGATTTCTCAGAATATTTAAGAAACTTTTAATTAGTTGACTAGGTTAAAAAGCTTTTGTATATATATACTTATATTTCGAACATATGATTGTTTATGATTTATAAATGAGAACCATTCTTTCTTCAAATTGCACTTTTTCAAAGGGACTTGCATTAAGGTACCTTTTACAACTTTTAACTATTACCACTTTTTGTAAAAGACAAACCATTTTTTTAAAATAAATTTTACCGGTTAGCTACTTGTAAGGTGTCAAGTTAATTAACCTTATATCTACACTTTTTTCCCACCTTTTTCCACGTGATGTTTATAATTCTCTCCTTAGGATGACAGTTATTAGAGGTGTCAATGGGTCAAGTTGGGCTCGGGCTACTCCTGGCTCGGCCCAACCTTGTGGCCTGTCGAGCCTACCTAACTCACCACATATATGTTCTTAAGAAAAACATAAAAATGACGTTATTTTTGAAGTCGTGGCCTGCCTGTGGCCTAGTCAACTTGGGCCAAAATCAGGTTGTGCTGAACCCTTTTCACATCCCTAACAATTATGCAGAATTCACAATGTAGTTTTGCCAATCCTTAAACTTCATATAAAACTTTTCAATTTCATATAAAACTTTTCAATGCTCATCCCCAAAACTTCTTACCACTCAAATATTCATTTTGAACATAAAAAATATAAGGATAATTTATAATAAGATAATATGTGAAATCACTTAAATGTTATTATTATAATAATTTAACTTAACCATTAAATTTGACTCATATTAATTAATTTAAATTAAAGTAATAATTTATTATAATTATCTTAAACTATTAATTTGAATAACATTGAATTAATTTATGTCAAATTTAAGATTTTAATTGATTTAATATATTTGTAGCTTTTGATTGATCTTACATATATTTCATTATTATTTTTACTTTTTAAAAACTAAAAAAGATAAAATAATTTAAAAATAATTTATGTTTAAATTTATTTAAATTACAAAAGGTTTTTGTATCCTTATATAAGTCATAGATCACTTATAGCCATCTCATAAAAAGTCAAATGGTTAACCAACTAATTAAATTTGTTTTTATATTTCCTTTTTGTTTGACTTCCCAATTGGGTTGCATTTAAATTGACTTTCACTCCCTGCTTTTCTTTATCTTTTACCATTTTTCTTCTCTAATTGGTTGTTCATGTAAATTGGTTTTTTTGAAGAAAAAAAACCAATTATATTAATACTAGCAAAAGCTACAAAACATCATTACAATAAGTCACTTAATCTGCCCACAAATTCAAAATCCTTTGCTAGTTACAAAAAAAGAGTACATCAATTATTATAGCAAATCAACTTAGCTAAATTTCTATCTTTTTATTGGCAATAAAAGCTGCATGTATAAGTAGATAATCTAACCATTATAATGAAGTAAATGAATAGTAATTGTCTTCCATTAAGCACACAAAAATATAGTAATTTTTAAATATGTGGAGTCTTCATTTTTATCTCAAATAGGTCGACCAGAATTGACTTCTTATCCATCACTAATTCTCTCATCATGGACTGTTTGAGTGGGTCATTTAACCCTCTTATGTTTCATATTAGAATGATCATTTAAGGAGAGTACCCCTTCTTTTTGGTTTTCCTTCTAGCTTATCTTCTTTTGGGGTTAGGGGAACTCTCATGAAAAGTTGTTAGATCATTTTCTAATAGACCAGGTTCGTCTTCTATCTTTTATTCCACTGATTGTGAATCTTATGTAGTAGTTACATATTCTTGGTTATTAGGTTCCTGTAGTCGAGAGGTGTGTCCAAATGCTATATTGGGCTTTCCGCCTTCAATATCTGGAGTATCTATAACTAAGTTACCTGCTTCTCATTAGCATTAACTTGTACACCCACAGCCTCATCATTATTCACCGGAGAAGATTCAACACCCAATAGCTCATCATGCCATCCAGTTTGAAAAAGGTTTCCTGTGGGGACCCATTTTTTGGTTGAATTATGAGGCTTCCAAGGATATTCCTTAACATCAACTTTCACAAGCTCTCCTATTTCAACCAGCTTCAGAATTGGTAGAAGATTAGGTATTATAACATTTCTTTCAACCTCTAGACATATTTTTACATACCTAATTCGCTCCATTATGGATGTTTGAACATCCATACAAAAAGGCTCACCTAAAGAATTTGCTATAAAACTCAATCCTTCAATTGTCTAAAGTTTTAGTGGAAAATTATAAAAATGCACCACACAGGAAAAAATTCCACACATTCCTTATCAAATGTTATCATAAGTTTCCATTTCTAAATAAACATGGGTTGGCCTCCTATATGCCAAGGTCCCATTTCTAGTAGTTCATTCAAATTGCTCTCAACAGTAAATTTAAACAAAATAGTGACATCATCCATAAGTAAAGATTTTTCCAAACCTTTCTTACCCCATCGTGCAATGTCCCAGACATTGATGACTGGAAATGCTGGTCTCTTGCTCCAGAAAGTGCCAACCAGGGCAATAGACCAAGCCTTCTTTTCGGCTTGCAACAATTCAATTAGTGAATTGACAACACCATCCTTCATAACGTCTAGGTAGTATTTCAGGTTGCTGCAATGGAATTTTCTTTATCCAAAAACCAGTAGTAGGTGAGGGTTTCTCTGAAGCTGTTGGTGAACTTATCCCCTTTTTAAAAGCACCAACCTCTCAAGTGAGCACAGGAAACTCCTTAATGCATAGGGGTGAAGGCGCCCCATCCATTGCCATGAATTTCACATGGGTCATAGAAAATAGACTTAGGTCCTAGCAACAAAGTATGTATGGGTCTCATGAAAGTTTATCGAAGCTTGCGTGGGTCTTGCCACTCGTTTCGCTCTTCAGATCTGGAGCTGGGTCCTCATTATCGCCTCACTTTTTAAAAGGTTGGTCGCCTTGCTATCGCCTCTTCAAATATGGAGCTAGGTCATCACGTTATCGCCTCGCTTCTATTTCAGAGTTGGGCCACCTTTGTATCTACTGGATCGCCTCTCGTTGGGTCGCCTCTCGCCTAAGAACAATGTTGCCATTGATGGAGCAGAGAGAAATGGCTATGGCGATACTAAAGAGAGAAAGCTTTTTTATGGCATTTCTTACTTTAACGAGTATAAATTGCTTTTGTGCATCATTTACAAACATTTCATTTACACCTAATGGTAATTGACTGAAAAGAAAAATAACATCATAAAAAGGATTTGCCCCGCTTGGGTATAGTTATAATTTATATTTTAATTATATTTACCTTTTTCGTGAATTACAAGCAATTGATGGGTAGTTCACAGAAAATTAAACATTATTTTACTAGATTAAAACCTAAAACACAAAATGTTTATGTATACTCTAAGACCAATGGACTTAGAGGCTTCAAATAATGAATCAACATATTGGATCTCCTTATATTTGTGAACAATTAACATCTTTTTTTGAAGTTGAAAACGAATAACCTAATTACTTGATCTTACTACCTTAAGCATTACTATCTTTCCTTAATAGAGAATCACGAGGGATTAGAAATAAAAAAGATAAAAACTATGAACAAAGTACTGTTCGTTAAAAGAATTTAGAAACTCCTTATTGGCAAAGAGTCTTTATAAATGAAATCACAACTATTTTCTTAAAGGTTCCAACTTTTGAATAGCTAAGCCTAAAAAAAAATATCATGGTCCCTCAGACAAATCTCAAGCCTTAGGAATCAATAATTAGGGAATTTAAATACACCATTGTGAATGGAAGAGATAATTTACTTTGATTCGATGATTGGCGTCACTTTGGTCCTTTTCTTTTTACTTCATAACTATAATTCCTTAAGATTATCATTCTTAGACTTAACAAGAGTAGCAACTATTATAAATGGGATGAATTAAAGCTACCCCCTCATGCCAATAGAGGCTTTAATGAAATCAAGAGCAGACTATCAATACTTAATCCTAATCAAGATAAGTCAGACATTTGGAATTGGACCAAACGCAAATTCAAGTCCTTTACAGATAAATCTTGTATGGATTTATTTGTCCAAGCTGAATAAGAAGTACCTTGGTATAGTCTAGTCTAGCAGGGCAGTTATATTCCTAGAACCTCTTTCATATTTTGACCATTTCTACTTCACATGCCCATTCTCTGTAGCTTTATAATTAAGGATAATTTATTAAATTAATATGCATTATGTTCAAACTACTTAGGAAGTGATTTTAACATGATATATAGCTTACAAGGTCTAGAAAGGTACAATTTCATTATCTGCGAAATGTCATTTACTTATGTATTTTATGCAATTTAAATTGAAAGTACCATAGAATTTTCAGAGATATCAAATATTTTACTTAGAATTCTATCAAAGAACATTGGTATGGATTCTTAAGTCCCTAATGCTCAAGGCTAAAGAAGAAAGTTCAATTTGCCTATAACAACTTCATGGAATTTGAACTAGAAAAAAGCATCTATCCCTTATGGATTGAACAGTCTTATTATGATCAATCTTAATGCATGTAGTAACTTAATTGTGTATCGTTCTTCCTTTTCCTAACTCAGTTTGTAACTTTCTTTATCTCTTTGTTGGTTACGCCTCATTTAAATACTCATGGTTTCTTTGTTATCCTTTTGAAAAGTAATAGATTCATTCCCTTTTTTGAGTAACTTAATTGTGTATCGTTCTTCCTTTTCCTAACTCAGTTTGTAACTTTCTTTATCTCTTTGTTTGTTACGCCTCATTTAAATACTCATGGTTTCTTTGTTATCCTTTTGAAAAGTAATAGATTCATTCCCTGTTTGAAAAAAAATTTGGAAATGAATTAATGAAAAATCCAAAGTCTTTTTAAGAGGGGGCACTTAGAATCTGCAGATGAACCAATTCCTAACAAATAAGGATGTTTAATAGGAAACTGCTTCCAAAACTTACAACAACCTACTAATGATTGGCCTAAAATAGAGTTTGAAAACAAGGATGTTATAATTAATTTAATTATCATATATTTAGAAATTAAATAGAGCAACTAACCTCCATTTTTCTTTTTGGAAGATCAGTAAAAATTTATAAATAATCAAAAGTTATGTGTAGCTAGAGTTTGCCTAAACGACAATCTCTTTTCCAAACCAAACTCTCAAAACATAAACAGCACTGCAAAGTTTCCATCATCATGCAAACCCTCATATCCAACCAAGCCAAATCTACACTACGATGGATATAACAAAACCCCCTTACCAATAGCTTCCTTTCTTGCAATATACACATTTATCCCATCAACCAGTCCAACCTCACAACTAATCCTTTACATGAGTAACAATACATCACAATTTGACTTTTCACTTATCAATTTGGAATCTTTATAGTAGAATCCGAACTGAACTTCCTTATTAACAAGCAGCATCTGTGGGAGAGGGGTCTTGGAATCCCCTTGTAGCTTTAGAACCCTAGTTCCATAATCAAAGTTTGGTAGAGTGTGGGGCTTGCCCTTCATCTTATGGTGCTCCTTATGTAGCATGGTATGGGATTGCCTGTAACACCCCACTCCCACGTGACCCGAATTCGATATTATTGGTGATATCCGAGTCCGTGCCCCGCGAGGATGGCGTACTACATCAATCAGTAAAATTCGGTATACATTTTTTTTTAAAATACATTCCACGTTAAAAGGAAGCAGTTTCAGTCATTACACATTCACACGGAATAAGCAGTAAACAGTAGTAAATCTTTGCAGTTATAGTATTACTATCTTTTAGCAATACTTTACAAGAACCATAAAATACAAATACAAATCAGTTTACAACGATTGCGGAATACAATTATGAGAC
>JANZLX010000213.1:26435013-26473537 GCA_025531955.1 Erythroxylum orinocense
TGTAAATTTTGGGTATCGGAGTTGAGGGATATGATTGTTACAAGTTATGATGTTGCATAGGAGTTGTGTATGTGATAGCTTTGAGGAATGATTGGAATTTGTGGTTTTGATGAACAAATTGAGTTGAGATTTGAGAATTTTGTGAGATGAACTTGGGTGTTTGAGTTGTTATGAAGTGTTTTGGCATTAGAATAAGTGAATTTGGGAAGATTATAAGTGTATATGATGTTAGGATGGTTGTGGGAAGCTTTGGAGAGGCATTGGAAGACTTTGGGGAGCCCCAATGTCCGTTTAATGGACATAAGGTCCGTGAAACGGACCTTCTCGAGTGTAAAAAACACCCCTTGCCCCGTTTATGTCCATTAAATGGACATGGATGTCCGTTTAACGGACCTTCTCGGGTCATTTTGGGCTCCTTAACCCGATACATGTCCGTTAAACAGACATTCACGGGACAGATGACGATTTTTGACACTATTAGAGGTAGAATCAGAATCTGTGGTCTGCATGAAAGTTGTAGGTCTAGATGTCTTCTTTCTAATGGTCAAAAACAAAATCAATCAAACATTTGTGGTGAAAGTTATGGCAATTGCTCCAAGATAGGTTCAAATCAATTTAGGGTGTAAACATGTTCTATTCTTTTGGGCATAACTCCCTCATCCAGCCTCCAAATGAAGTGATTCTTAAAGTAATGGATTCCTAAGACATGTATCTAGCTCTCTATGAAAAATTGGTATCTTTTGGAATTTTTTGAAAAAGTTTGATGGAAAGAAAATGATGAATCGATTGGGAGAGCATGATTAGGGTTTGAGCGCACTTAGGCTTTTTAAGCATATCTTGAGCTATAGAGTTCCTATTGAGCTGATTCTTTCTTCAAAGAAAACTAGAGACATAGAGCTATGATTTCTATAAAGAAGTCAAATTGAAATTTGGATTTTAAGATTTCCAAATTCTGTTCGCAAACAGGAGAAATGAGGTTGAGCATAGTGACTGTTTTGTATGGGCACATCATTGAACAAAGTTGAGAGTAATTTTTTGGGAGGTAATGAGAATGAGCAAAAAATAATGATGGCTAATGAGGGTTTAATGTAATAACCCTTCAAGGTAATATGCATGCACACGTTCATGTTTTAGCAAGAAAGTTGGGCTCCGAAATCAAGCGGGGTCCAACAGATGTATGAGTCTGTAAGAGTTGGGTTCCAGAAACGGGACCCAACATCTTGTACCATTTGACTATTTGAAAAGTTGCATTCTAAATACTCCATCTTAGACTTGCTCATTTTAAAATGTTTCGATTCTAACTCTTCTATCTAACATTCTAACTTGGCATTGACTCCCTCCTTGATCTCATCCACCAGGACAATATTGTCAGCAAATAACATACACCAAGGTACCTCTCCTTGAATATGTTTGGTAAGTTCATCTAACACTAATGTGAATAGAAAAGGACTTAAAGCCGAGCCATGGTGTAGTCCAACACGAATAGAGAACGCTTTAGTATCGCCTCCTATTATCCTTACGCTATTCAATGCTCCTTCATACATATCCCTAATCACTCTGATATACGTCCTAGGAATGCCCTTTGCCTCCAAACACCACTACATGAGTTCTCTAGGAACCTTGTCATACGCCTTCCCCAAATCTACAAAAACTATATACAAATATCGTTTTTGTTCCCTGTAGCATTACATCAGTTCGACCTACCATGCATAAATCCGAATTGGTTGGACGATATAGAAGTAGCTCTCTGGATTCTCTTTTCAATTACCTTCTCCCACAGCTTCATGGTATGACTTAGTAATTTAATGCCTTGATAGTTTTGGCATTGTTGAATGTCTCCTTTGGCCTTGTATAAAGGGATTAACCTACTCAATCTCCATTCATCCGGCATCTTGGTTGACTCAAGGATCACATTAAAGAGCTGAAGTAACCACTCAATACCGACATCTCCTATTTGCTTCCATACCTCTATAGGGATTTCATTTAGTCCTACCGCCCTTTCGCTCCCCATTCTCCTTAAAACCTTTATAATTTCTCCCCTTGTGATCTTCCCCCATAAGTACCCATTTATACATAGCCACGGGATAGGAGTTCCCATAACTCGATGTTGACCAATATGCCCTCGTTATATAGGCCATAAAAGTATGCCTTCCACCTCTGTTTGATGGCTTAGCTATCTGTGAGTGCATGTCCTGCTTTGTCACGTATACAGCAGACTTGGTTGAAATCCGTTGTCTCACATGCCCGAGCTCTTGCTATTTTGAAAATTCTTTGTGTTCTTTTGACCGTATCCAAATCTCTGTACATATTCTCGTAAGCTTCTCCATTAGCCACTAAGATAGCCTTCTTTGCCTTCTGTTTTGCTAGTTTATACCTCACTCTATTAATTATCCGCTTCTCCTCTGTAGCACTTGCCGAAAGATCCTTAAAAACTGTCTTTTTCTCCTTTACCATCCCCTGGACCTTGTCTGACCACCACCAAGATTCCATCTAGCCCCCTGTCATTTAGAAAACCTTAGGAGTTCAGTGGTAGTCTCTCTCACTACATGGGCTACTCCCTGCCACATCCGATTCGCATCCTCACTCACAACCCATGGTGCATTATTCCTAACCTAAGTCCTAAAATGTTCCACCATGTCCCCTTTGAGCCTCCCCCATCCGATTGTATAGCATGGCTTGGTAAATAGTTGTGTTCTTCATCCTTTAATTTCTAGATCCAAAATTAACAACTTATGTTGAGTTGATAGACATGTTGCCTGAAGTACTTTGCAATCCTTGCATCATGATCGAGCAATTGTCCTGACAAGGAGATAATCGATTTGCATCTTGGTTGTGCTACGTTGAAACGTCACCAAGTGCGCTTCGTTTTTCTTAAAGCCAGAATTTACTATTACTAACTCATATGCTATAGCCATGTCTAATAAATCAACCCCACTATCATTTCTAGTGTCATATCCAAAGCCCCCATGAGTGCCTATATAACCTTCTGAATCCATCCATATATGCTAATTAAAATCCCCTCCTAAGATAATTTGCTCAGTAGTAGAGGTTTGTATAAACACCCCCTCTAGCGTCTCCCAGAATGTACATTTTTTTGTCCATTTGCACCAGCTTACGGTGCATAAGCACATACTACATTGAGAACCACACTGTTTAAAACAAATTTTGCCACCATTATTGTTACGCCCCGTTCCCGAAGCTCAACCAAGGAATTGGACCTCGTTCCCCGAGCCCAACTATCCTATTCGAAGCCGAAAAGCGTAAGGGGGTTTACTTATAGGGTTATTTCAACGAACCCTCACTTGCTTTAAATCAATCTTTTCAAATTCAAAGCCAAAAGCTACCAATTTTTGTGTAGTCGTATCAAAACATGTTAGAAATCTAATGCTTCAAGAATCACTTAATTTGGAGGTTGGACGAAGGAGTTATGGTTAAGAGAATCCAATACGTTCATGACCTTATTCCAACTGAACATGTCTTGGCACGATTGCTATAACATTTTCTACAAATGTCGGATTGCTTTCGTTTTTAGACCATTGAACGAGGACATCGTAGTTTATCCTCTTAACTTTTCACCGGATTTCTCTATAAATCCAATACACAGTTTTCACCCATTTAAGAACTGGAAATAATGTAAGGTAAAATAAGCACATGCACAAGGGAACTTTTTCAGTCCTCAATTCATTTCCAAATCAAAATGTAGTTCATACAAAGCTTTCATAAATAGCTTTAATAACATATCGACATTTCATCAAAGCCTTAATACAAATTACAAAATGCATCGATGCTCAATGTTCAATACGCTTATAAAGCTATCCAAATGTCTAACTACTATCTTAATACAAATGCTAACACTCTCAAAATTGTCCAAATGCCTTGCAAGGATTTACTGATCATCTCGATCTGCACTTGAGGAGTGGAAAAATATTGGGTTGAGCTACACAGCTCAGTGGCTAAAATATTTATAGCCATCGGCGATGAGCCACACAATCAACTATGTATACATTTATTCATATAAGCATATTCATCACAACAAAAGTTCAACATTTACAATTCAATTCACAATTCATAATTCAAAACATCATCACATAAGGCATATTGGATGTAATTCATACAAAGCATAACTTGGCATATTAAAATGCAATGCACAACCAAATGGCTCGAGAGTTCCGTGAAACAAAACTGCAAAACCGAAGTTTACACCGTGAACGAAATGAGTCCATTTTCGGATCTCGTGGGCCACAAGCGGGCAGCCGGGAGAAGGCTTTTGTCGACGTGCACGTGACTACGAAACGGTTTCTCTCTCGCCTAAACACAATAAAATTTCATGCTTCAATCAATTATTCACAATTTCATAATCTCATACTTTTGTTCGTTCCATTTGATCAAAATGCCTTAATACAAGGCATAGTATAACAATACTCACAATTCATTTATCATCAAATGTCATACATTATGAAGCAATTACCACAACATAACATTTCAAAGCAAGTCATTTAGCACACAAAACACAAACAATGCATTTTACTTATTATACAGTAACTATAAATAAATTACCCACCTTGTACACTTGGAAATTTCCAAATTCAATGGCCTCTCTCCTCTTACTGTTGGATAGGTTCTTGATTTCCTAAACATAAGCAACAATTCTATTCAATTCCAATTCAATTGGAAATTTCCCTCAAATTTTCATATTCACAACAAAATGACATTAACCCTAATCAAGCTTCAATTCAACCTACCCATAGCTCATATATGTTAGAAAGCTCAACACCTAGCTTAGAAACCCAAAAACCGTATGGATCTCACCATCTTCTGCTTCCTCCAAGCACTCCCAACATAAACCCCTTTCTCTCTCTAGAAACTCCTTCATCTCATCACCACAACCTATTTCTTTCTACTAAAGCAAGAAAAAGGTGAAGAACTTACCTTGAAAGCCTTGATTTCTTCTTCTTTTCACAATTTTCTGCCTTTTCCCTAGCCTTTTTTATTTTTCTTCTCTTTCCTTCTCTCCCTCATGTTTTCTTCTCCTCCTCCTCCTATGGCTTCCACGATAACTCCCACTGTTCTGTTAATTTTTGCCTTTTTATTCCTCCTTTTCTTCCCACTTTACCCCTTCTTCACTTGGCCTTTCCAAAATTACCCTTGGTTTGTCTTATATGGCTCTACACACCACTTAAACCAACTTAATTCTCACTTAATCCTAACACTTCTTTTTAATTCAATTTCTAATCCTTCCCTCATATTCTAATTAATGACCCAATTCTAAAAATAAAAATAAAAAATTAAACCATCAAACAACATAAATAACCAATTATGCAATTTATAAGGCATTCAGAAAATCCAAGATCCAACACTCTAGAGGACAAACAAACTTGGGTTCTTACTCAGTTGCCTAAAGGGAAGAGAGAAATAGCATCAAAATGGGTCTACAAAGTCAAATATAATCCAGATGGTATAGTGGACAAACTAAAATCAAGGCTAGTGGCAAAGGGGTTCAATCAAAGAGAAGGGTTGGATTATTCAGAGGTTTTTGCACCTGTAGCGTGTTGTGACAATAAGGACATTCCTAGCTGTAACCACCATGAAGAAATGGCCTATACTGTAATGTGACATAAATGATGCATACTTACATGGACACATAGAGGAAGAACTATACATGCTACCACCATAAGGTTGCAAGAAGGAAAAGGAGGGAGAAGTTTGCAGACTAAAGAAGTCCATTTACAAGCTTAAACAAGTAGGAAAACAGTGGCACAAGGAATTAACAATGAAGCTCAAACAATTGGGGTTCGAAAAGTCAGAGGCAGATTACTGCCTATACACCAAAGACCTAGGTTCTAATTTCATTGCCATCATCATCTACGTGGATGATATCCTCGTTATCGGAGCAGAGGAAGAGCATCTAATCACCGTTAACAAGACCTTCACAAGGCCTTTACAATCAAGGACCTAGGGTATGCAAAGTTTTTCCTAGGAGTTGAGATAGCCAAATCAGAAGTGGGAATGACTTTCAGTCAAGGAAGGTATATACGGGATCTCCTACAAAAGACTAACATGCTTCACTGCAAGCCATGCATGACGCTTATAGTACCAGGAAGAAAACTTACCGTCGATGAGGGGGAGTTTCTCAAAGACCCAGAATACTACAGGAGCATCGTTGGAGAGCTACAATACCTAAGCTTTACAAGACCAGATCTTACCTACATCACACAACAACTAAGTTAGTTCATGAAAGCACCGAGACAATCACACTGGGATGCCATCGAACACGTACTCAAATACCTAAAAGGAACGCAAAACCGAGGATTATTTTACGTAGTAGACTTAGATCTAAGACTCACTGTGTACTCAGATTCTGACTGGGCGAGTTGCGTCTTCAGCTGACGATCCCTAACCGGCTTTTGTGTGTTCCTCCTGGAAGCCTAGCTTAAAAACAAACCACAGTCAGTCAGTCCTCAGCCGAAGCAGAATATCGAAGCCTAGCTTCAACTACATATGAGCTCAAATGGTCATTAAGATCTTGAGCTGTTTCCAAATACAAAATCAAGACGCCATATCTCTATTTTGCGACAGCCAAGCCGCGATTCACATCTCAAGAAACCCCATCTTCCATGAACGCACCAAGCATCTGGAGATAGATCTCCATATAGTTCATGATGCGACGAATCTAGGGTTCATCTGTCTTCGACACATCTGAAGCCAATAACAAGTAGCTGACTTATTTACGAAGCCCCTTACCGTACGCACCTTTACCAATTTACTTCTCAAGTTCGAATCCGTCGTCTTCTCTGGAGCTTCGACTTGAAGAGGGGGTGTTAAATGACAGAGATAAACTTGCTCTAATTGGGTTCATCTTCGGGTCATGGATTATAATGTCTAGAGCGTGGGCCACATCAACAAATATCCTTGCAAGGACCACCGCACTCACAAAGCATCGTACATTCTCCTTTTATTCAGTCCTTTTTTGTACAGGTCCCTTAGCTGTATTTTTCCTTAGCTGTACAGTGTCTTTTTTTGTTAGAATAGATAGTGACCTAGCCAATAGGGTGAATAATGTTAGTATAAAAGTCCCTTCCCGTACACACCGAAAAGTATGAATGAAATATATTCGTTTCATCATCTTCCTATACATCTTTTCATTTATGAATACTATAGGAAGTAGTTTGGTATTAATGTGAAAGTCTAAGAAATTCCAGATGATCTACTAAGGGAAATAAAAATAATTTCATAACAAGAATAACCAGAGATAACAAAGGAGGTTACCAAAGAGGACATCAAAGACTCCATATTCTCCATTCACCTTGACAATGGTCGTAGTCTTGATGAGTTTAATGGAAAATTTTTCCAAAAGAATTGAGACATCTTTGATGAAAGTGTTGTCAAATTTGTCAAAGAGTTCTTTCAAAAAAGGAAAATCCTAATATAGTGGAACAAAACCTACATCAGCCTTATCCCAAAGCAAACAAATGCTTGCAAAATTGAGGAATTCAGACCTATAGCATGTTGTAATGGTATATACAACGTTATAGTGAAAATACTAGCTAATAGATGAGGAAAAACTTGAGAAAAGTTATTAATCCTACACATAATGAATTTGAGAAAGGGAAAACAATGGCAACAATATACTACTTTGTCAAGAGTTACTAAATCACATCAAGAACACATTCAAGCATCTGTCCCTTCTCTCTACTTGATTTTGCTCTCCCTTCTCTCTACCTGAATTTACCAAATAACCTTTCCTTTACCATTTCTGGAAGCTTACTTCCCTGCCTTTGTTTCCCATCTTCTTACCCCTCTTCTGTCCTCCTAACGGTCGTATGGTGGCTAAGGTTTTTACCTTGAGGGAAAACCTTCCACAGGCCTTATAAATGGTTATGGAAGAAGAAGAACCTTCCTTCTCAAAAGATGATTTCCCTACACTCGTCAGAGAGCTATTGGTATAAATGGGCAAAAAATCTGGAGGCAATGCTGTGAAAGAAACCAAAAAACCTAAGGAACTTCGCCCAGCTAGAACTTGGAAGAACAAATCTGCATTGTGCTCAATATAGGTACCTTAAAACATTATCATAATGTTATTAAATATGGTGTTGTCTCCCCCTCTGTTAAACTATTAAGAGCTGGAGCTTAAGCATGGTTAACCACTTTAATTGGATTCTTTTGGTCCAAGAGACCTATATTCCTTGTTGTGAATGCTTAGGCAAAAGCTCGATGGGGAAGAAAAGGACTTAAAAAAATCATGCTCCGTGAAGATGGAACGATTTCGTTTAAGTTCAATAATAGGTCTAACCTTACAAAGATTGTGGAACAGGATCCTTAACACATTGTTGACCAACCCATGTTTCTTCAATAATGGCGACCTATATTATAGTTTGATAAGGGAAAGATTGAAGTTCTGCCAATGTGGATGCAGTTCCATAATCTTCCAATGGAGCTATGGACAATAAAGGGACTCAGCTACTTAGCAAGCTCATTGCGGAAATCCATATGTATGGACACATAAATTGCAACATGTAGTGTATCTACCAGGCAAAATTGTGAATTGCAATCCAAAGGAATTCCCCTCTATATGACAGTTTATCAATTTTAAGGCTAGGAGAGACTGGTAAATTGGAAAAGGCAGAGGTTCATATCTCTTATCCTTGGAAGCCAAATGATTCTACTAAATATTGGGTTCTTATTGGCATAAAATTTAACATGAGGTGGCATGAAGAACTTATAACTACTGAGAGCAATGAGTCATCAAGTAGTCTAGAGGTAACAGAAGAAGCTAGACAAATATTTGATTCAGATTTTGATGGATTATCAAGTTTAAGTTGCTCGATGAAATCAGTAGAAGTAATCCAGCTTGAAGCTATATATATTGAAATTTGAGAGGGGCATACTTTGTCAGTGAATGTACCCAACTCTTTACCAGTTGAATTGGAGTCAACTAGAGATAAAAAGAAGTTTCAAATGGTAATGCAAAGACATAGGTGAATCCTGAAAATGAGCCTACTAGAATTGAAGAAGGTTCAGAAGGCAAAGTTGAGACAAGTGTGAGTTTTGAAACCTTAAGCTCCTATATTGTTTTATCCAATTATATGCAAAAGGTTATAACTTGCAAAGGAAAATTTTCCACCCTAAAGCTCTTATTTTTAGGATATTTGTTCTGTTTGTAATGCCTAAAAGGGGTGGTATACTTCTTTTATTCCCCATTAGCTTAGTTGATTAGAAAAACAACAAACTTACTATCATTTGGTTCATAATAACATGCATAAATTAGAAGTGGTTTAATATAAATACACGATAGCCTTTTCACTTGGCTACATTTTTAGCAAGGTACACTGGCCAATAAAATTGCAACTATTAAAGCTATTGTTGAATCTTCTAGTTGGTATAGACTTCAAAAATTTGATGTCGTTATGAGAAAAATATAACCTAACTTAACTTTTAAGAATCAAAGTGTTGGTACGTACATTAGCTATTGAATCTCCTAATGTGAATAAAGTCGGTAGTTTTGCTTTGCATAAGCTTTGTGAAGTACAATAATGGCTAGGCTTAGAACTGTAAGAAGGGAAGATTGTTGTTGATCTTTTTAGTGTCAATCTTATTAAATGAATAATATGCTTGAAACTTGATTCAAATCCTTAAACTCAATAAGCAATTTATAAGCGACTTAACTTTATAAACAATAGTCATCATATTTTAAGAATAATTCGTAAGTTATCAACACTACCAAGAATAGTTGCTACCAACTTTAAACTAAAAGGAGGCTACACTTTATATTCAATTAATTCTATCCTCATTTTGTAGCTCATATAAAATTTCACTTAAAACTAACAAAACACATCCAACGAAGAAAGAATCAAAATTTAACCATCACAAAACATTAGAAAACGCCTAAATAGTAATTTTCTTCTCACTGTATACAGCATTACTATGAACTATGTTTCTTAGTAGTAAGAGCATCTTCTTTACCTTTTGCAACTAACACTCCTTCAGGTTTATGAGGCTTTATAATATCTATACTCCCACCTTTCATTCCACCAATATGAACACCCCAGCCTCATCCTCCATCGTTGCATCCTCCTCCATGTCATCACTCTTTATGGTCTCTGCCTTTACCTTTTTATTCATCATTAGCTCTTCTTCTTTCAAACCTACCTCCGCCACCATAGCCTGGATCAAGCAATCATTTGATAATAGATCAAGTTAATGAAACTTGAGATTACAAAGTACGTAGAGTAAAGAAGAGAGGCGAAGTGGAGTCGTGTTAAGGATTCTGACTAGGAGACACTTTATAGTTTGAGTTTTAGGAGTCCAAATCTTTTATCTAACATTACTCTGCCTAGTTAAAAGTGTCAGATTGGTCCTGTCACGCTCGTAACTTTTTTATTTTCTACTTTTTTCATTTTAATTTTGATTATACTGCTATTATTTTAATAAAAAATTATATTTAATTTTAATTCTAATTATAATTGTGCTATTGTTAATTTTATTAAGTAAAAATTAAAACAAAAACAAAAACAAAAAATTAGTCAATTTGTGTCACAAGTGTGACATAAAACACTTATGTCATGATTTACGTAATGTTTTACATCACGCCTGGGACACTTTTTAATTATTTTAATTTTATTTTTAAAATAAAATTTATAAGATAAAAAATTTAAAATTGATTAATTAATTTATAAGTTATAGAAAAACCTTAAATTAAATTTAAAAAATTGATTAATTTATTATTATTATTATTATATTAGCCCACATGCATATTAATGCAATATTAAACATCTTGTATGACAATTTTTTTTCTACAGAGAATGCTTATGAAATTCAAATAAATTATACAATATATTATATATGTGGAATAATTTATTTTGGTTTCAACAACTTATTTTAATTGATTAATTTACTAAAATTGTTTAATTAATTTATAAATTATAAAATTTTATACATAAACACTAAACAACTAATTTTACTAAACATCTTTAATAAACAACTGATTTACCAAATATTTTTAATAAACAACTGATATTATTTGTTTATGTATAAAATGACTTATAAGGGTATGACTTTTAAAAAAATTATAAGCACATAAGTATCACATCTTAGTATTTTTTGAATATTTTCATAAGAATTTGTATTTTAGATATTTATCTTTTAAAAAACTAAGTTTATAAATCTAATTAAAAACATAGAATATATAATAATAAAAAATTGATCAATGTTTAAATTTAATTAAAAATTTTCTATAATTTATAAATTAATTAAACAGTTTTAGTAAATTAATCAATTAAAACAAGTTGTTGAAATCAAGATAAATTATTCCACATATATAATATATTGTATAATTAATTGCATTTCATAAGCATTCTCTGTAAAAAAACTTTATCATAAATATACATGATGTTTAATATTGCATTAATATGTATGCAAGCTAATATAATAATAAAAAAAATTAAGCAAGTTTTAATTGAATTTAATATTTTCTATAATTTATAAATAAATTAAAAAATTTTTAAATTTAAAATTTTCATCTTATAAACTTTATTTAAAAAATTAAACACGCTTGTGACACATTTTTTATTATTTTAATTTTAATTTTTTAAATAAAATTTTTAACATAAAAATTTAAATTTTAAAAATTGATTAATTTATTAAAATTGTTTAATTAATTTATAAATTATAGGAAAATATTAAATCAAATTTAAAAATTGATTAATTTTATTATTATTATATTAGACACTGCGTTGGAAGCAAAAGAAAATAAGTCTTTGAATAGAACGATGACATCTTTTGAATTAAATAGAGTAATATCAGACAGAGGATTTGGACTCGAGTTTTAGGCTTTAAGTTTTAAGCATGTCCTTTTTAAGATTTAACTATTAACAAGACAAGGTTGAATAAATGAAAATTATTTTTGAGATTTTCAAATTAAAAAAATACAATGAGGATCACAAAATCCTTCGAGTATAATAACAAAAGTTGCACCAAGAAACTTGTTGCTCTATTAACACTAATTCATTTGCTCATTTTCTTGACTTTTTGGAGGATGACTCTAAAGGCTAAACTAAGCATACCAATAACATAATAAATCAAGACCAAAAGCAAAACAGTCATAACCCCGTTTTACATTTTCCAACGTCATGTAACCCTCTGAATTGATTTTGACAATTTTTAAAATTCTATAAAATTAATATACTTCTCAACAAATCAATTATAAGCTCTAGGAGTTTTTATCAATAATTGAACCTCCCAATTCACTTGACTGAATCAACCATTCCCATACGATTTTTAATTCATAACTATTACGGTTAAAATTACCTTAAGCCATTTGTTGATATGCAAGAATATTTCATACAATATCAACCTTAGATACTATCAATATTGACCTTGATGACCATATATATTTTTTATTAAGTTTTTGTATTTCGAGTCGTTTTCTTGGTTGGCAGGGACGAAAAATCGCTAAAAAGGTTGTAATGGTAAATTATTCATATTTGAATAATTTTAACAAATATTTTTGATCATTCACACCATACACTTATAATAATAAAATAACTTTTATTATTTCTACTTTAAAAATATTTACTCACACCAAAACGTAGAGAAATGCATACAATTTGTCCATACAAAGATTTAAGGGGGAAAAAGAAGACAAAGGAAAAGCCTAAGATGATTAAATGTACTAAGAATGGAAGTTTTTGATAGCTTGATCTACCAATAACCAGTAAACCTGGGCCAAAGCATTTAAAAGTAGCCAATCACATTAGCAATTAATGGCTTGTTTTAAGAAAACGATGGTTACTGGTATGTCTTATTAATGTAGTGATGGTAGACTGCAAAATCCCCTAACTCGATGCTTACAGAATAACCAGTTAATAACAATACATCATCGCATAGATGTGCATCTACTTCTGGCAAGGGGAGCATTATGTTGAAATAGACTGCAAAATCCCCCAACTCGGTGCTTAAAGAATAACCAGTTAATATCATCGCATAGATGTGCATCTACTTCTGGCAAGGGGAGCATTATGTTGAAATGTTCTGCGTCCACTACACACTTCTGATTGGTCTGGGAAACCAGTAACTGTAGACTAAATGCCTGAACCGTTGTAAGCACCTAAGAAAATGTTCGCCTCCGTTTGAAGGCATCAGCGCCTTCTTGTGATTGTCAGCTAAAGGATCTGTTCTTTATGACGGAAAGACATTCTGAAAAGTAATGCAGTGCTAATACCAGCTAAGGAAACTGCATGACGTCCACGGAAAGATGAATGCATGCTCATAATGGGAAATTTCCCAAGTCCTGGCCTTGCCTTGTAAGAAGTATCTTCCTTTCACCAATCCATTCAAGCCTGTAAGAGAGGTCTAGATTATGGATTAGAAGTTTCAAACTGTCTGTGTAACTCAACCCCTTAGCGCTCTCCTACATAAAAGAGGATGAAGGTATTATTTATCATAAAACCATTATGAAGTGCTTCTGAATAGAAATTATCAAACGGATGCACCTTTAGAAAGATTTCAGCTAAACCCCTACGGAAAGCAATGTAAAATTCACATGCAGCACCCATTAAATCAAAATTAGTGAGCTCACTCAAAACTGTTATTCATGGCACTAGTGCCTAATCAGCCGAGTCACTTTGAGGACAAGCAAATATAATTGATAGGTGTTTCATCATCTAATAAAGCAAGATGAAACAATATAAAGCAAATATCCACGTTAGTAGTTTAGATGATAGCATATGCATGTTTTCTTCATGATGTTTTTGATATTGCACAATCAGGTTCCTTCTAAAACTTTTCCAGATTGTCTTTCGAATGCCTAGCCCTTACCACAAGTCAACTTCAATTCATCACTTACCTAGCATCCCAAAGAACTACCATAAAAAAGCACTTTCAACTTGCATGCATTTGTTACGAGGCATTGATTTTTTTTCATTTTCAGCGAGTACTAAAGGAACCTAAACTTACAATACCCATCAGTAAACCATGATCTAATAGAATCAACATTCCAAATTCATCCCTCCAACTCTACTAAATACAACATGGACAGCGCCCAACTCTTTTTCTTGGGTTAAAGCTTCAGTTCTATCATGCTACTATATAGATGATTCACAATTAACCAGTCAAAGCTTCAAAACATCCCGAAGCCAATTTTATTCGGCCACAAAATATGTACAATAAAGACACTGCTCCCGGCAAGTAAGAAAACTACCAGGCAAGTACAGAAAACTACCTGCAAACTGGCCTGCCTATCTTGTCCCAAAATGCTTGCCATTATGCTGGATCTAGTCGAATTGGGGGAGAATCCTTCCCATGGAGGCACAAATATCAATTTGGTGCACTGGACAGGAACAAGGTTCCGGCTCAGTTTCTCCCACCACACTGATCCCAGTGACCACCATCTGATCATCAGTCCATATTCGGAAAAAGCAACTAGCCCCTGTAATGTAATTGGACAAATCTAGTCAACTGCAGAAAGATGCTCTGAAGTCATCCAAATGTTAATCCTCCAGACTAACTAAATAGTAATTATGAAACCACAAGTTGCATGGAATATCAATAGCAGCTTGGAGTAAAAGAATACACGGCAAGCACATTACTGAAACACAAAATAAGCAGTACCAACCAACAATACCTTTATATTTGAAACAGACAAGAAGTGGTACGATCTTTTGTCATAAACAGCAGTATAAGTCGTGTTTGATCTCAAAAATAATATCATAAACATATCTTTCCCAACTCAATGAGAATCCATAATGATCTCATATGTTTCTGACTTATTATCATCATCCTTTCTTTATTGTAAAAGCTTAAGATTAAAATTTTCCTTTCACAGGCTGAAAGTTTGTACGTTTAGATCAATATTGACAAACGAGTACCAATAATATTCGTTCCAGCATATTTCCCACACATAAGCAAAGGCGCATGGAATGACCATACTCTAGTTAAACCATCAACATCCTTTTAATCTTAAATCTTTTTATTTTTTTTAATTAGCTTAAGATATTGTCAAAATGCATATACAAACAGTTCAAAACACCAGTATGAATATGTTGATGATGATGTCGCATCAATGTCATAGTTTTATGTTGTGCCAACATAAGCGATGCATATGACACATTGGCATTTGAATATTTTAGCTCATATCAACAAAAATATAGGTCCTAAACCTTTTGAATTTTTTACAATCAAGTCATAGATTTTTCTAATCAACCAATTAATAAAGATTTAAATTCCACAATCTTTATGATGATTTTTCATATTAATCACCCATTTTTTCCTCGACATTGTGCCCAAATAAATCTTGAACAAATATATGGCTGGTGGCTACCGCTGAGCTTCAAATAGAAAGGAGGTTTTAAGAAAATCCTTTGTCAGCACTCAAATATTTGTGGAGCCTTATGCTTGTAGATGACCAAAAAAGCATTTGAGATTCAATAACAAGAATAAAATGTGCAAACTCAAAAACTTTAACGGTTAGGAAAGAACCAAAACTGGATCATGCATTGATATATCCTCTAGGCACCATGAATCAACCTTATGCTCAATCTGAAGTCACTTATTAACAAAGATGGCAGTTGCATGACTTTAAATTCAAGACCCCTTAGTCATAAAGGACAAGATACCATGTTAACAAACCATTGAACCTAGTAGCTTAAACAATCGGGCAAGATTCAGAGTTGAATTTAAACAGTAACTCCATTAGAAACACTATCAAAATATTTTTAACTTAATTGAGAAGTTTAAAGGTTTATGATAGAACTCACCTAAGTTTACCGTATTATTAAAATAAATGAATCAGATGGATCCAAACAATCTCATCGATTCAGTATGGTACATTGATATTTAGTAGTAATAAGCAAATACAATTGAAATAAGAATCAGCCTATATGAGGGACTGTACCTCCCAAACTCACTCATAGTCCAGAAATTCACGCATCCCCCCTTACATGTCATTCCCCTCCTTATATATCTCATCCTACCCCAATTATTAGGTGACAACTGTCCTTTATTTGTAACTAACTTATGTGCTAGGATCCTCCAACTTCTTCTTACGCCTACTGTATATTAATGGCCTTCTAGCTCTATCAAGACTCCCCTCCAAAGCTCGCACCTTGTCTTCAAGGTGGAATGTCGAAAATTGTTCTACAATTGCAGCATATGATTCCCACGAATTCTCAAAGGTAGGTAGATCTTGCCACTAAATCAATACCTCCTCGTTTCCATTATCATCCTTTCGGATCCCCAATACCATTTCTGGTTATAAATCCAGCTCCCACTCAGCTGTTAATTGCTTAGGTAAGGGTTGTATCTGCACCAGAATAGGAGCAGCCCTCTTGAGCATTGACACGTGGAAAACCGAGTGAACTCTACTATAGGCAGGTAATTCCAGTCTATAAGCCACTGCTCCAATCTTTTCAACAATCAAAAAGGGTCCATAGTATCAGGGGCTAAGTTTCTCATTCAGCTTCCTTGCTAAGGACCGAAGTTTGTATGGTTAGATTTTCAAGTACACCTTTTCTCCAACCATATACTCCACTTCTCTTCGTTTCTTATCTGCCTGGGTTTTAATCCGATTTTGAGCTCTCAATAGATTGTCCCTCAATTCAGAAATGACTCCATTATTGACAACTCTCCTGCATAACCGAGCAAGGTGGGTGGAGGTCTACCATATAACGCAAAAAATGGAGAAGTTTTTGTAGAACTATTATAGTTAGCGTTGAATCAGAATTTGGCCCAACACAACCATTTAGTCCATTGCTTCGGCTTGCTTCCGGTGAAACAACGATATGTTTCCAAGCATCTATTGGTGACCTCTGTTTGTCCGTCGATTTGGGGGTGATAAGCTAAGCTAAACTTCAGCTGTGTGCCTGCTTACTTGAATAATTCGGACCAAAATCTGCTCATAAATACCTTATCTCAGTCAGATACGATTGAGGCGGAGAACCCATGTAGCTTCACTATTTCTCTAACAAAGAGTGCATCAACATCGGGAGCAGAAAAGGGGTGCGGTAAAGGTAAAAAATGAGCATATTTTGTCAGCCTACCTACTACTACTATGATGGTGTCCATTCCCTTACTCTTCGGTAGACCTCCAATGAAATCCATAGATATATCCTCCCACACTTGCGAGGGGACTGGTAAAGGTTGTAATAGACCAGCAGGGATAATGCTTGGTAATTGTTGCGTTGACACACTTCACACGCCTCCACATACTTTTTAATGTCATTCTTCATTCCTTCCCAGAAAATCAGTCCCAACACTCGTTTGTAAGTGCGTAGAAACCCCAAATGACCTCCCATGGGTGAATCATGTAACTCTTTCAAAATAGTCGGTATCCGAATAGATGTCTTTGACAAAACCAGCCTCTTTTTATAATACAATCTACCTCCCTAAACCGAAAATCCCAAGTGTTCCTTGCTCCCCCTTAACAGATCTTGCATGTTGGTGTAAAGTTTCAGATCAGCCCGAATTTCTGCCTCCAAGTATCCGAATCCACCATTTTCACTGTTGATATAGCAGCACATTCCATTTTACGCGATAAAGCATCAGCTGCTTGGTTCTTCTTTCCCGGTTTGTACTGCACCTCAAAATCATACCCTAATAGTTTTGCTGTCCAATTTTGTTGTTATTCTCCCAACAACCGCTGATCTGTCAAATATTTCAAGGTTATTTGGTCAGTTCGGATGATGAAACATCTCCCCAACAGGTAGTGTCTCCATTTCTGAACCGCCATCACTACTACCATTAACTCCTTTTCATAAACTGACTTGGAGAGCGCTTGTGGAGGTAATGCCTAGCTGAGATAAGCGAAGGGCTTTCCTTCTTGCATGAGTACTGCCCCTAACCCCTTCCTAAGATGCATCAGTCTCTATAATACATGGTTTAGGAAAATCAGGAACGGCTAGAGTAGGGAGGTTTACCATTGCTGACTTAAGTGATTCAAAAGCTTGTTGAGTCTCCATATTCCACTAATACCCTTCCTTCTTGAGTAGTTGAGTGAGAGGTTTGGCGATCTTGCTATAGTCCCGAACAAATTGTCAGTAGTATCTAGTGAATCCCAAGAACCTTCGGACAGCTTTCACATTCTTAGGTATTGACCAATACGCAACCTTTTCAATTTTAGAAGGATCAGCTTCTACACCCCGTCCCAAGATTACATGCCCCAAGTATTTTAGTTGCTCTTTTCCAAAATCGCACTTCTTCTCATTGACATACAACTTATGATTTCGGAGTATCAACAAGACAGCCTTTAAGTCTTTCAAATATTGCTCAAAATCTAGGTTGTATATAAGAATATCGTTAAAAAAAACTACAACGGACTTGCGTAGGTGGGAACGAAATACCTCATTCATCAATGATTGGAAGGTGGAGGGTGCGTTGGACAACCCGAAAGGCATCACCAGCCATGCGTAATGACCTTCATGTGTTCAGAAGGTCGTTTTGTGTATGTCCTCTTCTCGGACTCTAATTTGGTGGTAGCCACTCTTAACGTCCAGCTTCGAAAACACCTTGGCCCCTCCCAATTCATCCAATAACTCATCAATTGTAGGTATTGGAAACTTATCCGCTACAGTCACCCTGTTCAACGCCCTAAAATCCACACAAAATCTCCATCCTCTATCCTTTTTCCTCACTAAGATCACTAGGCTGGAAAAGGGACTCACACTTGGTCGAATAACCCCAGCAGCAAGTAATTCCCCCACAATCTTTTCTATTTCATTTTTCTAATAATGGGGATATCTATAGGGTCCCACTGTTGGTATTTCAGCTCCTGGTTTTAGTGTGATTGCGTGGTCGTGACTCCTTTGAGGAGGCAGCCTTGTGGGTGGGTATAATACATTTGTAAATTCGGCTACAATTTCTAGAGTTGTACTGTCCCTTTCATGGCTGTCTCTTGTGATTCTATTTGTGTCACATTGACTAGATAACCTTCTCCTCCTTCTCTCACTGATTTGCAAAGTGATTTTAATGTGGTCACTGACTTCATCAATGTCGATTCTCCTTTCAAGTTAAATCGCTTATCTCCTTCCCTCCATTTTAACGTCAACTCCTTAAAATTTGCTTGTATATCACCCAATCCTTCAAGCCAGTCCAACCCCAACACTACGTCCACTCCTCCCAAAGCAAACAAAAAGAAGTGCCCTTTTATATATACCCCTTGTGTCTCCACTTGCAACTTTTCACACACACTTTTTCCTCTAAGTTTATGTCCATCGCCCACCTGTACTAAGAATGCTAGAGTGTCTAACACGTGTAGAGACAGCTCTTCCACTAAAGACTTTGAAATAAAATTATTAGAGGCCCCACAATCCACTAATATCACCACCTTTCTTCCCTTCAATTCCCCCCATACTTTGAATGATCTCTTCGTAGTCAACCCCATCACACTCATAATATTCAACTGCAATGGTTTATATTCACTGTCGTTACCTTCAGCATCCATAAACACTTCCTCCGGTGGCTCACGCTCTCCTTCATCCTCCACGATGTAGACCCGAAACTGCTTATTTTTGCAAACATGGTTGGGGCTGAATCACTCACCACAATAAAAGCATAAACCCTTCTCATATCTATCCTTAATCATTTCAGGTGGGAGGTGACGAAAATTGCACCTCCGAGCCCCACCAGTCCCTTCTCTTTGGGGTGCGGTTGTGTTGGGTACAACTGCATTCCCCTTTGTTTCCGCAGTAGCTGGTGGTTGGGGCCGGAATTCTACGGTGGTGGATCGGTTGAACTGGGCTGGTTTGTTGAGGGTTTGTCTTTGCATGGGGCTCGCGTTGCCATGCTTCACAATGAAATTCCTCTCCCCCACCAGTAGCGTCATGTCCATCACCTCACTCAAAGACCCAGCCTGATTCAGCTTGAGTTCAGCTCGAATTTCCATTTTTAACCCATTCAAAAACAACCCAGTGAGAATTTCTTCATCAATGTGTCGCAATAGCCCTATTAGCAGCTCAAAGTTTTCGCGATCACCGTCAAAGATTGCTGCAGCCCAAATAAAGAGTTCGTATGGGTTCTTAGCCAACGATGGTTGAAAACACTTGAGCACAACTGATTTAAACTCTCTCCAATCAGCTTTTGCATGTCGTGCCTCGCACCAATTGAACCACACCAATGCCTTACCATCCATCGCCACTACCACTACGTCCCTTTTATCCCTATCGACAACCCCATTAAACTGAAAATACCTTTCTATCCTATTCAACCATCCATAAGCATCCTCCCCACAAAAAATCGGAATCTCTAACCTTCTTCCCCTCTCCTCGTCAGCTCTCCCTTCCTCTCTCGCTTCAAACCTCCTAACCCCCTCTGTTTTAATATTGCTTCCCAGCCTTGTTTCTATCGACTCACCCACTCCATTTCCTTCAGTTTCCTCAGCTGTCTCCACTACCGATTTCCCCTTGGATGACTCTGCTCCTTTTCCTTTGATGTGTTGCATCATTTCCAACAATGCTTCTTCCAGTCGACGTGTTTTCTCATCATTTCTCTCCAACATCTCAGCTAGGTTCACTACACTACTCTCTATCAAGTCAATTTTCTCCATCCTTCTAGTCACTACCATCCACTACAAAACAAATTCAATCTAGTGGCATCAAGACCGTGCTCTAATACCAATTGATAAAACTCACCCAAGTTTACTGTATTATTAGAATAAATGAATCAAATGGATCCAAACAATCTCATCGATTCAGTATGTTATATTGATATTCAGTAGTAATAAGCAAATACAATTGAAATAAGAATCAGCCTATATGAGAGGCTGTACCTCCCAAACAAACTCATAGTCTAGAAATTCATGCATCCCCCCTTACATGTCATTCCACTCCTTATATATCTTATCCTACCCCAATTATTAGGTGACACTTGTCCCTTATTTGTAACTAACTCACGTGCTAGGATCCTCCAACTTCTTCTTACGTCTACTGTATACTAATGGCCTTCTAGCTCTATCAGTTTATAACTATTTTTATCATCATAAGAAAATAACAAAAAAGTTGGCATGCCATCCTGATAGAACAACTTATGATGCATTAGCAAACAATATATCTCATTATCATAAAATCGGGGAAAAATTTTTTGAACTACTACACTACAGGTTTAATTCAAACTTACCAATTGTTTTCAGTTGTGAGCAACTGCAGTTTGTCATATCTTTAAACTATGTACAAGGAAATCCTATTTATAACGTTTAAGAGAAATAAATAATGTACGGAAATTAGCTTTCCTGATACTACTTAAAGGACAACTCATTCTTAATATACTTCAACATTTTCTGATCTCTCCACTAATATGAAGTGAAATGTGCATAAACATACGAGATATTGTTAAAAAATATTTTACAAGAATGAAGCTATATCCCTGTGAGGCATGAGAACAAGAATGGATACCTCTCCATCTGGGGAAAAGCTCAAAGCAGAAATCACTGTTGCCATTGTTGCTTCTGAAGCTCCTGGAAGCAAATTTGGAAGTCCAGGTGGTGCACTTGCATCTAAAATCTTAACTTTCATCACACTATATGAGCAAACAATCATAAATTAAGATGAAACTCATCACATCTACACTCATAGCACATATAACATGAATCATAAGCAAGATGTGAGATACTCATATCACAAACATAAGTAGTAGATTGGAATTGGAAGTTCATATAAACCGAAACCAGAAACCAAATTTCTCTTATAACCTTCTTCACTACCAATATTATTAAATCTCACAAACTCTACTTTCTGCAGAGTTGTCAACTATAGAGAAACATAACTTTTAGGTGGGGTATATAGTATAATGTTATAAGATAGCGATACAATCATTATTCCATTACATCATTGATTCTTTGTTTAGATGAGCATAAAAGTTGTAATGCAATGGAATCCCCACTAAGCATGCTTGAAATCATGCATTTTAACTACCCACTTCCTATTACATAATTTACCTCGTTACATTATATCTTCTATTCTTTTTCACCTTCAATTCCATTTTATTTACTTAAGTTCTTCTCCAGACACTCATGACTGCATCAGTTTTTTGATATATGTGTGTTTAGGAGATTGGTGAGTTCAAATGAAAATTTCAGAGAAAAATCATATATGTTCCTGTTTCGCCTAGTCTATGGGGGTCTCTCTTCAAGAGTCATCCAGGTAAAGATGAAAATATACTCACAAAAACTATGAGTTTGGGATTTATTTCTTTGTTTTTCCTTCAGGAGGAAAGGAATTTGGAAGGAGAGTGGAGACTGATTTCTCCAAATACACATCCTTGTCTTCAGAAATTAAACACAAAGTTGAGAGTAACTTCAATCCATTAGCAACAAATAAGAGCTTGAATTCCTAGTAATATTCACACAAAATACCTCTCAAATTAAAAAAGAAAAGTGTGCGCTCATCCACATTCTCTAAAAATTGATATACACTGTCATACATTAAACAACAGAAACCTTAATTCCATTGCGAGGATCCTTCAGTTTAACAACTAAATGATTAGAAATGAAGTTCAGGCTGGGCCTGCTAGGAAGAGCAATGAATCATAGTATGATTTAACCCAGTGGGCATTCCAGGTCAAAAGGGAAATTAAGGGCCTCTTAACAAATGATTCAAGTAGAGAATATAATGGTTTTCAAGTTTCAGCTACCATCTACCACACTCAAAGAAACTTGAACTGAGGTAATCATGAAGACACAAAGTAAACAATTGTTATTATTACAAGCGCCCACAAAAGCTAATGAGAAAACACCATTCTGCTTCACATCAAATTATATGAGCATGGATTTCAATTATTGCCTGATTCAGATAAGCCATCCAAAATCAGTCTGTGAAGTTGGAAAATCATTCTTCAGACATATATCTCAAAATACCCCTTTTCATTAGCCTTCCTTAAAGGTAAATAAAGGGACTATGAAACTTTCTGCTCACTGAGCTGAGACAGTTACTAAAAAGGCAAAGTAATAACTGCAACACAAATTCATCTTTCCAGCTATGAGAGTTATGAAATCCAAGAATAATGCAAATTTAACAAATTGAACTCTCAAGAGGCATTATTGGTTGACAACATAGCATCTTTTCAAACTTATAAAGTATTGCTTTAAACCAAAAAGCTCTATCGTATTAATTAATACCTTTGCAAGTCATACACTGAAATGCTAGCGTTATCAATCTCTCCAACTGCATCCCCAACCGCCAGTTTGGTAGATGAATTACTTAGAGCTACCATAGGAAATACATGCACAACTTCCTTCAGAGCTATCATTGAACTCTGAAGGCAAGTTTTGCGCATGACTATATTGCTAGGGTCCATGGTGTGTAGAATAAAGTTAACCACCTGCAGGTCTGTCCACAAGTCATATGAAAATTTATAGTATTGAAATGATTTGTCTTGTTATCTGCATGAAAGTCTCAGGCAACTGGAATTAGTTATACTAACCTTATCAAGGTACTGAACTAAGGATCTAGGAGAACTGCGCACAACCCTTATGAGAGTAGTGAGGGCTGTCAAATGAACAGGAGAATCAGATGCTGTAGACCATATTTGTCTCTCTATAACATTTAAAAACCCTAGTATATCAGCCATTGCTAAACTTGGAAGAAAAATTCCAACCAAAGTTTCCCGAATTGAAGGTGGTCTAGCTGGAGATTGTCCTGCTGATGAACCACTTACAACTTCAATTTGGAAGAATATATCCCCAATCAGGCGAGGTATTTCAGAACTACAGCATGCTATCCACGTGCTTTCCATACCTTCTGCAAGGAGCTCTGCTGCTGTTGAACTATATCTTTCATTCATGGCCATAACCAACTTAATCAAGGGCTGTATTACTAGAGCTGCAAGACTTTTTTTCACAAGGCTAGGATACCAAACAGCTAGTGCTGCTGCAACAATAATATGAGATGTCATGGCATCTTGGCTCGTCCCTCCTACACATGAAATCCAATCTTGCACTTCAAATGATTCCAGCCATGCAAGTATTTCAGATTCTTCTGGCTGAGTGGCCTTTTTTGTCTCACACAAGTCATCAGAAGATACTTTGACATGAGAGATTTCATGTGGTTCAGATGACACATCAGAAGCCACATGATTTGCTGAACCTACTTCTTTTGAGCATACATCTCTCTCTCTTCCAATTCCACTCAAAGATCTCATGAGATTTACATGGTCTTCTGCATTTTCACCACATAAAGGGAGTGGTATAGCTCGTGAAGCAGAGCAGTGGAAAAGAGTCCGTGCAGCCATGCGTACATGTTCACTTTCATCTTGCCAAAAACTTACCAAGAGCTGTTTAACCAAAAAAAAAAAAAAGAAAATATGATTCTCTGGTTAAAATTATATTTACAAAATACTTAAAACAGTTGATCAATAGTATAAGTTCTAAGAATTCAGAGAACAATCACTGATCATTCTGCTCAAAAATTGATTTCACATAAAAACAGAAGTTAGTTAACGCATCAAAATGAATAATATAAGAAGTAACCTGGAGCAAATGCGGCTTCATATCTGGAATTCTGTCAGCCAAATACCGAATATAGAATGCTGATAAAGCACTGCAGGTATAACCATTAGATGGAACTAAGTTGATTTAAGCAAAAATGAACATTACTTTCAAAAACGTAAGACAAAAGGATGTTCATATGCTTCCCAGCAACAATTCAAGGGCAACAGTATATTAGACACTGCCAAACAGCAAGTTGTGTAAAAGCAACAGAAATGACAAATCTTACAGACCATGGTGAACTTAAACCAACAAACAATAGTTGGTTTGCGAACCACAAAGAGATAATCATAGACCCTCTTTGTTTATTTGTAATGCAACCGTACATAATATATTTGTCCTCCGTTAGGGAATCCAAATAATAAAATAAAGCCTCAAGTTGCATTCCAAATCAGCAAGGAGCAAAAAAATCATGTACCATAATAAATAAAAAGGTAAAGCTTGTCAGAAGAATTAAGTACAACTTAGAATCTGCATCCCAATTTTCATACACCAAAATTCCATTACAAAGTCCAGTGAAATTTTTGTTTGCAATAAAACCTACTAGGTTGATCTAAGAGAGACTTGAACAACCTCAAAATTTTTAAAGTTTTTGGAAAGAAATTTTGGAGATTAGTTAAAGAATTACAATAACTTCATGCAGCAATTCTTTTAGTAGCCAGAATAATACCTGCTAGCAACTGAAGTGGAATGGGACAAGCTAAGCATGCATTGAGCAATGGACACCATTGTTAGACTTCTCATAGCGGAAAACTCTGATGATGATTTCCACAACTGAAATGAGTTTTTGGTGACTTAGGAAAGTTGAAACAAGTCAAATAAGAAAAGAAAAAGGCCAAAGAAAGAATAACAGAGCTTCCATTATTACCTCAAGGTTGGCACTTAAGTAAGGAAATGTCACAGTTAAAGACCCTTTGTCCCCTTCCAATCCAGAACTGACTATAAGATTTTCTGGCCTCTGAACTTTTATGTCTGCCATTAGTAATTTATCAAGTTCATTGTCAATATTCCAAAAATGCAAAAATGACAAGCTAAACCGGAGTAGACATTCTTTTAATTCCTTAATCCGATCATTATCCTCTAAATGGTCAGATGGAGTTTCATTTTTATCAGGACCATCACCATTGACCATATGGTGGGGACTTGAGGTGCTGGTCTCCTGTTCCTTCATATTGGTATACTGTTGTTTGTCATTGCCATTTGTCAAAGATTCAATGTCATTGTAAGAACACACCAATGAAGCAAGGTCAAAACTTATACTAGTAATCCCTGGGAATGGAGTAGTGCATCTGATAGGATGCTTGTTGGTTTGCATGATGAATGATCTCGAATGAGAATGGCTCGCAAAACTTCCTTTCTTAACTTGTGATTGGGGAGTGGCACTCTGCATTATCTTAGTCATACTTGTCGTCATGTTTGGGGAGATAACCCTATTGTCCAGATTTCCTTTCTGAAAATGTGAAAAGCTTCCATCTTCGATTATTGGAAGACGTAATGAGGAGACTGAAGTATTCGCATTTGATATAGAGCCAGATATAGAATTGGCACCGATGCTTTTACAGAAATGATCCAACATAGAATGAGAAGCTGTCCCACGAAGGACCCGCTCTCGAGCACCTGTCTTTACATCCCAAATGTACAGAACATCAACAACATCGGAGGTTGATGAATTGTTTCTGCATAGGCATGCAATATAACCTCTTCTTCCATCCCAAACAACTTTCTCAGGATAGCTCGGGTGTCCAGGAAACATTCTTTCCACTTGTAAAGTTTCAAGTGAAGCAAGAGTGACACATGAATCCTCCCCAACAGAGAGAAAGCAATCGTTCCAAGGATGTTCGGTCCAGGCTGGAGGAAAGATTATTTGACAAACTGGAGCAACATGTTGGTGCATTACTTTGATAAGATTTCCTGTGTCAAGATCCCAGATGCATATTGTGCAGTCCATGCTTCCAGAAACTAAGACATGAATAAAACTCCATCCTTTATCAGCACTTAACATCTGATGTGCTGCCAGACAAAGTACAGGACCAGTGTGCCCTCGAAGATGCTGTCTTGATGCATGAGAATCTATCTTGTTGCGTGGACCTCCACCCTGGGAGTTTGGTCCCAGAAGCACATCAAAATATAAAACCTCTATTTCTCCGCTGAAAAATCCATAAACAACAGCATAAGGAACAAAATGACTTTCAGAGATGATCATGGAAGAAGATACAGTTTGTCCTGGATGAACAGAACTGTAAATTTGGTAATCACTGTGCTTATTACACTCCTTTTCTGAACTTGCAGTAGAACTTCCACAAAGAGTTATCATTCTGCCATTCTCATTATTACATTCAGGAAGCAACTTTGAGTGTGAGATCCAGTCAACAAAAGAATCACTTCGTCCAACCATTTTGCATTCAAGGGACAACTGTCCCTGGTTATTATCTCTCTGATGTAGCGACCAGATTGATACATCAGGTTTCCACCGTAATGGCTCTTCAACACCAAAGCAAACTGATTCAATTTTAAGTACATAAGCTTTCAACTGAATGAAAGCAACTGGGATTTTCATGTCAACAGAATATGAAACAGCTGGAATTTCACAGAGGTTGTCATAATTAAATTTACCATTTATAAATGATATGAAATACAACTTTGCAGAGCCAACACTGTTCCAAACAATGAAACTCTCACAAACATTGTCATAGCCTTCAGGGATATTTTGCATATGAACAGCATCACTACTTTCCAGAAAGATCCCACCCAATAGGTTTGATTGAGTAAAATTTTTGGAAAAGGAAATTTCCCCAATTGTAGCATCGCTAGTCAATAGCCTAAAGATACAACGATTCTTAAACACAAGAGCAATTAGGTCTCCATGGGTTGCTACAAACATGACCTGACCTCCTTCATTCAAACCATTTCCCCACAGAGACACATCCAACTGAGAATTCTTATGCAATCCACTCCCACCATCACCATCTGGGTTTGATTCCTTTAAAATCTGAACCAACTGTACTCTACCAAAAGAATCAGCCATAAAAACAGAATGCTTCTCGCCATCCTCACCCACCAATACTACATCCATAAACTTCATAGGACCAATTGATAAATTACCATGAAAAACAGTTTGTACAATTGCAAGACTATATGTATCTACAATTACGACAGTGCACCTTGGAGGCTTTCCATGCTGAGCTTCTTTATCCAAAGAAGAATCAATAGAATCATGATCATGCAGATGCACAGGGTCAACAAAACAACATCCAATACAAACATATCGAGGACTCATGGGCAAGGTACAAATGATGGAAGGACTTCCAACCCATGGAAGCAGCTTTCTCCTCCGTCTGCAATGCCCACTGCCTCTACTCCAGATGCACAGCACTCCATCCATGCATGCACTAATCAGTGCACCATACGTGTCAGATCGTGAGCTTGTAGCACAATTGTTTAAATCCTCTATTTTCTCATCTCCTGAATTCCCTATAGGGTAACAGATACTGAGGTCTGCTATAGGCGCCGCATGACCACACAACATAGCAACTGGTTTTATTTCCTGTTAAATTTTAACCATTTCATTAATCACCAAGTAAAATTGCGTTGAAGCACTTAAATTGATTAATTCTAGAAACAGAAATCACCCATATCAACCAACAGCGAGAGGATCATTAATCAGTACAAATTATCTGAGGAATTGTCCCAATCTCATTAAGAACACCGTCAACTAAAATTATTATAAAAATCATCAAACCAAAGTTATGAACTAAAATCAAGTACATGAAGGAAACACTCAGAAAGAACAGAGAACAGAATTAATAAATGCTAACAGATTTGAATTGAAGAGCAAAAAAGCAACGCTAAACTAAGCCACTGACCGTGTTAGAGTCGAAAGAAGAGAGGTTCCACCAGAAAATGGAGCCATCGGATCCGCCAGTGTAGAGGGTGGGTGGGTGGTTTAGTGCTGCGGTAGCAGTAACTCTATGAGACGGAGGAGTACCAGACCATATACACGCCACAGATCGGCACTTCATAGCTAATCAGTTAGTTCATCGGCGAACAAGCGAGTAACCCATGTGGTTTCTGCACATACGGCAAACGGAATGAGCAAGTGGATCGCGTCGATGAAGAGCAGAAGTTGCAGAACAGATTAAATTTCTTTAAATTAATTAATTAAAAAAGACTATTATTTTGTTTATAGATTCTCACTATATATTTATTTAATATTTTAATTTATTAAATACTATACTAAATTAATTAAAAATAAAATTATTATATTTACATTAATTTAATGAATTGAATTACATTAAAAACCATTTTTATATAAATAAATAAAAATCCAACAACTTTTTTTATCCATCCTAAACTTCAAATTCAAGACTCCACTAATCATACAAGTTTCTATAGAACAACTGACAGATACAACCTATGAATAAAGGTTAGGAAATTGAATAACAAACTTAACTTAAAATAAAATAACTTAAACTATTATATTAGTCTCTAGTTATCATTCTTAATGCTGTGCTGGACACAAAATACATCAGCTGCATCTAACTGCTATTGCTCAATTTACTCTATTTATCCTCTCTTAAGCTCATTTTAAAGCTTCTAAATTCCTTTAATTGCAATACATCTCTAATGTTACAAACTCCAATCATCTTTCCTATCTTGTTAAATGTTGTCTTCAGGGATTTAGTATATATATATATATATAATGTATAGTCATAGTGTGATTTGCAGGTTGGTGGAAAAGCTAAAGCAATAACGCTTTTTAATTCTGGTGGAAGATGGTGATATAAAATTGGTCCATTACAACACATCATATATATATACATCTCGTCGAGTGACAATGTTATACATCAAGCATCCTAAAATTGCCCAAAGTTTCACCTCTAGGATCTTTCACTTCTTTCTCTATTGTTATTGAAACAGAATTGCAATTCCTTTTTTTAATTTGTTAATAACATCAAGTATATACTTTTTTAATAAATAAAGACTCTACTTGGTGTTTGTGACACTTCTAGATTAAGGAAATGATTTGACATTCCAAGATTTGACATGTTTAATTCCTACTTTATGGAATTCCTACAACTGTCAAACATATCAGCATCATTTCTAGTAAAAAAAAGCCATTCATATGCAAGTGTACTGATAGGTGTAGATTGCATTGTATTTTTAAAGTAATTTGATATGTATTTAGTGGTTAATTTCATGGTGAAGTGTGTGTTTACATTAAGAATTATGTTAGTTTATAAATATTTGTGTTTTAAATATTCTTTGAGTGAGAACATATTTTTGAGCTTCAATTTTATATATATGAGGTGCCGTGAAGAGTTTGTTAATGTTTCAAGGTATTCGGAAGAGTTTCGGAAGAAACCCGAACTAAAACACAAGGCCATAATCGTGAAGAATCTGGCATGATCGTAACAGAAACTCGAGCATAGGGCCACGATCGTGACTAAGAGTAGATAAATAGGCCACGATCTGGCACTAAGGGCCATGATCGTGGCCTGAGCGTAGGCAGATGCAAAGTCACATTTAGATTCGAGTTTTTGGGGACATTTTAGATATTTTGGACCCCAGAAAGACACTAAGGTTACCTTAATTGGTAAAGACTATAAAAGGATTAGGATATAACCTTAAAAGAGAGTTTATGTTGAGCTTACATTTGGAAACCAAAAAGAGAGAGAGAAAAGAAGAAGAGGAGGAGGAGAGTTTCAACACTGAAGCTTCCCGAAATAGGTGATCTTCCGACACTGCTACTTTCCTGAATCATCCAACCTAAGTTTCATTTTCTCCCCATTTGTCTTTTTATTCATTTAATGTGTAAGATTAAGATGGGTTTTATAGTTATAGATTTTGAGTTGTTAATGATGTTCTATCTTTTCCTTCAGGATTTTGCTTATATTTAATGTTAATCTAGTTGAATTGTGTTTATTTGATTTAGGTGTTGTGATTGATTAATGTATTTGCATATTTCGGTAGCAAACCAAGGGGGTGTGCTAGATAAAAATTATTAGATTAGATTAACGAGAGTTAGATGATCTAATTAACCACTTAATCAATCTAGTTGGTAATTTCATGGAGAGAGATCCTGTGCAAGACCTGATTATTTATTAGAGAGCTTTAGAATTAATTAGAATTGTAGGTAATTTGTGAATTGAGAGATTGGAAGTCCATAATTCGATTGAGGTTTACAATTTAGGGAATGATTATAACTCGAGAAAGAGTAATCAACCCTATGATTGTCTACAACCAATACTCCATAAACACATAAAAGGCTAGATTAGCATTAATGATAGGTAAAATCCCCTCTCCCAAAACTTGATTAATTCTCTTTACGAATTTCCATTGTTACATTATTTGATTATTGCTAGTTTGTTTTGATTTAGTTTACTTTTCAGTTTAATATTCGAATTTAAGTCTTAAACAAAGCACAACCTGAATTAATTAGTGACTAGGCACAATCTATGTGGGACAATATCTACTTTTTACTATAAGTAACGACACGTATACTTGTGATTTTAGCATAAAACAAGTAATTGGTTTTGTAATCAACAAGTTTTCGGTGCCATTGCTAGGGTTTGGCATCTTGTTTAGTTTAGGTGACTTTGATTTAAGAGTGTTTGATATTTTTCCTTGCATTTTTGCAGGTGTATAAACACAAGGAGCACAAGAAGGTCTAACGAGCTTAGTGAAGAGCTTTAAGATATTACAAGGCATAAAAGAGAGCTAAGAAGAGCTAGATGCCAAGACAAAATACAAAGGAATATGGCAGAAGAAGGAGAGCAAGGAGCAGCTAAGAGGATATTGATGGACTTTATGTGGCCATGTTTAAGTCCTTAAGGAGTTGCAAGGCTAGCGATTCAAGTCAATAATTTTGAGATCAAGCCGGCACTCCTCGATATACTTTAGAGCAGTGTGCAATTTTATGGGTTGTCTAACGAAGATCCCAACGCCCATCTTGCAAATTTTATGGAGATCTGTGATACTTTAGGATTAATAGGATGCCTGAAAATGGTATGAGGTTAAGATTGTTTTCTTTTACCTTAAGGGATCGGGCAAAGGCACAATATAATTTACTCAGTACAAGCTAAATCACTATTTGGGAGCAGCTAGCCTAAGCTTTCTTGGCTAAGTACTTTCCCTTGACCAAGATAACAAGAATCATCAAAGAGATCATAAACTTTCAACAAAGTGATGGGGAGCCGTTGTATGAAGCCTGTGAGAGATTTAAAGAATTACAAAAGAGCTACCCCCCACCACAACCTTCTGAGGGAATTTCTTTTGCAGACATTTTACAATGGTGTAACCCAGAGCATAAGGGGAACAATAGATGCAGTTGTAGGAGGGTCTTTGATGAGAAAAACCATTGATGTAGCTCATGACCTTTTAGAAGAGTTGGTGAGTAACAGTTGTATATGGTTAAATGAAAGAAGTAGACAAGGGTACAAGGAGCAAAAAGGAATGATTCCACTTGACTTGATGACAGCCTTGCAAGCACAAATTGTTGCCCTCACCAATCAGTTGAGCAAGATATAAGGAGCTTCTTCATCCATATTAAAACCATGCTGTTGCAATGTGAATTATGTGGGTAGGAAAATCATGCAACAACAGAATGCTTCTTGCTAGGAGCTAGTGGTACAGAACAAGTAAATTACTTGGGTCAGCTACAACGAGGTAATCCATTCTCTAATACTTACAATCTTGGGTGGAAAAACCATCTAAATTTTTCATAGAGTACTAATAATGTAAGTGGCCAAGTAAGAACACAATGACCTCCCAGATTTCAGCAAGACCGACTTGGATCTTTGGAGAACAAAATGGACAAGTTAATGGATGTATTAGGTTCAAAGTTCTCAAGCCAAGAGGAAGGTCAAAGAAGACAAGAAGAGAGTCAAAAGAGAATATAAGCAAAGTTTGATCAGACTGTGAAGAACCATGCTTCATCCATCCATAACTTGAAGGTATAGGTAGGTTAACTTGCTAATGCTTTGTCTTCTAGGAATGCAAGAGCTTACCAAGCAACATTGAGGCTAATCCAAAGGAATAACTCAAGGTGATCACTCTTAGGAGTGGCAAGCAATTGGAGGAGCCAAGTGCGTAAGAAGATAGCCAATAAAAGGAAAAGGTAGAAGACAAAGAAGAAGAGAAGCTATATGTACCACCACCACCCTACAAGCCTAAGATGCCATATCGACAAAGGGTGAGACAACATCAAGTCAACACCTAATTCTCCAAATTCTTGTCTTTAGTGGAGGCACTGAAGTGTATGCCCAAGTATGCAAAGTTTTTTAAGGACATATTGACACACAAACGCACTTGAGAGGATAATCAGACGGTGTCCTTAACGAAGAATTGTAGTTCGATCGTCACAAGCACAATGCCTTCAAAACTATAAGATCCAGGGAGTTTTACTATTTCATGTGTTATTGGTGATTTTGAATTTTCTAAATGCTTATGTGATTTAGGCGCAACTATTAACTTGATGCCTTTGTCTATTTTCAAGAAATTGGGGCTAGGTGACATTAAGCCAACATCCATGCTTATCCAACTTGTAGATCAATCCATTAAGAGACCATTTGGTGTTGTAGAGTACGTTCTAGTAAAAGTAGAAAAATTTATAATTCCTGTTGATTTTGTTGTGTTAGATTTTGAAGAAGATAGGAATTGTCCATTGATTTTGGATAGCCCTTTTATGAATACTTGTAGGGCATTAGTTGATGTTCATGAAGGAAAATTGGCTTTGAGAATTGACGATGAGCAGGTTGAATTCAATATAACTAAATGTTTGAAGAAGCCAGTGGATGGAAGTGCTTATATGAAGATTAATGTTATGGATGATTGTGTGAAGGAGGTTGAAAAGGAAATTGAAAAGAAGGTTGAGAAAGTTGTTAAAGTGCATAAGGATGAGAGTTTGAGTGAAGAGGAATTATGTGAGGAGGGTGAGAAAGAGAAGTTAAAGAGAGGGGATGCACCCACACCACCCTCCATCGTAAAGTCTCCCAATGTAGAACTAAAACCCTTACCTTCTCACCTGAGATACACAATTTTAGGCAAGGACCACACCTTACCCATCATCATTTCCAGCCAATTGGATGTTGAGTAAGAAGAGGATGAGAGCCATGGGGTGGCAAATTTATAATATTAGGGGGATTAGCCCTAATGTGGTGATGCATAGGATTAGCCTTGAAGAAGGATGCAAGACAGTGAGGGAGAGGCAAAGAAGGTTAAATCCAAACATGCAACAGATTGTGAAGAAGGAAGTGGTGAGCTTTTAGATGCAGGTATTATATACCTAATTTATGATAGTGAGTGGGTAAGTTCGGTGCAATATATGCCTAAGAAGGAAGGTATGACAGTGATGGAGAATGAAAAAGGTGAATAGATTTCCATTAGGACCATCACAGGTTAGAGAGTGTGCATTGACTATAAGAAGCTTAATTTGGCCACCAAGAAAGACTATTTTCCATTACCTTTTATGGATGAAATGATTGAGAGGGTGACTAGCCACGCTTTTTATTGTTTTCTTGATGGATACTCAGGATACAATTAGGTGTTCATATGTGCATAAGTCCAAGAGAAAATCACTTTTACTTGTCCTTACGAGATTTTTGCTTATAGGAGGATGCCTTTGGTCTATGCAATATACCAGCCACATTCCAAAGGTGCATGATGGCCATCTTTGCAGATATGAATGAGGACTTTGTGGAGGTATTTATGGATGACTTCTTTGTTTTTGGAGACTCTTTTGATCATTGCTTGTTTAATTGGGATATAGTATTACAAAGATGTGAGGAGTCTCATTTAGTCTTGAATTGAGAGAAGTTTCATTTCATATTCCAAGAGGGAATAGTTTTGGGCCACAAGATCTCATCCAGGACGATTGAGTTAGACCGCGTTAAGACTGAAGTGATTGAAAAGCTACCACCTCCTACCAACATCAAGGGCATCCGAGCATTCCTTAATCATATAGGGTTCTATAGACGATTCATTAAGGATTTTTCTCTTATTGCTAGACCATTAACTAACTTATTAGTTAAAGATGTGCCTTTTGTGTTTGATGATGATTGTTTAGGTGCTTTTAACAGGTTAAAGACGACACTTACAACAGCATCTATTTTTATGTCATTAGATTGGTCACTTCCTTTCGAGATCATATGTGATGCAAGCGACCATGCTATTGACTGTGTACTTGGACAATGGAAGGAGAAGAGGTTACGTGCAATTTACTATGCCAGCAAGACCTTAATAGGAGCACAATTGAACTATACCCACCATTGAGAAGGAGTTGCTTGCAGTGGTATTTACATGTGAAAATTTTCGTTATTACTTTTTGGGCTCACAAGTTATTGTTTTATAGATCATGCAGCGTTGCGTTATCTCTTTTAAAAAAAGGATGTCAAAGGTAGGCTTATCCGATGGGTGCTTCTGCTCCAAGAATTCAACATTAAGATTAAGGATAAGAAAGGAGCCGAAAATGCTGTGGCAAACCACCTATCAAGGCTTAAGGGGAACAAAATAAAGAAGAAACGAATATTGAAGAGTGTTTTCCTAAAGAGGCTTTAATGATGGTAGAAAATCCTTTTCGTCCTTGATTGCGGATATTGCCAATTATCTCTTAGGTGGTATTCTTCCCCCTAACCTCTCACATCAACAAAGGAAGCGTTTCTTATTTCAGTTTTCTCGCTATATTTGGGATGAACCTGTGTTATATAAAATATGTGATAACAGTTTGATTCACAGGTGAATCTCTGAAGACGAAATGCCTAAAGTTTTGACCCAGTGTCATTGTTCAGTTTATGCTAGAAAATATGGAGTGAACAAGACGGCTGCTCGCATTTTGGAGTGTGGATTCTATTGGCCAAACTTGTTCAAGGCAGCCCCGAGATTTTGTATTATGTTGTGATAGGTGCCAAAGAGTGAGTAATATTTCTAAGAGAGATGGGATGCGACTTTCAAACATTAAGAAGGTGAAGATATTTGATATGTGAGGTTTGGATTTCATGGGACCATTCTCATCTTCCCTAGGTAACTCTTATATATTGGTTGGAGTTGATTATGTATCTAGGTGGGTTAAAGCAATAGCTACTCCAACAAATGATGGCAAGGTGGTGCAACAATTCATCAAAAAGTTCTTTACTATATTTAGGGTGCCTAGAGCTATCATAATTGATGGAGGGAGTCAATTTTGCAACAAACCCTTCAAGGCTCTTTTGAGAAGATATAACATTCATTATAGAGTGGCAACCCTAAATGTTGGATCCCGTTTTCGGAACTCAACTCTTGCTTTGATACCAAACAATGTCGAACCCCAATTTCGGAGCCTAACATTCATAGTCATAGCATATTATCCTATAGGGTTATTTCTATGAACCCTCATTAGCCATCATCCCACAAGGGTGGCGTGCCCATAACAGTCAAACATTAAAAACCAACTCATTTTTTCCTAATTCAGCACAGATTTTGGGAAAGCTCAAACCAGAATTACAATTTTATTTCTTCAGAACATTTGTTCCTCATTTTCTTAAGGTTCTAATGACACTAAAATCATTCAATTTGGTTCGGTAATCTGAAAGTTATACCTCAAACATTTCTAAACTGTTCTTATACTGAAACAATATTATGTGCTCAACTTCCATCCAAAGTTGAAGTTCTTGGAGAGTGAATTGAAACTTGATTTCATCAGACAAGTTGTAGCCTATATCTCTAGTTTACTCCAAATAAAAAATCATCTCATTTGGATAACTAGAGAAAAAGTTATGGCTAAAACATCCAAGCATACTTAGTGAACATGTTTCAACTACACTTTTCAGCTTTTAACTTCCAACATTTCATATATAACCCATCTTGTATCTAAACCATCTTTTCTACTTCATTTCAAATTCAAGAATTCTTCTTTTCTTTACACATGAATAATTGCCAACAATTTCTTATTTAATAGTTCTAACTTTCAAGAAAAGTTCAGACTCCAACACCTTATCATTCGCAAACGAGCCTGAAAGGGTTGGGATTTAAAGCTGAAGATTTTGGTGGTGAATAGAGAGCTGAAGAAGATTTTGGAAAAGGTAGTGAGAGCACTTCAAGGAAAATTTGGGCTTTAAAGCCGGATGATACGTTATGGCTTTACAGGACAACTTTCGAAACTCCCATAGGCACAACACCATATTGATTTATGTATGGCAAGGCTTGCCATTTATCATTTGAGTTGGAGAATAGAGCCTATTGGGAAATTAGAAAATTGAATATGGATTGGAAGCTAGCAGGAGAGAAGAGATTGTTATGAATTGATAGAATTAAGATATGATGCATATGAAAATGCCAAGTTGTACAAAGAAAGGGCTAGAAAGTGGCATGATGGCCACATTAAGAAGAAGGAATTCAAGAATGGGACTTAGTGCTTTTATTTAATTCACAACTTTGGTTATTTCCCGAAAGCTTAAATCAAGATGGAGTGACCCATTCAAGGTTAGTCAAGTGTTTCCCTATGGAGCGTTGGAGTTAGAAAATCAAAAGGGTGAAACTTTTACGATTAATAGGCATAGTGCAAGCTTTACTTTAGAGGGTCATTCTCACAAGAAAGGGAAGTACTTTCTTGCCTTTCACTCACTCTTTTATGACTTCATATGGAATGGTCAAGCTAATGACCTTAACCTAGCATGTTTGTCTTTCATTTGTTTGTCTTTATGTTAGTGTAGTTTTGTTTTGATTTGATAATATTTAGTTTGGTTTAACTTGTTTTGCCCTTCATTCTCTTATTGTTTAGGTCCCAATGATACTTTTGGAGGTTACTTGAAGATTTATTGTACATCATAGCTTGTTAGAGGACCAAAGGATGAGAGGAAAAATGCATCACTTCCATTAGCACGACCACCATAAGCCCATCTTACCCTTGATCTCTTCTATTATTCTTTTTGTGTGTTTGTTTTGTTTTTCATGGTGTTGTTTGTTGGTTTTAGATGTTCTCTTTTACACATTGAGGACAATGTTTTGTTCAAGTGTGAGGAGGTAGTCTTTGCATTTATGTTTACATTTTTGCATGTCATTTAAGATGCATGTTAGGTTGTTAGTATTATATGTGTCATTTCCCTTACATTTGAATCTTTGTGATGAATGTGTTGCTATAAGATTCTATCATACTAGTTGGGATGAGATTAAATACATCCGTGAACTTAGATTAGTCTACTTGAGTTAAGACTGAACCATGTGGAGTGATGAAGGTAGTCGATCGCATAAGTTTACTCAGAACTTGACACTTGAACAGTGAAGTAATGTATAGAAGCATAATGGATTTTCATTTGAGCCTATATGAAGAATTAAGCATTTATGACTTCATTCTACAGTAATTTCATTTCCTTGTTTGTGTGATGCTTCTTTAGGTAGCTCCTTTAGGTAATTACCTTCAGAACTTGACTTGAATCGATTTAAATCAACTAGATCCATAGTAGATAGGAATGATTAAGGCCTTCTTGCTTTAACCTTTGGCTTAAATGACCTACCCATTATTATCCCTTACTAGCCCTATTAAGCCTTTAACCTTTTGTTTATTGATATCTCCCAATTTTAAAACCCACAAACCCCATTACCTTGCCCAATCACAAGTTAATAGAGTGTTAAGTGATACTTAAGTGTGGAATCACAAGTTAAGAGCATATGGCATATAGTTGCTGCATTTTGTTCGTTGTTTCTTTATTTTGAAAAAAAAGAACAAAATCAAATAAAAAAAAGAAGAAAAAGAAAAAAAAAAGTAAAAGGAATAACATGTAGTAGCTTCAATAAGTGCGACGAAGTAGTCTTATCTATTTGCATACGGAACAGAACGGTTTATGATAGAATGGAATGTAATATAGTAAAAAGTTATTTAGGAAGGATGGAAGGGTTCATAATGTAATATAGTGAAATGTTGTTTGGAAGATGGATGAAATGTAATGTAATGTATAATAAATGACTTTTATACCCCTTATATTAAAATAGTTGTTACAGGAGGTTTATTGTTAGGCCCCGATTCCTTTTTAAGCATGTTTAAATTATTTTAAGGTTTTAGTTTGATAATTTGTTTATTTGGTTGGAATAAAT
>JANZLX010000213.1:26504216-26518182 GCA_025531955.1 Erythroxylum orinocense
TATGGAGTTTGAAAGTATGGATAAGGTTTAGGGTATATGTTGATTTCACACTCTTAAACAGGGCAGTCACAATAATGAAAGATTTTGATCTAGTTAGAGATGGAATTTGCTTCTAAGTCCTTCATGAGAATTGTAGTATGTTTTTTGATCTTTTCATGGAAATAAAATATGGAATTTTTGGACAATGATATAAGAAGTTATGATTTTTGGAAGATTGTGTTACTGTTGAGGATGACTTATATAGGCAGAGACTTTGGTTGAGAATTTGATGTGTTTATAGGTTGAATTTGCTTCCACTTTGTTCATGAAAGTTGTAGAATATGTTTTAATCTTTTTTTTGACATAAAACTTGAAATTTTTGGCAAAGGGAATGGAAAGATTTGTTTGTTGAAAAATGGTATACTATTTTGGGACATTTTGTGAAGGTAGTAACTTTGGTTGCATTTTTGACACCCTTAGAGGTGAAATTGGTTTTTTGTGTTCTTCATGAAACTTGTAGAGTTTTCTTTGCTCTTTTCAAAGACACCAAACTTACAAGAATTGGACTTCCAGATCAGAAGTTATGCATGTGAGAAGGGAAGGGGATTTTAGTGTTTTAAAAAATATATATATATATATATATATGTGTGTGTGTGTGTGTTACTTCATTGTTTTATTTTGGATTTATGCCTTCTTTTGTGAATAACTTTTCCATCTGACATCCGATTGACCTAATTTTGGAGGCATCGGATTCGTGAAATATTTAATTTCATTTCTATGTGAAATTGTGAATTTTTATAGATGAAATTGACGTGGATTGATTAGGTCAAAGTGAGGGGATCGGGTAATTATTTTTCTGGTCCATGTTTTATTAATATTTGGACCTATAGAAGTTCGAATTAAGTAATTTTGGTGTCTTTGAATTTCTAATTTTTAGACGCAATTTTTGTAATGAGAATTTTTAGAGTGATGCCGGGAATGTCACGAACCTGCATTGTACACATTTTAATCGCTACATGTGCATTATTACATATTTCTGATTGTACAAATTGTGATATATGTGTATTTGAATTGTATAGAGGCGCAGTTGGAACATCGAGCTACAGATGTTGCCGAGACTTCCAGGCATTAGCTTCGGAAGCTATTGGTGAGTGACCTAGATGGTTCTCTCGATTATTATATGTTTACTGTGGAGATAATGGTGGGTTTGTGATTGGATATGATTGTGGATTCCGGACAGAAGGTCCGATGTATTGGGAGCTATGACATAGAAGTGTTATTTGTTTGTGAATCTGTGAACTACCTGTTATGATGTGATACATTGCGACATGTGGATTAATTGCGATACATTTGCTGCTTAATTGTGACATATGCATTGCATACATGAATGCATGATCAGATAATGACAGTTGTGACCGGAGCAGCCACCGAGAGCTAAAAGCTCACCGTACTTGGGCCTCGAGCCCACAGTGATTTCAGAGCCTCAGGCTCAACGATTAATGCGCCCATATTGGGACAATTTAGGCACTCAGTCACAACACCGTAATAAATGAGAAAAGTGTCACATACGTATTCCATATGCATTTGATTGAATAATTTGGATTGGGTGAAAGGCAAAAATGCCTTATACTTATGTGATAACAATCATGTGGTACTTCTAAACGTGCAATTGTGAAATAATTGTGATTTGCTTGAGTGCAATCATGTGATACTTCTGAATGTGACTTTATGCAATAACTGTTATATGCTTGGGTGTTGCATGACTTGAGTGGACCATCGATGATGGTTATCTCACTGAGTTCGCAAAACTCACCAAAATTGCAATGTTGTCTTTTCAGGATCGCGAGTAGACTCCTAGCTCCAGAGGGACTTTTCCTGTCGTGTAGATCGTGTTGGTAAGAGAAGTTATGGCTCACAGGTCGGTCAGCTGGGACTTTTGGGATGACCTAGTTAGGACTGATGTATTGTGTTGTTCTTGTTATGTAGCAAATTGTACTAAGCTTTTGGAGTGATGTACAGATAGTAAACAATGACAGTTGTATATTCCTGATTTTGAAGAAATGCAATGAGAAAAAAATTTTAGTTTTAAAAAGTTCGTGATTTTCTATTGATGTTTATTATTGATGCCATGTGAAGTATAGTAGTGATCATTCGTAGCTCACCCTTATCGTAGGATATGTATCGGTAAGACTTACTGGCGTCTCGGTATATACCCTGTGGTAAGGGGGCGCTACATAGTGAAGTCGAAGTATTTTACAATGTCTTAAAAATCGAACCGGATATTAAACCGGTCAAAGAAAAAGTTAAAAGTGTAAAGATTTAATTGGTGTTAAACTGTTATAAAACCGAAATATAATAAATACCAAGTAAAATTTATAAAAATAAGTAAAAATATAGTATAAAATAAAATACTTTATTGAAATAAAAAATACACTAATAATACCTATTAATATATAATAAATATAATAATTTAAACTAATTTTGAATCTAATATAAAATTTAAAATAATAACAACAACAACAACAACAACAACAACAACAACAACAACAACAATAATAATAATAATAATAATAATAATAAGGATAAGGATAAGGATAAGGATATTTTGGTCTTTTTGTTAGTTATTCCTTTCCTATTCTTAGTTTATATTTTCAAACCAAACAATATAATATAAATTCGTTATCTATTCCATTCCTTGAACCAAACAAAGCAATATCCATTCTATTATATTCCTCATCTTTTCTATTCCAAAGAATAACTATTCTATTCCTTATCTATTCCATTCCGTGAACCAAACAGGTTGTAATAGAAAAGACAGAGGTTATAGTTAGTAATTGGAGCTATAAATCACTTTCTTTGATATGTAGAGCACAACTAATCCTCTATGCTAAACGCATTAATTTGTACTGGGCCTCTCACCTAGCTTGAGCATACTTTATTTTTAAATTAATTGAGAAATTACTAAGGAAGTTCCTATGTAATAGTGGGAATGAGGTTGGCATGAAGGTAATGGTTAGGTGGAGGAGAGTATGTAGTCATAAAAGCAAGGTGAGTTAGGTTTGACTCCTTTAAAAGTGATTAATGCAACACTCCTAACTAAGAAAATTTGGAGACTTGTTAACGATTAAAGTTCTCTATAAGTTAAGTGGGTGCATTGTTATTACATAAAGGTTTCAAATATATGGAATATGGGTTGCCCTACGAATGCCTCGTCAATATGATAATGTTTAATAAATTTAAGGAGCATGTTGAGACAATTAATATTCTACAAAATTAAGGATGGAAAAAGCTTATCTTTTTAGTACAAATGTTGGTCTTCTTATGGCCCTTTAAAACGCCAATATGATCTACAACTAAAAGATAAGTATCCTGGAAATGCTACAATTAACAAAGTTCTGTTCAACAAGGAGGAACTGTTGATTTTGATTGTAGATCCTAATATATTGAGTCTCCTACTTAATGTATCTTTGACCTTTGGAAAGGAAGATGAAGCTTTTTGGAAAATAACTAAATCTGGAAAATACTCCAACAAAACTATAAGGGAATTATTCAGGGAAGCATAACAAATTGTGGAATGGCACCAATTGATATGGATCAAATATGCACATCCACGTGCATTGCACAATTAATGGATAGCATTCAAAAGGAAGTTGCCAACCACTAAAAAAATACCAAAATTTCTATTGATCCCCTAATTGATGCTATTTGTGTAAATTTGGTCTAGATTCTATTGACTATCTATTTTCCAATGCCCCTTTTAAATAAGGCATGAAATGTGATAGTCTAGAGGTGTGAAATTGCATACACACTATATACACGATAGGAGATAATTTATTGGAGCAATAAACTTCAATATATAAATAAAGAGTATGAATGAATCTATAGGGTAGTTCTATCTTACTTTCTAATGGCCTCACAGAATGAGAGAAATTGGAGAGTCTTCAAAGATTTGTAAAGAAATAGCGATGTCTTTATCGATAAGTTGAGCAAGAAAATTAGAATACACCTTAGTCTTCACAAACAAAAGATCCCAATCAGGAAGATCTCGAATAACACCTACAGTATTCTATGAGGATTATGCATCACTAAACCATAAAGCAAAAGTGTTTTAATCTTCCTAGGTTACCTTTGTAACTATTATGTTCTTTTGCTATAATGGCTAATGGAATTATTTAAATTCTTTAAAAATACATTTGCATAATTAGGTGAATTTATTAGATATTAATTCATTGATCAAATTTACTATTGATAGTTTAAGTAAATATGATCCTAATATTTTCTTAATCTATCCTTTTGATGTTGACGATATGTAGAAAGCTCTCCTTTCCTTACATCACACATAGGCCAGATGGATATAATGCCTATTTCTTTCATCAATCATGGAGCTAGACCAAAACTATGGTGGCTAAAGCAATTATAGAATTCTTTAGGGAAGGAAGCATGTTAAAGGAGATAAATAAGGCATACATTTGCTTGATTCCCAAGGTAAATTTCCCAGACTATGTTAAGGATCATCGCCCTAGATTATGTTGTAATAAAATCTATAAAATCATTGCTAAGTTGCTCGCTAATAGACTGAAGTTAGTAACCAAAAAAATAATTGATGGCTCTCAAAGTGTTTTTATAAGGTGAAGATTAATAAAAGATAATATTCTTCTAGTGCAAAAGTTATTCAAGGGATATAATAGGAATAATAAAACTACAAATTGCACCATTGAAGTTTATTTCTAGAAATCTTTTGACTGGAGCTTCCTTTTAAACACCTTATAGGCATTTGGAATTGTTGATCCATCCATGAATTGGATTGGTCAATGTGTTATAATTGTTTCTTTTAGAGTTCTAGTAAATGGGGAGCCAAAAAGACTAATAAAGTGAGCTAAGGGACTAAGACAAGGGGACCCTCTATCCTTTTACCTATCCACCTTATAACTGTAAGGAATGGGTTAATAGAAATTTTGAAGAAAATTTTCAAATTTCTTAAGCTTATTATAATCTTCATCATTTATTCTTATTTACTGTCATCTTGATTTAATTAAAATATGGTAGAAATACTTTGTTGAATTAAATTAGTATACGAAAGAAAGTTGTAATAAGCTTGCTTTTATAAGCCATATGTAAAGTTATAATAGACTTTCTTTTATAAGTCATATTTTTAGTAATCATAAGATAGTTAATTTGGATAAAAAGTGCATATTATTTACACCCGTGAGACCTATTTATGAGCTTTTAAGCCTATGAACAATGTATCATTATTTTATACTCTTCTATTTTTTAATTTTGTGTTATCATACATTATTGGATTATTCTAAAACTTGCTTTTATTATTTATGCTGAGATAACTTTTTAAACTAGAGGAATTGCAATGATAAAGGTACTTACATTTGTTTTAGTCTATTTTCTTTAATTATTATCCAACCTATTTTTTTCCTTTAGGAGTAACCATTCTTAAAACTTAGTCTTTTAATTGATTATAGACACATTGATAACTTTTTCCCTATTTTTCTTGAAAACCTTTCATTATTTTTTAACCCTGAAGGATTTACATTTACTTGATTGTTTGAAACCTGGATTATATTTAAGAATTTTAAAGAAAAAGGTTTGGTATACCTTGTAAGGCCCGAACATATACCCTAGAAGTATTATAGCATGTCTAGGGTGTATTAAGAAGTGAACATAATGAATTAAGTGCATCTAAGTATAGTGAGAGACATAATGGTACTTAATGTAAAAGACATAAGTAAATGGGTAATTTGTTCGTTTCGACATGGACATACATGCTTAGATATGAAATATGGATGGGTATTTTTGATATGTTCGCTTGGATTTATGAATGTAATGTGAAGGGAATTGGTAGAAGAAGTATCCCATTTGCTTATGGAATGTGGTTGGTTAAATTGGATGTGTTTTTGTGTTCCTTTTGCGTGATAAGATTGAAGTTAGTTGATTTGGGATGTGTACCTTACTGGATGAATAGGTTCCACTGAATAGAATTCTATAATTTGGCTATATATTAGCTTGTAGACCTCCAAATTGGATAATTCTAATTGAAAACTAAACTAGAGATACAGATCTAAAACTTTGATGAAGGAATCAAAATTTGATTATGCCTTTAAGATTTTTTAATTTGGTTTGAAGTTGAGTTCTAGTTGTTGTCCTTGTTTTCGAACATCCTATAATTTTTTGGGTATAACTCCCGATATGATTAACCAAATTGTATGAAATTTACGCCATTAGAAACTTAAAACATAGAGAAATGAAATTAATTGATAATATTATAGGCCAATGTGGGAATTAAAGGAAGAATAAGAACCAATATGCTATTTTTTCTTAAGTTAACACATAGACCAATTGGAGTAAAGCATGTGTGACCAATAAGATTAAAGCTTGTGTGTGTCTAATAGAATTATCACACATGGTCCAATAGAATTGTAATACATGATCCAATATAATTGTAACACTTGGCCCAATAGAATTGTAACATGTGGTCTAATAGGATTGTAATACATAGTCTAATAGGATTGTATCATATGGTCCAATGGGATTGAAACATGTGTCTAAGACTAGAGAATTCATCAAAAGGCATATGGAAAGGGGAGATGGACTGAATTTTGATAGATTAACTTCAAATTTTTCTTCTCTCTATTTCACCTTCTTCATCCCATCATTTTTCATTTGGTAAGTCAAGAAAAGCCAAAGAGGAAGGGAAGAACAGGCATTAGAAGAACTACCTTGCCAATTTTAAGATTTGGGACTCCACTTAGTTAATTTCTATATTTGTGTATACTTGAATGTGTACAAAGATTTATTTGGATGTGGAATAGTTGTTGGGATGATGCTTTGGTGTTATTTTTGTGTTATCTTGCATAGAATTGGTTAAATATAACAAGAGAGTATCGTATAGTGGAATTTTGTCTAGGGTTTGTTGAATCAGTCACATTGTTTAGGCCATAACTCAGCATACAAACCTCTAAATTTAGTGATTTTAGTTAAATATGAAACCTAATATATGGAAATAAAAATCTATAGAAGAGACTCAGACTTAATTCTTGTTTTATAACATTGGAAATTAGGATTGAAAATGATAACCTGATGCCGCCCTATTTTGGAGCAGCTTGTGGTTATATATCATGATTGGAAAGTTCAAATGGTCTGATTGGTGGTGCTATGGAAACTAGAGACATAGGAAAACAAATGTCTAGAAGACCTCAAAACCTAATTTGAACGTTTTGTATATGCATAGTAAGGAATAACTGAAGTCTATCATGTGATTTGTTTTTGGACTGATTGTTTGCTTATTTTTAGACTACCATGTGATTAGCCCAAATTGCACTATTTTGGGTTTGTTTTTGTTTCCAATTTTTAACCTTTTTGAATGCATATGAAACTTTTCAAACACCTAGAAATAAATGAAATAGGACTTACCATAAGTGAATCATGTGATTGAACATTGGAATCTAAGATTGAGCATAATGCATTCCAAAGAAAACTTATATGTGCATAAATGATTTGTACGCATATTTATTGCTCATATGTGTATAGTATGATTATATAAGTGTGATTTTGACAACCTTATAATATTGGTAAGTTATAACTTGCATTTATGAACACAAATACAGATTTTATGACTTGAAATGTATATCATATGACTTGTCAATATATGAATTGTGAAATTAGCAAATGTTTAAAGGAAATGTTACTGTGCCTGCTCTATTATCTTAGTGGTAGATAGATAGGCATCCCTATAGGGATACAGTGCAGCTGCTACAGTTTGACACCAATGGTATTCATTTCAAGACTATAATGTCTCCACAGTTTGATGCCTTTGAGTATCCACAGTTTGATGCCTTCAAGTATCCACAGTTTGATATTTTCGTATATCCACAACTCCTATTATCCACACCTATAGGAATGTGCAAGCCTAAAATAGAAAATAAAGTAAACGGATATAAATAAGAAATACGACATGAAAACATAAATAATCAATATTAATGAGCATTTACATTTGTATTATAATTTGTATTTTTGAGCACTGAATATCAATGTTTGACTTTTGAAGGTGAATTTATGGTGTATGAAGAACATATTGAAGCGTGTTTGCATTATGTATTTGATTAAGTATGCCATCACTATTTATATTTGTTATGATGTTCATGAATGTATGTGCTTGGCTGATGACTACTGTGAGTGGTCATCCAAACTAAGTATTTTCCCCACTATGCTTTCAAGCTTAGCATAGGTGCTAATCCATGTAGGTACAAGTCATAAGGGAACATATGTAGGGATCAAGGCCAACCGCTAAGAGTAAAAGCACCTTTGGAATGTACACATAATGAAGGATAATGTAATGTTTTCTTTTGGATTATCATGTAAATGTAAAGATATGATACTACTTTTCAATGATGATGTTAAGTGATATGAAACTTTGTAATATGTATATGTATAGCATTGAATAGAAAAATGTGTTACGATAGTTCCTATGAATGAATAGAAATGTATATTGTGATTGTTAGTACAGGAATTTGGTTGCCATAAATGTGGGTGGTTGTAGGTTTCGTATAAGGGAGTGTTACACACTTATGATTGTTGGTATATAGTGATTATTAAATTTGTTTCTTCTTAAAGGTTTCGTTATTATTATTTTATATACTCTCCAAAGTAGCTCAATGAAGTTCAAAAGTTGAACATTATGTATTGCAAGTATATTAAAGAAAAAGAAAAATGTTTCCATAATTATAGGAGAGTGTGAAGAATTATTATTGTACCAATGAAATTATTGTTTAATAGACCTACGCTATAAAGAATTAAGTTTTATTTAAACTTGTTTATGTAAATTTCTCTCAATATTATTAGCCCTTTTAATTATCCCTACCATATATTTACCTAAGCCTCATTACACCTTGGTTAAAACCTTTTAACTTTTGTTTTTGGTTTACTTATTAGTAGTGGAGATATGGTTTTATTATAAGCTTATGGTTAAGGATCTTCTTATGTAATGATTTGAGAGTTTGTTGTATTTTTCACCTAAAACATTTTAAGTCTATAAAGTTAATCTTTTGAGTGGGTATGGAATTTATGACTTTTGATTTCAGAAAGATTATCAATGTGATTGCTATTGATATTGACTTATAAAATTTGGTTATAGGATAACTTAAGTCTAATGGCATATTGATTTGATAGATAAGATATGATAATTTAGGGTATAGATGGACATGCTAAGGTTAATAAGGGATGAATGTTTTTAAGTTTGATGATTTGGATTATGATTTACTTAAGGACAAACAAAAACTTGAGTACGAGGATGTTTAATAAACATTTAATGGACTATGTTTTTATCCCCATATTTAGTGTGTTTTGCTTGTTATTTGATAAACTTTTGTTGTTTTTTTGGTACTTAATTTGTTTCTAGTATGTTTTTAGATCTCAATTGCCTTTATGGATCAAAAGGAGAAAAAGTTGGGAGAAATTGAGGCAAAAAATTGAAGATTTGGACCTATTTTAGAGTTGCACGCCCATGTGTTGAACTACACACTTATGTAACTTATATGACCATGTAAGGGACAATGTAAGTCATTGTGAATGTGTAAAGCTTTAAAGACATTGTTTTGCCCTTCTGAAGATGCACACTCGTGCAAAGTCATATACACGCCCCTATCTTATACCTATGTAAGCTCTTTGGAACGTGTAAATCTGCGATTCTGAAGTGTTGTTTGGATAAATAGTCACTCACACAACCATATGATTGACCATTTATATTCTAGAAACCTTAGTTTTGTACTATAAAAGGAAATTATGAAGGCTAATCAAGAGAGTAACAGTTAGAGTCAGATTCAGAGGAAAAGTTTAAGTTTAAGGCACAATTCTGAACACAGGACAGAGGAAAACACGAATATTAATCCATAGATATGATAGATAACAACTTTTCATCAAAGTTTTGAGGGGATTACATTAGAGAAAAGGAATATAATGGATTCTTTTCTTTTTAATTATTCTTCTAAACTTTTACATTACAAGAAAAATGAAGTTTAGCGACGAAAATTACCGACGAAATTTGGGCATATTCCATCGGTAACCTTGTTTAGCGACGAAATTTACTGACGAAAAAAGACGTCAGAAATACGACTGTAGGTAAATTTACCGTCGGTAAATTTACCTATGGAATTGTTGACAGTATAAAATAAAAAAATTTGTCAGAAAATTACCAACGGAATTGGCTATTATGTCGGTAATTAGTGACGGAAAAAATTCCGTCGCTAAATCAAATAATTTACCAACGGAAAATTTTTTCCATCGGTAAATTTGCTGAAAACTATTTTTTAAAATTTACCTGCAAAGTGTGTAGTTTATGTAGAAGCTACCTTGAAGATAACTTCATTATTTCAAGTAAGAGAATTGAAATAATGAAATTCATACTAAAAAAGAACCAAAAATAAAGAATTGAAATTATTTTTTTAAAGAACAGGCATTTCATCAAACACCTTACATGTATCAGAAACTTATCCCAATATCACAACTAAAATCATGTTTTGTCCCTTCTATCATTAATATTTATACTTTAAAGTTATTTTCCAATCACAAAATACACAAATAAATGAAAGTAATAAATACTCAAATTAACTTTCATCCAATATACGTAAAAACATAATAGTAGTTGCAAAAATACCTCCATCAAAGAACACGATGACAATGGCTGGAGAAGACAACGCCAACGAGCAAAAAAGAAGTCCACAACAGAGAAATGGGCTCCAAGAAAATCGAAGAGGAGACACAGGAAGAAGGAAGAAGAAGACACAAGTGGGAGGGAGATGTCGGAATTTAAAAATAATTTACCAACGGAATTACCGACGAAAATTTTCGTAGGTAAATTCAAAAAAAAATTTATTCCGCCTATAATTCCCGCCATTTTACCGATGGAACGAAAATTTCCATCGCTAATTTTGTCGCGACAAATTCCCTCCAAATTTAGTGATGAGTGTTAGTCTCATCGCTAAATTACTCAATCTTAGCGACGGAAATATGCTTTCCGTCGCTAATTTCCAACGGTATATTTTTCGTTGCTGACTTGTAGTAATTACCGACGGCCATATTTTTCCGTTGCTAACTTCCGTCGCTAATTTTATTCTCTCCAAATTTAGCGATAAGTAGTAGTACCATCGCTAAATCACTCAATTTTAGCGATGGAAATATGCTTTTCGTCACTAATTTACAACGGTATATTTTCTTCAGTAATTTTTCATTGCTAACTTGTAATGATTACCGACGGCCATATTTTTCCGTCGCTAATTTTGTCGCGACGAATTCCCTCCAAATTTAGCGACGAGTAGTAGTACCGTCATTAAATCACTCAATTTTAGCGACGAAAATATACTTTCCGTCGCTAATTTCTAACGGTAATTGTTCCATCGCTAATCCACATTTTTCTTGTAGTGTTAATGTTTCTTTTATTTTCTATGGTTATAAACTAAGTTTGTTTAGAACCTATTTATGATGAAACCTTTTAGGATGGATATTTTGATATGATCTTTTATTTAATGCGTTTTGATTGATTGATTCATTGTGATTCAACTATACTTTTTTTTTGGAATAAAATCAACATTAGCTCAAAAAATAGGCAAAGGCAGGGAAGGCAAAGAAAACTAACCCAAGCCAACAGGCTTACCCCGTACACCCGGAACCTAATAGCCTTTCCCCCTTAACAAAAACAGAAGTCAAACAATCTGAATTTAAAATGGAGACTAAACAAGAAGGATCAGTCCAGTGATGTGGGTTTGCATGTAATAAGGCTACCCTGGCTAAAACATGAGCCGCCTTATTGGCAATCCTACGCGTCCATTGAAAGGACAAGTGAAGGAAATGTCGCTTGAATGACCTTGGCAAGCTGTTGATCTTTTAGCCAAGAAATAGCTTCCCTTATAGACATAATTTTGCCAAGAACTAGGTCAAACGGGGCAGGGAAAAACTTGAAATAGCAGTCACAAACTTACCTCATGCGTCCCTAAAAACCGTAGCAAAGTCTTCCGTCTGAACATCCTCTGGAGAAATAACGAACTCGCTGTCGTTTTTTTCCCGAATAGAGAGCCTTTGTAACCCTGAATCCATGAAACTAAAACGAAAATCTAAGAGAGACCAACGTAGAAATAATACCTAGACCTCACCTTGCACATGAACGGCAAACCAACACTTGCACTCGTAGAGAGAGAGAGAGGCAAGACCTAAAAGAGAGATAAAGATAGTGAAAACAACTTTTATTCAACTATACATTTTTAAGTCTTGAATTAATATAATGGGATATTAGTTCAATGTGAAATTTCATATGATTTAGAATGAGAATTTCTACTATATGAATAGATCTACCATAATTAAAAGTTCCATACAAACCTAGACATAAGTCAGCATAAATCCTCTAGATTATGATCAAATATAATAGTAAAATTCAGGAATCGAGTAATGCAAGCATATAGGTTTTAAATAGAAAAAGGATTCAATTAATCAATCGAGGATTAGTTGTTAATAGTCTTAAGAAAAATATTAACATGAGATAGGAATTTACACAGTCTAATTATCAATAATTGATTTGTATGATAAAAGGTTAGTACTTAAGAAATCATGAACGGTTCATTATATAGGTATTAATTATTTAGTATTGATTGATCTTAGTAATATTTGTGTTAAATTTACTTTAGTTTAAATAAAAAACCATTGGTTAACTTTTTTTATAAAAATCAACATCGGTTAGATAATAAAAAAGATGTTATTATTAGTACTTATAGTTCTTGTGAGATCGACACTTGATATTCACTAATCCTACACTATAGTTTGATACATACACTTACCTGTGAAATTTATAGAGTAGAGATCATTATTCATATCAATAACACTCACCTTAGGTATCTTGGCATCATCTGATGTGGCTTGAGCATGCATGCCCCATGCTTTTGCCAACTTGTGGATGCCTATAAAACGCAAACTTAGTAGTAGAGACAAAATAAGAAAATTCATGAATATCTCATATTCATATGTCCTTTATTGAACAGACACTGAGATAATAGAATACATTTATTTCCAATGCAATTACTCAAAGACAGTCTAGGGATGGATACATGAATTGTATGGTGTGAATTTGGGATCTTAGAGGTGGCAAGAGGTACTACTTTGGTGTTGTAAAAATGGGAACACGGAGGAACTAGAGCATATTTAAGATAGCCTTGAGCAATACAATTAATGCCATATGGCTGAAGAGAAACCAGAGAATTTTTGGGACAAAGGCAAAGCAATTGAAGAAGTTGACTCACGAAATCATCAACAAAGTAAGGGAACAAATCCTTGTCCACAATCTGCATAGAACATGCACCTTAGAGGCAGCTGAAAGATGGAGAATCCACATATTGACAGCTATCCGTAACTGAAGTTAATTAAACAATACTATATACTGAGCTAGCACGGGCTCACCGTAAACAATGACCTTGTAAGGTGACGTAATTGTAATTCAAGGATTCTGAATTGGAGTCATAATTTGTACTATTACTTTTGAAAGTTAAACGAATTCTTTTTTTAACTTTTCAAATAAAAAAAACCACTACAAAAGCCGATGGATTTGAATCCCCACTAAAAAGATAAGCCCAAAATTATGCCTGGGCTTCAATCAAAAAACGATTTCATGAGACTTTAGCAAATCAAGTTGCATGCCTCCTAACTGAATAAAGTCTCTCCGGTGGTTAGCGTTCAAGATTGTTTATTGTTTTCCTCAAATTCATCCCGAGATCTCTATCAGAAAAAGAAAAAAAAAACTCTTAAGTAACCCTTTGGTTGAAGGAATGAAATAGATAGGTAATATAATAGTTATTATTAGGAATAAAAAAGATGAGTAATAAAACAGAATAAGTATTACTTTGTTTGGTTTAGGAAATAGAATAAAGAAAGAATTTCTATTCCAATTTTGGTTTGAAAATATAAACTTAAAATAAGAAAAGAATAAGTAACAAAAAGACCA
>JANZLX010000213.1:26521366-26532893 GCA_025531955.1 Erythroxylum orinocense
ATGAGAGAGAAATTAAAGGTTAATTTTGGAAATAAAATTATAAACATGTATACAAAGTCAAGAATGACACTTATTTTGAATAATTAAATGTATCTAAAACGACACTTATTATGAATCGGAGGGAGTATTTGGCAAGTAATGATGTGGAGTTGGACTCTTCATCTGCTGCTGCGAAGATTTCGAGAACTATCTGTTGTTATACTGTGTTCTTTGTTAGCATTGCTCTGTGGGCACCTCCATAAGCCACCAATGCTTGAATGTTTAAATTAATTAGAAAGTCAGTATAAATGCTAATAAAAAATCTCAAAACATCATAAAACACATCAATGACAAATTTTAAATATATTTTTATTTAGACTTGTAAGAAAAAATATAATACAGATAAATACAAGATCTTTTAAAACATATACATCACCTTTTAAAAGAATTTTTGAAAAAAATTGCTTCTTTCTCACATAAATATCTTTTTGGAGTATATATATTTTAAAAGATGAATACCAGCATTTTCAATTAATCATTTCAAATGACTAACTATTAGATAATACTATTAATTATTCTTCAATATTTAGTCATTTGAAATGTTACATCTTTTAAACTCATTAAATGTGTTTTTTATTATCATCTCAGACTCATACATGATGAGTTTAACTGATAAGATTTCTGTACATTCTCACACTTATCCATAATCTTTGTGATTAGAATATAACAAGAGCTTATGATCATATATTTATAAAGAATATATGTCGTCTTGATTAATGAGTCAATCCTTGACTAGATTTATATTGCTATTTCCTAGGTCATGCCATCGTGTTATAACTGTATTCAATTCTTTAACTAAGAGTCATAAACTTCTTTGAATGCAAAATTTTTCTTTACGTGAGTTACCAATCAGAATGACCTTCCTATATTCCAAATTCTCTTAAATTGAATAATTTGTTTTCCTAGAATTATTTCATAAGATTGTATCAATCATAATCTTTTGGTAATATTTTAAAGTAGCAAACCTTAAATTTAATTCTTAAGAATTAGACAAGAGTCCTAAGGGCATATTAAGTGGTTCACTTAACCTCTAAGGTCTCATATAATAAAAGTTGAGATCTTTTGACTTAAATTAATCCCTTTTATGGTCGCTTCTAAACACATGGTAAGTCATATGCTACTGTACTAACTTATCAATTTGGATTGTAGGTCTTTTATAAGTGCAATATTGTATAACTGTTAATTTAAACACATTTAATGTTTAACCTCAGTTCACTTGTTTACTCTTTAACTTTATCTTTTTGAAATATCATCTACAACTTAAGACAAATATGATGACCATATGACTACTCCAAGCCAATTTCCTTTTGACTTATCATCTAACGACATTTGCAATTTAAGTTCCTTACTTTAGCTTTTGATTATCACCTTGATAATAAGCTTAAAACCTGCCTTATCTCTTGTCATCATAAATACTATAGTTGATTAGACCAATCTTTTATCTGTTCGACATACTCGTCGCCTTGTGTGACAAAAATATGGCATACAAAATAAACATATTGCAAAATCAAATACTATAAAATGCTATAAATTGTTTATTAATTAATAAATGATATCAACTCATATTGTATTTAAACATGACAATATATTAAATGAACATAAATGGAAATTTTAACTAATTATATTTTAATATCTACATAATCCTAATAACTTTACATGCCCTATATATGTATCTCAAAAAATTGGTTTTTATCATAGATCTGCCGCCATATCTCTTGCAGATATGTACATTATGTTCACCTCTCCTTGCTTTGAATGACTTCTAAACTAACCAAGAATCTAAGCCACATGACTTCTTATATTGATGTTGAAAGTGTTATCAATTGAGCTTCCATTTTAGATAAAGCAACATATAACTGTTCCTTACATTTCTATAATATAGTACCATTGTTAAGTAAGAAAACATATCCAGAGGTAGATTTTCTCTCATCTTGATTTCCTCCTAATAGTATATCCTATACGTAGTTCATTGCCTTAATAGTATAATTCATGATCAATAATACCTTTTAGATACCTCAATATTCTTTTTACTACTTTCCAATGTGTTTATCTTATATTTGACTAATATCTACTCATCATTCTAAAAGCATAACCAATATATGGTCTTGTACACATCATGACCTAAGTGAGGCTTTCAACTGGATTGGAATAAGGAACTTTCTTCAATTATTCTCTTTCTTGTGGCATCGATGAGTAAAACTTCCTATTAAGACCTTCACCTTTAGCAATAAAATTTTATATTAGTTTGTAATCTTGTATATAGAACCATTCTAAAGTCTTTTGAAGCACTATAAGAAAACTGCAAATTACCAATGGAAAAATTCCTGCAAAAATGTTTTTCGTAAGGAATTAAAGAAGACAATTGACTTCCATAGGTAAACTTTTCGGGAAAAAGGCATTTTACGACCTAAAAAAATCTGCCATTAAAAGAGGAGGCAATTTTAATGCCAAACTTTTCTAACGGAATTTATCCACAGAATAGTGAATGTCTTCGTAAAAATAGGTGTCAATAGTTCCCAGTAAAAATTGCGTACGAAATTTACCGATGGAAATTTATTTCCATAGGAAAACTCCAATTCCCTACGGAAACACCATTCCGTAGGGTAAATTCCCTATGGAACAGTGTTTCTATAGGGAATTTAATATCCCTTTTTTGTCAATACAAACTCAAAACGTTTTCATTTCCTGCCCAAATCCCATCTTCTTAAAAGCTCCCTCTCACTCTCTCTTAAAGTCCCTATGGAATGGTGTTTCCATAAGGAATTTAATAACCATTTTTGGTCAATACAAACTCAAAAAAATTTCATTTCTCTCCCAAATCCCATTTGCTTAAAAGCTCCCCTCACTCTCTCTCTTCTCTTCTCCACGCTATTTTGGAGGTTTTAGAATTCCTAATCTTGCCAAAATCTTACTCTCTTCTTCCTCGTCTCCAAACTCTTCTCTTTTTCTGGTGAAAATCATCTACGATTGGGACCAAACACCTAGTGATGGTGACGAAAACTCAAATAAAGTTTCCAAACAGAATCGAGTCAAAAAAGGAGGGTGTAATGCTAAGGGGTCAGACAGTCTTGATGGGAGTTTGTTAGAGACTAAGGTCGTCGAGCTTCGTGTCTCGCCATTAAAGGGCTTTCTTCCCTTTCTCATTCGCACTAAAAAAATGGTGATTTTTCAGGTTTTTGCTATGGTATTGTTGAGTAGAATTGTGTAGATTTCGGAGGGATATATGCATTTGGTAATTTTGGAATTGGTACTTTTCTTTGCGTCTTGTTGTGATTGATTATGGTTGAAGTATCTTCTCAGTTCCTAGTAAGGAAGCACGTGAATACCATTGTCATCAATATCATATCCAATGAATACCCATAAAGTATTGTTGAAATTTCTAGACAAGGATGGCGATGGTATAAACATGCAATTAACACATTAAATGAGTTCCTATTTACTATCAAAAGCTTTCTTGATCTCTTAATCTTATTAAATGTTTGATCAGATGATACTCGAGTTGGTTATGTTGTGCTTTATGAAATAATGGAATCATTGTGTTGTTATTTTTTGAACTACATTAATTCCTCTTTATTAAATTGAGGATACAATAAAGTAGTTGGTAGTTCATTCTTTAGATATATCAACCTGTTTATGAGCATAGTTTTTTTGGAATAATTTTAATTTACTTATTAGTTTTTTTTTAAAGTTGATGACTAAGAGTGGACTAGAAGATACTTTGTGAAGAATTTTGAAGTGTTGATACACACTTATATTTCATATAGATTAAAGGAAGATAATATAGGTGCATAGCTTAGCTAATAATTTTTTGTTATTATATTGTGAATAAGTTAATGGTTAAATTTCATTAAGTCCATATGGACTATATGATAGCATATATAAATGCATTTTTTTTATCATTGACATTTGGATGTATGGTTACTTTCATATGATATCAGATATAAATGCAATTTTTTTGTCGTTTACATTTAATAGTACGTACACGATTAAGTTGTACATTAATATTTATCTATTGTTTTTGTTGTATATATGGATGTTGCATACATAATGAAAATGGTTTGATTTTACCTTAAATATTATTGGTAATGAAAGAATAGATTGTTGCTTTTATTGATATAAATTGTTGCCTAAACAAATTCACTTTATTACCTTATAAAGTGAAAGTCACTGTAAAAATTACGTACTGAATTTAGTAACAAAATAGTGAAAGTCATCATAAAAATAAATGTTAATACTTTTCAGTAAAAATTGCATACGACATTTACTGATAGAAAAAATTCCATGGAAAATTGCCTACGAAATGGTGTTTCCATAAGAAAATTACCTACCAGGAATTGATGTAGGTTTAATTAAATTTCCTCTTTTTTTTAAGCAATGGATATTGCAATTTCATCAAAAAATTTAGTGACGAAAATTTTAATTCCGTTGGAAAATTTAGGTTGGAAATTGTAATTCTGTTGAAAAATTTTACTTACTGCCACTTCTTCTATGACTCTTTCTATAGCTAATTTTCGTCATCAAATTTGTTTGCCTACAGAAAATCAGTTTTTTCTGTCGGCAATTTTCCTTACTAGACCAAATTTTCTTGTAATGGAAATAAGTCTTTTGAATTGGTCAATGGCATGTTCTTATCCTGCAACTCCATGAAATCATAATTGCAGAAAAAGAAAAAAAAGATAGGTTGAAACCTAGAATCCAGTGAGCAAGAATTAGTAAATGAAATTGATCCATTTTATAAGCCTATGCTCCAGGTATTCCTATATCATATATGAAAAATCCCCTTGCAACAAATCAATAATGGTGTGTCTATGATTGATGAGAGAGACACAGAATGATGTCTTATTTGTATATGTTACTTTTCTCCACCCAAAACTCAGCTCATACAGACAATGATAGCAAACATGAAATTATAAATTAAAAAAAGCATGCAAATAAGATGAAAATAGGTGGAAGAATTTTAGAAGAAGGAGACAAGAAAACAATTATTTATTATATAGTACGTGGAAATCAAATATTATCCAAGTAAATTAAATTTAAGTATCTACCAAAAAAGTTTTAGAATATATAATTTTTTTAGACAAATTCATGCGTGTCAATCATAGTAACTCTAATAAAGATAAGTAAGCAAAATCAATCAACGTTCGCTTAATGTTAACACTAAAAGTATGACCCATCCCACTACAGTATTATGAAACTGATTTTGTAACATACATTATTTTTGCAATTGAATCAAAAACAAAATTTCTGTCTACAATGATCAAGAGAATCTTTTACATTTTCTAACCTCGTGGAGATCCAATAATTTTCTAGCGACAAACGTATAGCCTTGACCTACCATAGAAAATGACTGGACTGTCTTATTAATAAGGGAACAAGTGGACCACCAAGAGGCGAAGAATGAAAATTGGACTACACTTCCCATGTAATACAAATAGTATAAATCTTGTGCGTTATACGTTTCGGAATGTTTTGTATCATACTCTGTTTCTAATACGATTCTTATTAGTATCTCTTTATTTTGAAATAACTATAAGAATGTATAAAATATTTTAAACTGATTCAAACTAATTAGATATTGCATAAAAAACATGTTTGATACATTTTTCAGTTTAACTCTGTTCTTCTGTTTCATTCATATGAAGTTTAATAAAAAGCTAAGAATTGACCAATTAGAAACAACATATAAAGGAAATTAATAAGCGGACACCCTAACACATCTGCTTCTACTTTGTCTCAGCACATTCTACTTCTTCATAATTGAAAATAGGGGAAATGAATAATTGGCCGTCAAATGCTTGATGGACCACATTTAATTTTCGTGTCGACTCTTTCACAAAGTCTTTACCTACTTCGGATAGTAATGCGTAGATGGAACCAGGGAAGTGATTCTTGTCAAATGGTCTTTCATTTTCCATAGTTGACCAAGTAATCCTAGTCAAGAATGCAGTAGTTTTGGGTTCAGTTGCTTGCTTACATCTAACTCTACCAACCTCCAAGACAATGATCGATCGATTTCGATTAGAGACGACGGACCAATTGTTGCTCTTTGATTTCACATTGCATACGTATAGAATATGGATTATTTTAAATAAAACGTTATTCTTGCCTTTATATTACTAACTCAAATCTCCATTTGCCATATAAAAATAATTACGGGTCACTTCCAATTTTCTAAGCTTGATCAACTCCCAAATTCCATGTACGACCTCCTTACACTTATATGATACAATAAAACCCTTTGAATAAGTCCATTTTCTTTTTGCAGTATATAATTACATCTACAAAACTACCTGACCTGTGAAATTAAGTCCTTATTTTCTGATATAGGTAACTCCAGGGATTTCAATTTTACGGTTTAGGTAATCATACAGCCTTAATTACACCTTATGAGTCAGCAAAGTCTTTTTTCTCCACTTTAGATATCAGTAACAATTTAATTAAAACGGACTAACAGATCTTTTATTAATTTTTTCCGACTTTATCCTCGTAGCTCATTTGCATCTAAACTATATACAGGTGTTGAACTTCCAAACAATTAGTTGTTTTTTTTTCCTTTAATCATAATTAAAGAGCAATTCCCATTATTTCAAAAAGAAAAGCAATGTTAATACAATAAGATCAAGGACACGTTTTCTAGACAATCCTCATTAATGATCAATTAAATACAACTAAATCATATCTTATAAAATGTGACGTTTTCTTAATCAAGGACACTTCCACGTTAAGGTTAGTGATATCAATACATAAAGGCGGTTATGAGGTGGAAGAGAAGGAGAACCGATTGTAGTGTGCGTGAAAATGAAATGGAAAAGTGGGAATTGGAGGCCTTAATTCACATCTTAAATGATGATTATTGTCTTAATTAGTTTGCTATCATCATAATGAATTAAAATCTCTTGCGGGGTAAAATGGGCTTAGGAACTAAGAAAGGAATCTTCAAGGTAGAAAAACAAAGAATGAAGCGGAGAAAGCTACAGAAAGAGGGAGTTGGTGAAGTGTTTGACTCTGGGTTTATGTATGATAGGCGGACCAGTCATTTAATGTGCAACGTGGCCCACCAATGAATGTGATTAATACATCTTCTAGAAACTCGCTCGCATCGCATTTACCTCCATTCCATAAACGGAACAGGTGAACAACAAACCCTGCACCTTTTTTTTTCAGCTTCATCACAACGAATTAATGACCTCGTTAATGTTATCCACTTGTTAATTTAAAATTTTCGATTAGGTTTCGTCTGTTTTGGTTTTTCAAATGTGCCTGCCTAATTTAGGTGTATATATCCATCAGACTCGTTTTTCAATTTAAGTTAAGTGTTTTTTTTTTAACGAAAAGTTCGCCTGAACAAGTTAACCTGCGTACCATTGACAAGCTTCAACTCCTATTTCACTAACGTCGAGATTATAGGGTTGTTGCCAATGTACTGGATAAGCGTAATTTTCTTCCAATTAGTTATTTTAATAGCCACGCAATTTATAAGAATTTATATTGGAAAAATGAAAAATAGGCGTTGAGGTTAATTATTTGGTCTGTCAATTTATGAGTCGTGCTTGTATCTATTGTATGACGATCTGCACTTTTTCTTTCTACCAACCACCCGCAAAACACTTGACAATTGGCGAAAGCGACGAAGAATACAAGACATGCATGGGTGGAATTACATCATGTATTTCTCAATCTTTCCACCATCACCATGGCTTCTAGAGGATTGCCTTGGCTAGTGTTGAATCCACTAGAATTCAATTTTATTATATTTAGTCTTGAATGATCTATTTCTTTCAAGTTTGAATCTAATTTTGAGACATTAATAAAACTAAAACTCATAAATTAAATTTTGCTAATGAAAAGTTGTAACATTAAACTAGACTAAACTTAAGTTTGATTGCGAAAAAATTAGCTGGAGGTCTATATGTACTAAGAGTAAAATCTTAAATACATATACCATTGCAATGCATTGATTAATTTGATTAACAAGAGTAATTGAATTTCCATACTAGTTCAAAACGAAAACTGTGAGCTTTGTATGTTGGACAATCTTGTACTTTCTCATAAAGTTGGACAACTATTAATTACATTTTTTGTTTTTCGATAACTTATCGGTTAAGTTACGTAATTTAATGCAGAAAAAGATAATAAAGTGACTCAATAAATGATATAAATCAATGGGTCGAAGTCCGTGTGGAAAATGAATCACAATCAGTGTGGATCGGATCTATATCGGTCTTGTGATGGAGAAGCCCGATTGAAGTTACGGAGACCAAAATTAGGTATTTCTGCATTTCTTTATTTTTGGCCCTTTCACGTTCGATTTGGGATACGTAACTAAGGTACTGTTACATATTACACGTGGTATTAGAGCGGTGATGAGATCGGGTGGTTAAAACCGAAGATTTTTCAATTTTCTCTCCATAAGGTTTTTAGAGATTTAACTTTTGTTTCTCGGTTTTTGCTTGCTTTTTATTGCATGAAAGTAGTATACATGTATATAGCCTTGATAAACGAGGTGAAAACGAGCCTAGGAGTGCAAAAAATCGACCCAAAACTCGCCAAAATTTGCCTTTTTTGGCAAATTGTGCCTCACGCACCTGACAATGAACAGTGCATGGGGGCGCTTGACTCTTCGAGCGCGTCTGTAACATGCACCAATACGGGCCAGACGCATGTTTGGATTGTGCGACACACGCGTTAAACACGTCCTTCGCAAGTTTAACGCAGGGGCGTGCTCACGCATCGACTAACGTCTACTGATGTCAGTCGTATGGATTGCTACAGTATTTTAAAAAAAATTAAACACGAAAATTTCAGATTTCCCATAAGGGTGCCTCGGGATGTTTTTGGTCAATTTCTAGATCCAAAAAATTCATGAAGTGAGTTTTTCCATTTTTCTAGATTTATTACATTAGTAACAAATTAAAGTTTAACTCCAGAAAAAAGGAATTAAGGTATTTTGAATCCGATTTCAAGTGAAGGCATCATACGAGGGAGATACACGAGGTTCTTGTGTCTCGAGTCTTATGTTCAGTGTTTGGGATCGCATGATAGTTACTTAGAAAAGGAATTGAAACATTCTGAAGCCATTTTTGAGTGAATTTTCGTGCAATGAACTTGCTATAATGGAGATACATGAGGTTCTCGTGTCTTGGGTAGTCAGTCCAGTGTCCAGTGATGCACGATAATCACTCTACTGAGATTTTTCTTTACGAAAGTCTCAAATGAAGTTTTCAAAGAATGTCTCCAGCACGAGTGTTTGACAATGAGAATGTGCATTCAAGTTTTTGCATTTATTGATATTATATTGTCACATACAATATGCCTATAAAGAATGTGAGGATAACATAAAGATATATGCCTTATGTTTGTAGACTTTTTAAGTGTTGATGAGGATATAGTCACCATAGTGGCCTTTCGAGTCAGTATTTTGAATTGTTTTGCTTACACGTTAGAGGGTGTCTCTGGTTTGATGTTTGGTTATTCTGCCCACAAATGTTGGCCTTACATGAGATTTTGAGGTGTGCATAAAGGCATTGGATAGAGAAAAGTTGTTGCTTGAATGATTTATTCGCCCACAGGTGGTAGTATCATGAGAGTTGATGATTTATACTCTGATTGCTTTTATGTAGAAGTCTAGTCGCATATGTTATGTATTCAGCCCATAGGTGTTTCATAATATGTGTGATTGGATTTTCAGAAAAGATACTATTTAATGGCTTTGAGTATCGTTGTTGTCTTACATTTATACTGATTGAAATATTATCATTATGTAGTCACCTTTTCGGTTAACAAACTCAATGTCACCATTGAAACCTTGTCCCGTTTCAATATAAAGAAGTGGATGAAGGATGTATTGAATGCTATAGAGATAGCTAAGGTTGATATAGCCATACGGATGGATAGGCCATCTTTACATACATCCATGAGCTCGAGAGTTCATAAAGCAGTCTATAAAGCCTAGGACCGATCTAACAGATTAAGTCTGATGACCATTAAGAGATTCATACATGACCATCTGCTAGGTGGACTTCCAGACACAAACATAGCGAAGGAGTTTCTTGGGGTACACAGCTTTATCTAATGTTGAGACAAGTGCCTTGATGAAAAAATTATTCTCTATGAGATATACAAGAGAAGGGGGAGTAATGGAGTACATATCAAGAATGAATCATCTTCACAATAGACTGAAGATATTAAACATTCCTCTTCCTGATGTCTTTATTATTCACTAGACTTTGAACACACTCCCTCTAGAGCTCAGTAATCTAGTGATGACATATTATTCGCTGGATGAGGAATGTGACTTCAATTCTTTGATTGCCCATTGCATTGTTGAGGAGGAGAAACTCAAATTTGCTACTTCTATAACCCTCGAAGCAACTAAAAGGAAGGAAAAGATGAAGTCCACTAAGTTCAAAGGTAGAAAGTTCAAATCTTCTCCTCATTCTGATGTTGGTCAAACCATTGTTGTTAAAGGTCCGCATGACATTAAAAAACCGATAGTATAAAGCTTAGAAGGAAAGACTAAGACCATCAGGTAACTCCTTGGCTTATTAATTTATGAATCTAATTTGCGATAGTCGCATTAAGTACTTAGTGACTAGATAGTGGAGGATCTGATCAAAGTGCTTCCACAATACAAGAGATCATATCCAGGATAAAGCCAAATAAAGGGAAGGAGAAACTGATGGTTCACAGTAATGACGAGGTAATATCTATATGGAATGTATGTACTGAACCTTGTTGTATGGTTCATTTCAGTTTTTACACGACACATTTTATATGTGATCTTTTGATCAATTTTTGGACAAAGAAGGTTGACATTTTGTATTTAATACTTCTATTGTACAGTTGTGTTTAATGCAAAACATAATGGTATAACTTTCTTATCACATGATTTGTATAGAATGTGTCTTACCCTGAATTAGATATATGCTTCTTTGTATCTTGCCAAACAAGTTACGAAATGAAGAACCCTGATGAATGAGAAGTCATACATGGTGTGATATAAAAGTTTAAGCCACATTTACAGAGCTAGGGTTGAGAGATTGATCAAGGAAAGTATTTCTCAATTCTAGATTATGATGATTTGGGAAAATGTGCTGACTGTTGTAGGGGTAAGTTGACTAATAAGGATATTGAGGTCAACTTATGCTTTTAACTTGTTAAGTCTGATACATAAAGATATCGGCAGACCTTATACAGTTGCATTATGCAATTCTAAATGTATTCTGACATTTGTTGGTGATTTTTCTCATTACAGTTATGTGTTCTTACTTAAAGACTAAAGGTTGAGAACCAATTGGAAAAATTCATCAAGATAGTTAGATTTGACCATAGAGGAGAATATCATGGAAAACATGGTATTTCAGGGCTTTAAAAGGTTCATTTACCATATCTTTGAAATCAATTGGAATAATTGTTGGATCGCGTACGGTCCGAGTATTCACAATACGCTGCGGAAAAGACCATACAAGAAAATCAAGTATAATCGAAA
>JANZLX010000213.1:26532993-26549248 GCA_025531955.1 Erythroxylum orinocense
AAATGAAATACATGCATATATAAAAGGAATACCTCATAATATATTATTAACAAATCATAATGTTAATACATGAATCATAAATGTTCATTGGCCTAGGGCACACTACTAACAATAATGACTTAATTCACTATGCCGAGTAGTTCTGAGCAAAATGGTGTGTTGCCAAAATGCATAACTGCACCCTAAAGGACTTAAAAAAATCAATGCATAACAGGACTAATCTACCTAATAATTTAAAAGTTTGGAAACTCATCCTTGCACACATTCATTTATGGGGCTGTCCTACTGAGGTAGTATAATCCTTATAAAAATAAATTGCATGCTTGTTATACTGATTGCTATTTAGTAAGATATCTTGACCACTTTAAGGCTACAATTTTTACTGTAGAGACGGAGGGACTGGAACAGTGGAATCACAAATAGCTAAGTTTCTAGAATATAATGTCTATGATGATAATGAGCTCTTTAGCCCTTCGGATGATAGCAGGGTGGATACTACAGTTATCATGTACCCACTACTCATACAGTTAAATCCGATGGATCTAAATCTTTGTATTGTGCCTGTACAAGAACAAGAACCCATACATGTACACACAATGGCTCCTGGGGGTACAAGATCTAATGCAGTTACGTAAATCCACTAGAGTGAGACAACCTACTATCTCATCTGATTTCATAGTCTATAAAGGGTACAGGACCTATGATATTAGACATGTTACAAATACAGTTACTTTTACAGAAGTTGTTTCTGGACCCAATATGAAAGTGCGGTGGGATTGCAATGAATGAAGAGATGCCAACTATGAAGCATAGTACGGTTTGAGAGCCAATTGATTTATAGTGAAACTACAAACTTGTCAGTTGTAAATGAAGATTAGACCTAAAGGATTTCGGGATAAAGTTCAGCGGTTTATGGGCTGGCTCAATTGCCTAATGGTTCACTCAAAGAGAAAGGTTAACTTTATGTTACTTTTCTCCCGTATCCTCATAGGATACATTTTGAGTGATTAAGGAAATTGTAGCTCATGATGATATAGAGTTACATTAGATAGCTGTCAAAACCACTTTTGTAACAGCCTAGACCACCCGCCCACAGATATTGTCCTCTTTGAGCTCCAAGCTCCTCACGGTTTTGCTCTTTCCACCCTTAGGAACACGCATCTAAGGGGGAGACATATCCATACCCTTATAAGGCATACTTCATTCTTCTCTCCAGTCGATGTGGGATCTCATCATCCACCCTCTTTAAAGCCCAACCCTCTTTAGGGCCCAGCGTCCTACGCTGGCACAATGGTTTAGGAACCGACTCTGATATCATATTTGTAACAGCCCAGACCACCCACCCATAGATATTGTCCGCGTTGGGTTGCCCCTCAGGCCAAACCCCTCACGGTTTTGCTCTTCCTACCCTTAGGGCCCAACCTAGCTGGCAAAACAGTTCGAGTACTGGCTCTGATACCATTTTTAATAGCCCAGATCTCCAGCCCACAGATATTGTCAAGCCCAAAGCGGACAATATCTTTGGGCGGGTGGTCGGGGCTGTTACAAGTGGTATCAGAGCTAGTTCTCGACCTGATGTGCTAGTGTAGGACGCTAGGCCCTAAAGAGGCCTGGATCCTAAGGGGGGTAGATGATGAGATCCCACATCGGCTGGAGAGGGGAACGAAGTATGCCTTATAAGAATATGAAAACCTCTCCACCACAGATGCGTCTTCCCTGGTGTGGGAAGAGCAAAACTGTGAAGAGCTTAAAGCCCAAAGCAAACAATATATGTGGGCGGGAGGTTTGGGCTATTACAGCTTTCCTGAATAAGGACCCTTATGAAGAGGTCTATATGGTACAACCTGAAGGATTTCATAATCCAAATAGAACTGACATAGTTTGCGTGTTATATAGATCAATATATAATTTACATCAAACCTCTCGAAAATGATACCTTATATTTTATGAGGTTGTGACTTTTTTCAACTTTATGGAAAATAAAGTTAAAAAGATACCTGTACTATGAGGTTAATAGAAGCGTGCTCACGTCAAATTACTTGACCATGTTTTAAGAAGTTAAGCAACTTTTGATCAAGAACTTTGACATGAAGGACATTGGTGTAGCATCTTCTGTCTTAGGTATTCAGATTCACCGGGACAAATCTCAACACTCATCAAGCCTCTCATAGAATGCATACATTAAGTATATGTTACAAAGGTTTAATAGGTTAATAGTAAACTTGTCGTACACCTATCTCTTATAGTAAGAGATAATCTTTGGCACAGTATCTAAAGAATAAAGTAAAGAGAGAGATTATGAGAAATGTTCCGTACACTAGTACGGTTGATAGCCCGATGTATGCTTGGCTATGAACTAGTTGGGGCATTGCATTGACTGTTTGGTCAATATCTGGTTAATCCAAGTGTAGACCATTGAAATGCAATCAAGTGAATGTTGAGATACTAAAGAGAATTAAGGATTATATGTTGACATATAGAAAAGTCAACAGACTAAACCTCGTAGGAAATTCATATTCAGATTTTAGTTGTGTCCGAATGATCAAAATTTCACTTAAGGTTACAGTTTTAAGTTTGCAGATGGTACAATGTCGTAGAAGTGTGTCAAGTAGACACAAGTAACTTTCTCGAATATGCATACAGAGTGCATATTATGGGGCTGCTTCATAGACAGTTTAGCTCAGAAACTTGATTTCTGAATTTTCTGTGGTTGATTCAGTGGCTAGACCCATTTGGTTGACTGTGGTAATCTTCTTGCTATGTTGTTTAATAACAATAAAGAATATCACATGGTTTTAGCATTTAAAGGTCAATTATTTGGCTATAAAGATGTTGATACGAAAAGGTAACATTAAGATTTAGAGCATTTAAGGAATGAGGAAAAGTTAATCGTTCCTTTAATCGAAGGACTTCGCTCACTTGTGTTTGTGACACAAGTATACAGTATGAGAGTTCGGAAGTCCTTAGACACTATTAATTAGGGGATTGTTATGTTTGCTCCATGTACATTTGTATATTTTGATGTATTACGAAAGTATGATAGTTCATCAATAAAGATGATCATCATTTATTCTCGGTAATACGTTTTATCGTATATTGTCATAATACATATGAAAGTCTTAAGATTTGTATTGATCTTAAGCATTTAAAGGTCACTGGACATGTATAAAAATTGACCTTGAGCCTATGTCATTTAGACATATACAATTTTAGTACGAATATCCATGAAGTTAGATATGACATAAGGGGATATAAGTTTTTAATCCCATAAAGGTTCTTTAATGCGGTTTAACATTCAGTTGGAGAACATAAAGGCTTTCTCTAATGCATTTTAGTATTCAGTTAGAGAATATAAAGTTCTCTCTAATGCAATTTAGCATTTGGTGAGAGGAAACAAGTTTTCTCTAATGTTGTTTAGCATAAGTTGAAAAAATCGAGCCCTACAAACGAAGATGATATAATTTAGATCATAAAGGTATTATCTTAGTTTGCCACATTCTATTTTCCCATTAATGTTAGTGAAGTGATTGTATTGAATCTATGTCACACATGACACATGCATTTGATACTTTTCGGTATTGAAAGCCTTGCAGGATGGAATAATGGACTTTCGTTATCTTTGGATCAAATATTTGTTTTTAAACCTAGTCGACTAATTTAGTAGCGTGACTTAAATGAGTTTTTAAAATTGTTTTTAAACTAGAGTCAAAGCTGTTTTTAAACTAAAGTCAAAACTGCAATTAATACTTGTCCAAATAGGAGAATGTTAGACAATTTTGTCATTTCTCATAAAGTTGGACAAGTTTTAATTACATTTTTTGATTTTTCAATAATTTATCAGTTAAGTTAAATAATTTAATATAGATAAATATAATAAAGTGGCTTAATAACTGACCTAAATCAATTGGTCGAAGTCTGTGTAAAAAATATATCTCAATTAGTGTAGACCGGACCCATATCGGTCTTATAATGGGGAAGTTCGATTTGAAAGCTATATATAAAAGTTAAGGTCTCCTATAGTTGCTTAGATAATCAACCGTAAGCATAAAATTTTTTTAACCCGTTAAGAGAGCTTACCAGTGTCCCGGAGAAGAGTTTCTGTGAAGGTGATGGTGGATTCGTGCTCATTTTGGCTTCGGAAAACTATTTTGAAATTATAGAGACCGAAATTAAGTATTTCCACATTTCTTCGTTTCTTGCCCTTTCACGTTTAATTCAGGATATGTAACTAAGCTAGTGTTACGTATTACACTATGCTCACAACTTACAAAATCCCAAATTTTAGGTGGTGGGTAAACTCCTGAAGTTACATAATTCCAGCTCCAACGACTAGGAATTAGCACAACAATTAATCATATAGGCAGTAACATAGTTTTAAAAACCGGATCGGACCGACCGGTTCCACCGGTGACAGGTCGGCTATTCGGTCCGGTTCACTTTTAAAAACCGGTTCTCAATTGAACCATTGAGAACCGGTCAAAACCTGTCAATTGACCGGACGAACTGGGACCGATCCGACCACTGATTCAATAAATTTTTTATTTTTTAAATATTATTTGGTATATTTTTGTATTTTTAATATTTTTAATATTATATATAATTAAATATAATATTAATAATGGCGTAATTATAGCGTCACATCGATTCGATCGGTGGTTGAACCGATCAAACCGGTGATCAATAAGACTTTCGATTCAATGTTCGGTCCGAGTTTTAAAATACTGGGTAATAACATTACTCCTAGTTCACTGTTTTTTAAAGATATTAAATGTGTGGAATAGAAGCAAAAAGTCCCCTCGGGGAGCAATTGCTTCTGACCGGATAAATTTAGGACGACAATAATTTGCTTATTAATCATATTTTCGGTTTTAAAGTCAGTAATGAGGTTGGTGAGTGATGGTGTTTGTTACTTTCAACCCCGAACAGCACAGAAAAGGGGATGTTAATGTTATACGTGTACGACAGTCTTTGGTATTTTAGAAATTGAATGAATATATTGCGTGTATGACAAGTTACGTGATAATATCTAATGTGTATATGTAAGTGAAGAAAATTGGGAGACAGGGCATCCTCCCCGTGCCAAGCCTGCGTGACCAAAATTATGGACAGAAACTTGTGGTCGAAAATGTTTCAACAATTTTAAAAATAACTCACGGCTTGGTATGTAAAATAATAATAATTGTTTTTCCCCTACGTCTTGTTCATCTTATCCCATACAGTGAATGCAGCTATGACCTATCATTGCACTCGTTTGATCAGGAGCATGAAAAGCCTTCCAACAGAAGATTTGATTTGCGGCCCACCGCTCCAACTCTTTCATTCTTGACCTAAATTTTCTTTAGTAAGAATTACGTGTTTATTTAACAAATACGAGATTTACTTCGAGAATTTTAATGTTAAAACTTGTTACTAAATTTCCAACAATCGCATATTGGGAAAAAGGAAAAAAAGATGATCGAAAATGGATGTGATTCCATTGTTTAATTTATTTTGCACCGATAATGAAAAAAAATTAAAATGTATTAGCTTACAATTCGATCCTACAGTTTCATTTATTTATTTATTTGCCCTTGATGTCGTTATTGTAACAAACAAGATTGCTCTGCAAGGCTTCCCTGAGAGTGAAATCAATGTAGGACTCCATTGAATAGCGGCTTATATACCCTTCAAGTTTCCAAATTTGAAGGGAACTTTTACCTTGTTTAAAATGAATTTATCTTTCCGCTTAAGTTTATATGAAAATAAGAGTATTGTATTTAAAATTCTATAATTTTCACACTAAGTTAATTTTTATTAAAGTCAAGAATTATTTATAGAAGTTAAAAATAAAAGGTATTGGTTGTTTTTTACGTGGATTTGTACTGAGCTTCATTTCTTGCTAAAGGGTAGAACCAAGCATTCCTTAAGTATCAACGGTGAGTACCACGCCAACCCAAACACACATTGAACAAATTTCTCCTTAAAACTCTTCACAAGACTGCCATTTTAAAGCTCCCTCCCTGAGTCCCTTTCTCTTTTAGTGGACTGAGGACCAGTGTAAACGAGCAATGCCACAGATTACCCAAAAGCAGCAGCAGAAACCAAAATCAAATTATCAGACTACAGCATAAGCTTGTCTTACTTTTCTCAAGTGGTCACAGCCCACTCATCACTTTCGTATTATATATATATATATATATATATATATTCATATACCGAAGAATACCTCTGCAATTGTCTATCTCTCGTCTTTTTCCCTTCTATGTACTCCGCGTGGACATATATATATATATATATATATATATATATGTAAATTCATATACCGAAGAATACCTCTGCAATTGTCTCTCTCTCGTCTTTTTCCCTTCTATGTACTCCGCGTGGACGTGTCCTTTCATTTAGGATCCCACCGCGTCCTTATAATAACAACACATTCTCTTCACTTCTTTTAAATCACCTTCTCCCTCACTTCTAATCAGCTCTTCATTTCCCACTACCACATTTAACAACCACCCATGAAAGGAGAGCCCAGGCATGAGCGACGATGGGCCTCCGACTCCGTTGCCGGCAAAACTCCTTTAAGCACTGCAACATCCCCAGGGACGGACTCCAATCTCACCGAGGAGTTCATCGAGGTCACTCTCGATTTACAGGATGATCATACCATTATTTTACGCAGCGTCGAGCCAGCCACCACTGTCATTAATATCGACGACGGACTCGATACTCCGGCCTCTACAGCCTCCGCATCAGCTTCCCGATCTCCGACAATCAAGCGGAGCTCTTCCAACAAACTGCGGCAGTTCTCTCAGGAGCTCAAGGCGGAAGCCGTGGCCAAGGCGAAGCAGTTCTCTCAAGAGCTCAAGGCCGAGTTGCTTAGATTCTCGTGGAGTCACGGACAAGGGTCGCGCGTGCTAGCTTCTTCGCATAACAATGGAAGCGGTGAATCCGCTTTAGCGGCTCGTGCTCTGAGGAAGCAGCGAGCTCAGCTTGATCGAACTAGGTCCGGCGCTCATAAAGCTCTGCGTGGTCTGAGGTTTATCAGTAACAGTAAAACTAATGGCGTCGATGCATGGAACGAAGTCCAAAGCAATTTTTACAAGCTCGCTAAAGACGGATACCTCTATCGTGTGGATTTCGCTCAATGCATAGGTCTCCCTCTTCGACTAACTACTAACCAGCTTTTCGTTTGTTTATTTTGTCTTCAATAATAGGAAATATAATTGACTGCAAATTTCAATTCATTTTCTCAGGAATGAGAGACTCCAAGGAGTTTGCCCTGGAACTGTTCGATGCCTTAGGTAGGAGAAGGCGATTGAAAGTAGACAAGATCAGTAAGGACGAGCTTTACGAGTTCTGGTCCCAAATCTCCGATCAGAGTTTCGATTCTCGTCTCCAGATCTTCTTTGACATGTACGCATTACTTATTCATTAGAAACAGAGAAAAGTCAAAAAGAGATTGATTAGGAACCTAACTTAACTTAATTAATTAGAAATTTCCAGTTTCTATCTGTCAATGTAGATTAAATTGTGTCCTTTCTTGTGTTTCCTAAATCACAATTCCTAAGCCTTTAAAGTGACAGTAAGTTATTTAAATCTTTCCCCTGCATGGTGCAGTTACGTTTCTTACTTTAAATTTGGGAAGTTGTTAAGTTGTGGAAGAAATAGAAGTAAATTATTATATGATGTAATCACGATACTGACATGTGATTTGCGGTACAGGGTGGATAAAAATGAAGATGGAAGGATCGCCGAAGAGGAAGTAAAAGAGGTACTAACAAATTATGGAGTTCAATTCATATCCTCTGTCTGGCTCTCTTTTAAAATATTTAGGTCTCTATTTTGACCTAAAGAGGCATTGATTATTAGCCCATATAATTAAATCATTCAATTATTCAAGCTCTTAAGACTAACGTGCATGAAATAGCTTACACCCTGTCAGATTCTAACAATAATCATCAATTAAGCCGCCCACTAGACCTTGTGTTTCTAAACGTAAATCCAAACCACGAGTTCTAATTAGCTGCTAGGAGACGTAGTCCTCCAATCTTCTTTGGTGCATATAACGATTAAAATAATTGTTTGTAGCTAATAAAGGGTTTGGTGGCCTTAATCCTTCAAGTTCCAACTACTCCAATGTTGGATATATATTCCTATTTTTATTGGGTCTCTGTCTTTTCCCATATTCTCAAGCAGCTTATCTAATATAAGATGGGAAGCTCATTATTCAACGTTTAGTGAACTAGCAGGTCCACCATCTAGAGATTTTTGAGTTTGACTTTAAATTTTTTGCAATTTTTACCTAAAAGATTTTACAATGGAGTTGAAAGTAAAGGGGTTGGTAGGGGTTTTTCTGGTCAAATTGTCATGACATTTTTTTTTTGATGTTTTTCCTCGATGGAGTTTACTAAATGAGGAATTAGTAAATATATATTTTGTATCCATTATTGCTTATTTCATTCAAGTTTTTTATTGAATTTTTAATTTTTAAATGAAAATGTAGATTATTACCTTAAGTGCTTCAGCAAACAAGTTGTCAAGGTTGAAGGAACAAGCAGAAGAGTACGCTGCTCTGATCATGGAAGAGTTAGACCCCGAAAGACTTGGATACATTGAGGTAGGTCCCCGTTTAAACGCCCTTCTTGAAACAATTTATACTATTATAAGAAATTACGGTTAAATGGGATAATAGGATAATTAATCTGATTTCATTTTCACATCACGTTTCGTGCATTTCTTAACTCTGTTTATGCAGCGAACTTTCACCCGCCTCCTCATTTCATCTGGGTTTTCGTTAAAACGGCCCTCCGGCCTTTAAAAAAAATAAAGTAAAATACATTTAATATATATAAATCTGAAGAGATATATCTTACATTTTGCACTGAGTCATCCAAAAGTCCATGGTTAGGCAACAAGCGAACGTATCTTGAAGGGATGGGTTATAATGTTGTTGTTGAACCGTAACAAGAAAATTTAAAGAATGCAAGAAATCAACAGGGAGACGGCAATTAATCAGGTTAAGTGAGCTTTCGTGGTAGTTGAACAGCCTTCAGTTCTGTAGTTAAATATTCTTAAAGGAAAAACATATCTATATTTGAAAGCTATAATTATGGGTCAATTTAATTACGTCGTAAATCAGATATCAGTGAGGTTTGAATGGCAAAATTTGGTCCAAATGTCTTTTGTGATATAGGATTTTTATAAATTTTTTGTTAGTGAAACCCAGCTGTAAACTTGAAAATTATGTGACCTGCCATTTAACATCTTCACACTCACGTCAAGGTTTCACATCATCTGGTGTTTCCAGATTGCTATACTACCAGTCTCAAACTACTGTTACAATTTGGAAAACATTTTAGGTGGGTAGTATGCATAATTAATTTTTGAAAATAAAGTGAAATCTCAAAAGTTATACATAAATAGTATCGATAGATTTATAGATGTTCACAAACGTTTTTAGTTACATTATTGAATCATCAATTTTTGAGATAGTTGTACCGCTAGCTTTCTGTTGTGTGCCATTTGTTTTGGTGTGGTTAATATGCATCTTGTTGACTTTAGAGCACTCCATTTCCGCATTTTTCTTTGTCGTTGCATAAACTTATCACAAAATTAATCAGGTTACTTTTAATTCATTTTCCGTGGTGGTGTTACTATTTACTTATTCAACTGAGCCCTGATGACCAAATAGTCCATGATTGATTATTTTGGGACCCTATCTTTGCCATGTTTCGGTCCTGACACGCATAGTTGGGTACCCATGTGGGCTAATGGTATTTCGTTACTCGTAATATGTCAATCTTTGGTCATCGCGCGTGCTACATTGCATCAATGGTAGTGTATTAAGTTGACTCAATCAAGATTCCCTTCGCTTTCGTATTCTGATTTGGCCGTTTTGATTGCTGGCTACTGATTATGATCTGCAGCTATGGCAACTAGAGACTCTGCTTTTACAAAAGGACACATATTTAAACTACAGTCAAGCACTAAGTTATACGAGCCAAGCGTTGAGTCAGAATCTACAGGGACTAAGGAAAAAGAGCCCCATAAAGAGGATGAGCAGGCAGTTGCTCTACTTTTTGCAAGAGAATTGGAGGAGGCTTTGGGTATTAGCGTTATGGATGGGGATAATGATGGGGTTGTTTACATGGAAATTTTTTCAATATAAACAAAAGAATGCTTTCAAAGTCATGGGTTATTGTGTCCTAACAGCCAAGGGCGCAGCAGAGACTTTGAAATTCAACATGGCCCTTATTCTATTGCCCGTGTGTAGAAATACCATTACTTGGCTCAGGTCCACGAGGTTGGGTCACTTTGTGCCTTTCGACGATAATATCAATTTCCACAAGGTACACACCAAGTTACCAACCTTCTTTTGCTTATCTTATACGTTTGAGTTTGTGGGTCCTTCTAAGAAGACTTTGCTCAAAATAATGGATTATTTTGTTTATAAAAATAAAATAATCCATTAGGTGACTGTACATACATCAAATGCAGTTCAAAAAAAACAAAAAAGAAAGACATACAAACGATCTGCTGTACTATCCCTGCAAGTAGCAAAAGTTGACTCTTGACAATCGAAACTTTATGTAGCTTTTCACAGCTCCTTTTTATAATTAGAAATTAAGAACACATTTCTTAAATAAGAGAATAGCAAAATAAGCAATAGAAAGAGACATTTCAACTGCTTACCGTAACAGCGTAGATTTATTATACTCTACAGTTACAAAGGGGTCTTATTTTGTATCCTCATGATAGATCAGCAAATATTGTCTTTCTGATTTCTGAAAACTTGTGTAAGACTGTACCAGAAATTGAGAGAAGGTGAGGTTTATTAGGAAACTAATTGCTAGAATTACTTCTTGTGGTTGGTTTAACGTCTTTGAGAGTTGGATTTCACACTTCGAACGCTCCTATAAATAACAGAAATAATCCATTTTATCATTACTCTGTTGTATAACAAGCGATCAACTAATGCTGCCATTGGTGTCATATGGAACTAAGTATTGGATTAATTGACCTACGGCTACAATCATTCTAAACCTAACAAAATTTCTACATTAGACTTTTCTCATCGAAATCAAGTGTGTAATAAATCAAGGTTTTTTCAGAAGTTGATTATTAGAAAGATGGTTAGCGGACATAATAACTCTGTTCATCTGCAGAGTATGTTCCATGCATTGGGCTTTTCTTGTTCTATTGAAACGCCCAATCCTTTACGTTTCTTAATTTTGTACATTTGAATCCATTAGCTGCACAAGCTTTAGCATCTGTGCGCAGTGTAATTTCTCACAAGCTGGTATGATTGGATAATTCTCCCAACTTGTGGATATTGTTGTAAAAAATACAACCTTCAACCGACATTGCGCTGGTCTAAACTTTCTGCAGTTTTTGGTTTGGAGAGCCTTTTGCAAGCTACAAGAATTCTCATATTTCTAACAGCATTTCTAAATTCAAAATATGTCCTGTAGTGTGCAGTTGCTAAGGCTAGTTTCTGTCATATGTAACAGTATTCGAGCTAGGTTAAAGCATTGAGCGCTGGTGAAACGACATAGAACTGCTGCTATCTCTTGCTCCTTTTTTTTTTTTTTTGCTTTATCAAATTTTCCCATACATGCAGACAATAGCAGCAGCAATTGTAGTTGGTGTCATTCTCCATGCTGGAAATCACTTAGCCTGTGACTTTCCCAGGCTTTTGAATTCATCTGATGAAGCCTACATGGTATACCTTAGTGATGATTTTGGAAGGCATAAACCATCATATGCGAAATTGGTCAGAGGAGCTGAGGGTATTACTGGAATTCTTATGGTGATCTGCATGGCAATTGCTTTCACACTTGCCACAAGATGGTTCAGGAGAAACCTCATTAAACTTCCAAAACCATTTAATAGGCTCACTGGGTTCAACGCATTCTGGTATTCACATCATTTGTTCGTCATTGTTTACACCTTGCTCATAATCCATGGTGTATTCCTCTACCTTGTGCATAGATGGTACCTTAAGACGGTAAAATCTTATCTCTGCTAATTTCAATTATTTCTTGTGTGATCATCAAGAGTATAAATTTGAAGATGTGTTAATGGTTGCAGACGTGGATGTATCTTGCTGTTCCGGTGTTACTGTATGCCGGAGAACGGGCACTCAGATTTTTTCGTTCTGGCTTACATCCTGTAAGGCTTCTAAAGGTGAGAATCGATATCAGCTTCCATTTACTATGACAAATTCATTGATACCCATCTGCTAAACAATTGCTGCGGACTCAGAGTGACAATTATCAGCTTGCTACCACTGCCGAGATATTGATTACTTATAAGCATAAGTTTTCACAAATAGAAAAGGCCTTCTGTGTTGTTTGACATTTTAAGATTTTTCCTTCTTCAAAATTTCCTTATTCAGGTTGCAATTTATCCGGGAAATGTTCTCACATTACAAATGTCAAAGCCTCCTCAGTTCCGATACAAGAGTGGACAGTACATGTTTGTACAGTGTCCTGCTGTTTCTCCGTTTGAGTGGTAAGCTACAATGAGTTTGCAGAATTGTAGTGATTATACTTAATCTGGTGTTGGAGACATCTTATCCACTTTTGCTTGTTCGTTTGTATCCTAAAATATAACTAGCAGTTTTGTAATCTTAACAGTTGGAGGAACAGGTGAAACATGGTTAATGCAGTAGAAAGTTGACAGTATTCTTTAGTAATATTTGATGTTCACCCATTTCTGGAAGGAAGAAGAAAAAATTCCATGCCCAACGCTAAAAATCCATGACATCGTCCAACTACCTAACCTGATGAAAACTTTAGCAAAAACGTTGAATCAGTTTTAGTTCACGAGTTTCTGATGAATGGGATTGCTTGGTGCAAAGTTGCCCCCTGTATCTGGTGCCTTTCTTCAATGGCAACTAAAAAGCTAACGCGTGCTTTAATTTATACTCAGGCATCCATTTTCAATTACCTCTGCTCCTGGAGACGACTACCTAAGTGTTCACATAAGACAGCTTGGTGATTGGACCCAAGAACTTAAAAGGGTATTTTCCGAGGCTTGTGAGCGTCCTGGTGCTGGTAAGAGTGGGCTTCTCAGGGCTGATGAAACAACCAAGAAAAGGTAGAGAATATTCCAAATCTCTTGCTGACCTCTTTTGCTTTTAAAGTAGCTATTTATTAGTTTCATAACACTCCTATCTTCTAACAGTTTGCCGAGGCTCTTGATAGATGGGCCCTATGGTGCTCCAGCACAAGATTACCGGAAGTACGATGTCCTGCTGCTTGTTGGTCTAGGAATTGGAGCAACACCTTTCATCAGTATTCTAAAAGATTTGCTTAAAAACATTGTCAAAATGGAGGAGCAAGCAGTAAGTGGTAGACCTGACATGCAGATTTTACTTGCAGTTGATACTCGTAATTGATGAGATGTGAAAGTTCCTCAAATAAGATTCTCTCATTAAGAAAACCACTTGATCCTTTCAGGAATCCATCTCGGATTTCAGTAGGACGTCAGACATGAGTTTTGGAAGTAATGATGGTTCAATACACAAGGGAGTTTCTCCAAAACGTAGAAAGCCTCTAAAGACAACAAATGCTTATTTCTACTGGGTAACTAGGGAGCAAGGTTCCTTTGATTGGTTCAAAGGGGTTATGAATGAAGTTGCTGAACTTGATCAAAGGGTGACTTACTATTGTTTGGAAATTTTCATTTGATTTTCATCAGCATTACTTCAATTACATGATTGCTCAATCTGTTTCACTCTAGGGCGTAATTGAAATGCACAATTACTTGACCAGTGTGTACGAGGAAGGTGATGCCCGCTCAACCCTCATTACCATGGTGCAGGCCTTAAACCATGCAAAGAACGGCGTAGACATTGTTTCGGGAACTAGGGTAAGATTGAAACTTGACATTCTTATTTCTCTTCCCACGCAAATTCATTTACAGCCTTCCAATTCGATCACCAGTTTTTGTTGAATCAGACCTATAAACCGATTCATGACTCCTTTGCTATAACACCAAGACGTCATGTTTTATGCATATTTGAACTGACGCATCAACTCAGACGGACCTAGAATCTCATGGCTTGAAATGAGGAGTTAAGATTTGAGGACTGTTAATCATCACAGCTCAAAAATATTGTTGTGCCCTATATTAGTCTTTTGAAGGATGTGATTTAGCTAGCTTGATGTTATTTGGCCCAGGTCCCACCTAAATTCTAGCTAGTTTGGATATGCTTCATTTTCATGTATAGTTGTTTACTAGACTAAGTATGTCCAATTACATGTCTCAGGTGCGAACCCATTTTGCAAGGCCTAATTGGAAAAAGGTTCTATCTAAACTGTGCTCCAAGCACTGTTACGCCACCATAGGTGAATATATCTCCCAAGATCCCAATAATCTTAATTGATTGGATGATTCTTGTACTTTGAATAAGGTTAAGTCTGATATCTGGATCAGGGGTTTTTTACTGTGGAGCACCTGTCTTAGCTAAAGAACTCAGCGCACTCTGCCACGAATTTAATCAGAAAGGCTCCGCGAAGTTCGAGTTCCACAAGGAACATTTCTGAGATGAAACAGTGCAGCAATGCGCATAAAATTACTATGTGCAAGCTCACATTTTACGTTTGCCACCAGAAAGAATATTCAACATTTCCGCATGCAATAAGACCCTGAAGCATTGTACAGTCTGGAGTAGAAAATGGGCAAACAGCAAGCTCCAAAAGTAGATAAGTACAGTCCAATAGCTATTTAGAATTATACTACCAGCATTTATCAAACTGGTGAGAGGATTTAGTGTTGTCAATGATAAAACCATTTTGCAACTTTTAGAGGTGGCAGCAGGACGGTGGAACTAAAGCGACATCTCTTTGAATCAACATTCAAGAGTGCGCTACAGCTACAATTGAGAAGTTGACATGATAGATAATGAAATGGATGTGCATAGTTGAGTTACCAACATTCCGAGGTGGATAGAAGAAGACAGTTTTGAAAGGAAGGAGTTTTGGTGTAGGATTGACTCCATAAGACGGGATGGATAGAGATGGCTGTCTTTTTAGGCTCCGATCAAACTGGCACAAGTCATCCACCGTGATACATTATTATCTTTCATTACATAATTAGAATAAGAAATTTTATGTAAATCTTATTATAACATCTTTTTCCCAATTTATCAATTTGATTTGAAGCCGTTACTTATAAATGGTGAATATAGGAATTGCGGAATTAACGTGATTGGGGTTTGTATCATTGTATGGGCATTTGAAAAGTAAACGGGACCCTCCTGTTGTTGTCCATAGATTTTACCGAGCCGCTAGTTGCACGTGTATCTATATGAGACCGTATAATTTTTAGCAAGTTGCTATGTTCCTAAATCCTTTCGCTTTTCCTTTGATTCTAATTGCTGCAGCTTACATGGGATTGTTATATCTTAGGATATTCTTGATTTGAGGGGTACGAGAAAGGAGATATAGGTATAGAATAAAAATTGATGGTTGGAACGAACTTATCATTGAAGGCCTAAGAGTTTCATTCTTTGGTTTTGGGTAATTTTTTATTTCTCTTATAATCTAGAGAAATAGAAGAGCATAATGAAAGTAATTACACTATAATTAATTAAATATGATGAAATCAAATAATTATGGTGAAATAAATTAAATTAAATAATTAATTAAAATATTGTAATTAATTAATTAATTAAAATATAATTATTCATTAATTAAAATATTGTAATTAATTAATTACAATATAATTAATTATTAATTAAAATATAATTCATTTTGTAATTACGTAATTACAATATTTTTTCAAACTAACCACTATGAATAGTAATGGTAATCATTTCTTCATTTTAACTAACCATCATAATTATAATGATTATATTCATCCTCATTCCTCTCTATTTTCATTCCCATTACTTTTTATGAATCCAGTGCGCCCGTTAGAGCTTCTTGCCACGTCTTCCCTAGTTGACATCTGACAGAGGCCACTAAGTAATAAATTAAGATTTAGTTATATGCCCATCTGATTCTGGACAACCGCCCTTCCCACTCTCGAGATCTTTTTTTGTTACTCCTTGGAACATACAGCAGTAAAGTACAAACAATCACTAAAAGCAATTGTCCGATCATTAAGACATGGTGAGTAGCAAAGCATCAAGTTGCATACCTCTACAATTAGCCAGTCATGTAACACCCAAATACCCCCTGAGAGGATACATGGATGCCACCCAAGACAGAACAAACACAATCAAACATTACACATATGCATTGTTTTAAAATCTAAGTTTAACACA
>JANZLX010000213.1:26571023-26584218 GCA_025531955.1 Erythroxylum orinocense
TCACAATTCTTCATATTTTCACACTTTTTCTCTTTATTTCTTGATCTTTAACTCCATTAAAGCAATTTATTCACTAATAATTTTATTTAAACTTCAAACGCCATTTTAGGCCATACCTTAACAAAAACCTCAATATATCTCAATCTCATATAACAAGACACATTCTTAATTTTCCTTTTTTTTCATTCTAATTTCCTCATTTCATGCTACTTGACACTTCAAAATTTCAAGAAAAGTTTGGGATCCAACACAATCCTTTCAAAAACTCAACAAATAAAAAACACTCTTACCTTAATTCTTCACCAAGTGTAGAGATTCTTGGCTTGAATGGAAGCTCTCATCATTTTCCACATTTTTTCCTTCTTGAACAACTTGAAAATCACTCTTGAAATTCATGAAAAAGCAAACCCTAGCATCTTTTCTCTTCTTTCTCCTCTTCTCCACCGAAGCTCTCCCTCTCTTCTCTCTTTTCCTTGTTTTTACCTCTCAATTTCGTGCCCCAATCTTCTTCTTATACCAACCCACATGTGTAATGACCACCTTGCCCCTACTTATAAGCCTTGTAACCTTAGAAGCTTAAGTGGTCTTTCAATTTTGCCCTCATGCCATCTTCCCACCTTAATTCAATTTAATCCATGTCATATGGTCTTACTCAAATTAACATGTTAATTAACTTCCATTAACATGTTTAATTAATTCCATAAAAAATAGAATAATTAATCTATCAATACCTTAATATTCATTTAAATCATGTTTAGCTTCTTCCCAAAATCAAGACCTTTTCTAATCATGCAATTGAAGGAATTTGCTTGCACTTCCTTCTAGAAAATGATCCTCATTGTCTTAATTTCTAATGACATTAAAATCATTCAATTTGGTTCAGTAATTTGGAAGATATGCCTTGAACATTTTCGAACTGTTCTTGCACTGAAACAATATTCTATACTTAACTTCCATCCAAAAATTGACTTTCTTAGAGATTGAATTAGAACTTAATTCCTTCATACAACTTGTAGCCTTATCTCTCTAGTTTACCCCAAATCAAAAATCATCTCATTTGGATAACTAGAGCAAAAATTATAACTAAAACACCGAAGCATGCTCAATGAACTTACATTTTCCAGCTTTTAACTCCCAAATTTCTCATACAACCCATCTTGTAACTAAACTATCTTTTCTATTTTCATTTCAAATTCAATAATTCTTCTTTTCTCTAAACATGAATAATCTCCAATAATTTCTCATTTAATAGTCTTAACTTTCAAGAAAGGTTCGTGGTCCAACATTAGCTCTTTCACTTCTGAATTGTACCTATAACCAAATATGAACTAAAATGAATGTCTTAAGCATTTCATAGCAATAATCACTAAGTGTTATGGAATAAATGTATAATCAATTAAACATATATCAAAAACTTATGGTAAGAGTTTTACTGTGCATTGATTTTAAAGTTTGATACTTTTCACTCTAAACATTTGAGTGACTTGAGTGAAACCTTGGTGAAGGTGTAAAGATTCATGCTTTTGATTTTACTGAGATTATTGACTTATGAAGCTAATTTTATGATAACTTGATTCTAATTGTATGTTAATTTGACTAATATGATATAATGATTAAGGGTATGAATGGACAATAATAACGAATGGATGTTCTAAAGTTAATAATTTAGATTATGATTTGCTTAAGGACAAGCAAAAACTTAAGCGTGGGGATGTTTGAAAAATGCATATTTAAATATAACTATACACCAATATTTTATGTATTTGGCTTGATATTTTATAGTTTTTTTGTAAATTTAGTACTTAATTCACTCCAAGTGCATTTATAGATTATAATTTCCTTCATGTAAAGGAGAATAATTAGTATGAAATTGTGGCCTAAGGCAAAGATTTGAAGCAACTAAAGACCTACATGCCTATGTATAAAGACGGCGTAAGTCTTTGTAAACACGTGAATATTGGAGAAATTGATTTCTGGTCGTATGGAGTTACACAACTGTGTATTTTGAGATACATTGCTGTTTACATTACCAGTGTAAGTCTATATGCCCATGTGAAATAATGAATTTAGGTGTTTTTGATTATACATGATCTCTCACATGCCGGTGCAAGTGACATGTATATCCCAAAAATCCTAAATTTTACTATAAAAGGACATGAGTGGAGACAAATAAGGGAGAGTTGAGTTTTGCAAAAGATTTAAGACATAAGACACCTAAAGAACTGACGATTTTGATTAAGGGATGTAAAAATCAAGAAGTTAACGTTAAGAGATTCAATAAATACAAGAAGATTCAATAGAAGAAAAAAGGAGATTTAGAATTATGATTCCTTTATTTTCTATTAGTTTTTCTTCCAGTTTATATTTGATTTCATTTTCTATGATTAGTAACTAAACATTTTTGATGTCTAGGTGTGATGAAACCTAGTTTGGAATAACAATCTGTTTTAATCTTTTATTAAAGCAAATATATTAATTGATTATTGTGATTCAATTATTTGTTATACTCTTGTTCTAATATATCTAGAATATTAGTGCATGACCTAATTTCATATGGTTGAGATTGAAAAATCCTCTTGTATGAATAGATATACCATAATTGAAAGGAGTTGAATGTAAACCTAGAGATATGTTAGCATAAATCCTCTAGATTATGGTTAAATCTAATAGCGAAATTAATAAATCAATAAAGCAACCATAGGGGTTTTAACTAGAAAGATTTCTATTAATCAAGTGATGGATTAGTTACTAATAGTCTCTAGAGAGTTATTAATATAAGGCAAGAATTACTACGGTCCAGTAATCAATAATATAATTGTATGATAAAAGGTTGATAATTTAAATAATCTTAGGGGGATTCATCACTTAGACATTACTATTTGATATTGATTTTTCTTTGCATTATACTTGTCCTATATTCATAATTGTTTAATCTATATTTATTTTATTTGTTTAGCTTTTAAATATGATTCTTAGGTTAGATAATAAAAAGGGTAATTATTAGTATTTACAGTATTTGTGGGATCGACCTGTACTTGCCTATGCTAACTATAGCTATGCTATACACTTATGATAATTTTAATAGTGGTATAGAAAAATTAAACAATCAACATGCTAGTATAGGATCAGGATTGCAGTCTTATAACCATATTTATTATTCTATAGATAGCAGTAAAGAAGAAACTTTGGACTTAAGATACAATAAAAGGAATTAATTTAATAGCATTTACTCTCTTTTCAATTTGGAATAAGAATCTATAAACCATCTTTTCTTCAATTATGAGTTCTCTGCAACTTCATAAAGATAGGCTATTAGTTGTTACAATCAAAGATGTATAGAGAGTGGTTTTGATAACATTATCATGTGGACAATTATGACCAATTTCAAATCAAAAAGGGACTTAAAGCTGTTCAAAATTACTCTTACTAAAATTTAAGAATTTTTGAACAAACTCAATAAGATGCTAGCAGTTTGATATTAAGGCTAAAGAGCTAATAAGAGAAATCATAAGGCTAAGGCCAATACAACTTAACCAAGGCCTTGCAATAAACTATAATATATAGTTAATACATAGAAATACAACTCAAGAATGCAGGACTTGTAATGTAGGGAATGATCTAAATAGTATCAATGGATTCATTAAAGATTTCGTAGAAGCTTATCACTTTTCTAAGCACCAGGATGTTGAATTGCTCCTAATTGAATCTTATGGATCAGGAACTTTTACATCTAAAGTATATGATATCACTAGTCAAAAGACTTGTAGCTCTCATATAAATTAACTTAAGGTTGCTTTTGTATAGTTTATAAGAACTAAAAGCACCTTGTAATGCTAGGAAACTTGGAACTTCATCTATCCTTGTACTTATCTACGATAATTTTAATGTAATTATTATAAATTCTAAAACAAAGAGAGAGTAGAGAAAAAGACATAAAATCTATTTATATTTTTTTAGTAAAAACCCTTATTTTACATATGCTCTCCAAGTTCTATATATGAATTCATATTATTCCTTCATTGGGTAAAGAGTAACCTTTTATATAACATCTTCTATTCCATATGTGAAGAGGAAACCTAACAAAGTGTATCCCATGCAATTCATTAAAATTGCTACACTAGCATAATTATTGTTAAGTTAAAATGACTTTACGATTAATAATTTTGATGAATACCAAATAATGAGACAAAAGAAAATGAGACGGAAGCAGACAAATATGAGACGGAAGCAGACACAAAATGAGATGGAAGGAAAATGAGACGGAAGCAAAATGAGGTGGAAGCGAAAATTAGACGGAAGACAAAAATGAGACGATAGAAAATGAGACGGAAGTAGACACAAAATGAGACGGAAGCAAAATGAGATGGAAGTAGATACAATAATGAGATAGAAGAAAAAAATGAGACGTAAGCGGAAAGCGAAACAGAGATGAAGACCCGATACCACGCCGAATGAATAGTCAGTTTGAGTTAGTTATAAAACTCAACTGAATAACTGATTCTTCAAAAATTAAGAAATAAGAAGAAAGAAGCAGTTATCAAGAAGCAGTTGAAGACGAAGGTTATAAATACAAGTCGAAGTCGAAGACTGCAGAACTTAGAAAACTTAAAAGATCTAGAGATTCAAAAGCTAGAAATTTTATTCTTTTTGAACTTAGAGCTACTATTGTCTGTAACAAAGCTCGAAACATCTTTCGATAGAAAGAAGAAAAGCAGATAGCCTAAAAAGACTAAGTGTGAAAAGAATACTTGCTGTAAGAGACCTGAAGAGGCTCAGCGAAAAGAATACTTTTATTTTTGAGAAGTTTAGTGAAATCTCAGAAAGAATTCTGAGGACTGGACGTAGCCCACGGTTTAGGGTGAACTAGTATAAATCTGCTGTGTCGATTCTTACTCTCAACCTTCTACTCTAAACTTTTACGTTTGTTGTGTTATATAAGTACTTATAAGTAAATTACAATACTGCATGATACGTTTACTCAATAGTTTTGAAAAAGCAAGATTGTTTTTCAAGAAAGGGGATTATTGTTTTTAAAAAGAGGAATGCATAATTCAACCCCCTTCTTGTGCATTTTGTATATTGAATATTAAGACTATACTAACGTGTGATTGACTTGAATTGGTATTAGAGCTCAGTGTCCAAGAACCACCGTTACAAAGTGAGAATAAAGATCCATGGTAGAATCACACATATATATAGCTGAGGGCGTCTCCGTTACTAGACCTCTTCCATTCAATGGAGAAGACTATCATTACTGGAAAGACAGGATGCCACTCTTCATTGAATCTACTCATATCGATATTTGGTATATAATAGAAAATGGACCGTATACACAGGTAGATGAAGAAGGAAATGCTATTCCACGAATCAGATGGTCTGTAGATTAAAAGGCGAGATTCCAACTGAATTCGAAGGCCAAGTTCTTTTTAAGTTATGCTTTAAGAAGAAGTGAGTACGATAAAGTTCACAAATGCGATACTGCGAAGGAGATGTGGGATACTCTATCCATCGCACACAAAGGTACAAATCAAGTAAAGGAGTCTAAGATAAGTATTCTTATACACTAGTACAAGCTGTTCAAGATGAAGGACGAAGAATCTATCGATCAGATGTTCGGAAGATTTCAAACTATCATCAATGGACTTAAAGCTCTCGGCATGACTTTCGACAATCAAGATCACGTTCGAAAGATTCTAAGAAGTCTACCAAAGAGATGGAGACCAAAAGCCACAGTTGTACAAAAAGCCAAGGATTTAAGCGTGTTGAAGCTTAATTAATTGCTTGGATCCTTGAAGATACATGAAGTTGAACTTGATGCGGAAGAAAAGTCCAGATGGGATAAATGCATAGCATTGAATGCCAGACAGAAGAATCATAAGAATCAAAGGAAGAGAAGCTCATCGTCGAAAGCGCTGAAGATTGAAGAAGTCAAGGATGACAGTTCCAGTGAATCAGACCAAGATTTAAGTGAAGAAGATGATGAGCTATCTTTTTATTTCAAGAAAGATCAGACGCATGTGGAAGAAAAAGGTTAAAGGAAACAAGGAACTCTCCTTCAAGAAGAATAGCAAAGATGAAGGAAAGAACGAGAAGACATCCATCATCTGCTATGAATGCAACAAACCGGGACATTACAATTCTAAATGTCCATTGCTGAAAAGAAAGCCAAAGAAGAGTAGAGAAGGCAAGAAAAGCATGATGGCAACCTGGGAAGATCTGGATTCATCCAAATCAGATACTGACTCAGAGGCATCGGTATAAGCAAATATTTGCCTAGTAGCCGAAGACGATAGTAATGAGGAGGTAACCTCAATATTCAGTGAATTACATGATTCATACTCAGAGTTATTAGAAGATTCTCATGCAATTCTAAAGCATTGTAAATTACTTAAGAAAAAGTATGTAAAAAACTTAAGAAACACCCAAGAGTTAGAAAAGGAGAACGTTTGCTTGAAGAAACAAGTAAATGATATGAAGAAAAAGGTAGTTATAGATAGATCTGAAGAGATCAATCAGCTGAAGCTAAGAATTAACGGTCTCTCAGCTGATCTATCAACATTTACAGAGAGTACAAGAAAAATGAACGACATGTTAGGGAAATACAGACACACTAATGATAAAATTGGATTAGGGTTTGCTAAAAACCATACTCAGCATAAAAATAATTTCGTTTCTTATAGGAAGAAATCTCATTAGTTGCATGATCATCCTACTATGAATCATGTTAGAACTAACCCTATAGGACCCAAGAAAATCTGGGTATCTAAGAGACAGATAATATCTCCTGCAGATATCCTTCCTTGGAAGAAGCAACAAGCACCATTGGTATTTATACAGTGGATGCTCGCGACACATGATGAGAAGAAGGTTTATGTTCCTAGATCTTCAGTATAAAAAGGGAGGATCGGTAACTTTTAGAGACAACCAGCACAACAAGATAATTGGAATCGGTAAAATCAGTAAAGATTCCTTTGCATGTATTGATAATGTGCTACTAGTTGATGGTTTAAAACATAATTTAATTAGTGTCAGTCAATTATGTGGTTCTGGTTTTGAAGTGTCTTTCAATCAAAATTCTTGTGAAGTTAAAAACAAGGATGGGTCTATATTCTTTTTTGCCAAAAGACAAAACAACCTTTACAAAATCAATTTAGAAGATTTTTAAAATCAAAATATTTCTTGTTTTATATCAACTGTAGAAGAAAAATTGATTTGGCATAAAAATCTAGGACATGTTAGTTTTAAACATATTTCCAAGTTGATTAAAAATGATTTGGTAAGAGGTTTACCAAAAATAAGTTTTAATAAGGATTTCTTTTGTGAACGTTGTCATAAAGGAAAACAGGTTGAAACAACATTTTCTTCTAAAAATATTGTAACTTCATCTAGACCCCCTAGAGCTATTGCATATGGATTTATTTGGTCTAACTAGGATATTGAGTCTTGGCAGAAAGAAGTATGGTCTTGTTATTGTCGATGATTTCACCAGATTTTGTTGAATATTATTTTTATCACATAAAGACGAGTCTTTTAAGTGTTTTAAAGTGCTTTCCAAAAAGTTACAGAATGAGAAAGGAATGTCTATAGCTAGCATTAGAAGTAATCATAGTGGTGAGTTTGAAAATGAGAAGTTTAGAATATTTTTTTAGGAGAATGAAATTTTCCACAATTTCTCTGCTCCTAAAACTCCACAACAAAATGGAGTTGTTGAAAGGAAGAACAGGACGATTTAGGAAATGGTAAGGTCTATACTATGTGAGATGGATCTTCCTAAGTACTTCTAGGCAGAAGCTGTGAATACAGCTTGTTATATTCAAAATAGAATACTTCTGCGACCTTTGTTGAAGAAAACTTCATATGAGTTATAAAATGGAAGAAAGCCTAATATATCTTACTTCCATCCGTTTGGCTGCAAGTGCTCTATATTGAATACAAAGAAAATTCTAGATAAATTCGATTCTAAGACTTATTTGGGAATTTTTCTAGGCTAGTCATTATCTTCAAAAGCTTATAAGGTTTACAACCTTACCTTTAAGACTTTTGAGGAGACTATTCATGTCAATTTTGATAATAGTTCTCAACCAAGTAAGAGAGATAATACTGATAGTGAAACCCTATCAATACCTTTGGTTGATAGTGAAGATGTGTCACCATCAGAAACTCTTTTAGACAAAGTTGAAGATATTCTTGAGACTCTTGATTTGAAAAGAGATTAGGGATATAAGAGTTCTCATCCAAAAGAGTTGATTATAGGAAAGACATCGGAAGGTGTGCGAACTAGGTCCAAATTTAGAAGAGAAGCAAATGTAGCATTTATCTCTAAAATAGAGCCTAAGAAAATTGATGAAGCCCTTTAAGATGAAGCTTGGATTTTAGCTATGCAAGAGGAGCTGAACCAATTTACTAGGAATAAAGTTTGGTCCTTAGTTCCTAGACCCTCGAAAAAGTCCATCATAGGAATTAGATGGGTTTTTAAGAATAAGCTAGACGAATCAGGTAGAGTGAGTCATAACCAAGCGAGATTAGTAACACAAGGCTATAATTAGCAGGAAGGAATAGAAAAAAATCCATGTACATAGAAAAAAATGCTAAAGAAGTTTAGCATAGAGAATTCCTAGAGGGGATATTTGCCCATGTTACATGAAATTTCTCTCTTACAAAAAATGTGTCAAAAGACATATAAAGACAGAGATAAAATGGATTATGTTTCATATTCAACCATTAGATCAACCATATATATGATGTTATGTAGTAGATTAAATGTCATTTATACTTTGAGCATAATGAACATATTTCAAGCCAAATCTAGTAACAGTCATTGTACTACTATGAAAAATACATTAAAGTACTTAAGAAGAAATAAAGATGTTTTTTGGTCTATAGAGGAGGTGAATTAAGAGTTCACGAGTATTCAAACATGAGTTTTCAGTTTGATCATAATGATAGAATATTACAGTTAAGCTACATCATCACCTTGAATTGTAGTGGAGTAAGTTAATAAAGTTAAAAAAATTAACCATCATTGATTTTATAACCTAGGTAGAGTATCTTTTAGTATTAAAGGCAGTAGAGGAAGCAGTTTAGATCAAGAAGTTCATTATCAAACTTGGAGTGTTTCCCTACATTGTTAAGTCAACAATGTTGTATGTAACAATAAGGTTGCCATTATATAGGCAAATGAATCAAGGTCTCATCAATGATCTAAACATGTACTCGTAAAATTCCAATTAATCATTGAGATAGTGGAGTAAAAAGACATTCCAATAGAGCAATTTTCCACCAAAGAGAATTTTATGGATCCTCTCTCTGACTCATTATCTCAAGAGAGACATAGTCAACATATAGATGGATATAGTATTGGTAAAAGTTTCAAATTAGACTTTAATACATTTAAAAAGAACCCTTACTTTTAAATCCCATCTTAATTTCTTTGTCATTCCTCAGATATAAAAAACTAATATAAAATTTTTATGGATCCCTTATTGGATATTTATCATATATGGCAAATGGGGATTAAGAAATAAAAAAGTAAAGTTTCTTCTTTATTTCCTTTCTTCTCTTTTTTTTTAATTTCAGAACATTTTGATTATATAGTCGGAATCTGCAACATATGCTAGTCATAACTACATAAGAAACTGAGAATATTTCTTATTACTAAAATTTTTAATTTCTATACAAGCCACTATCGATAGAAGTTTGCTAAATCTCTTCATATCAATTGCAACACTTTTTATATTTTAGTTATAGTGGAAACTTAATAAAATAAAGAAGGATATAGCTTCACTGGCATTAGGTCCTTAGAGGTTACCAATACTTAGATACGTTCCGTTTCTTGGCGAAGACATTCATCGAGATTTCATAAAACTGGATAATTTCTATGGAACCATTGATAGGTGCTTTTAGATGATTATTCTGTGTATGGGCTTATAATTATGTTATTGTTAATGTTTATATGTTTTCTAAGTGTTTGTTTGGTTTAAAGCAAGAATCTGATCTTAATTTGATATTTCATGAGGTGTTTGATGTATTTGTAGAAACTAGGAATTAGAAGAATGAAGAAGGTGGAGGCTGAATGAAGCAATGCACGATCGTGACTTGTTTGTCACGATTATGACAGAGGATGCAGACAATAATTCTAGCAAATTTCAACATTTCTAACACACGAATCTTTTTTTAATTTTCACATTTTTGGGCTATTTTGGAACCAAATTAAGTGAGTAAACACTAGAAAGAACCGTAAAAGCCTTAAGAACTATTTAAGAACCAAAAAAACACAAAAAAGGAGCAGCCTCCATTTTACCAAATTGGGATTAATCCAAGGAAGATCAAAAAGGGAGCATTGGAGAGTTACAACTGTTCCAGCATTTCCAGACCACTCTAAATCAAGTTCTTTCGTCTTTCCTTTGTTAATTTTCTTTCAGCTTAATGTATAAATTAGGATTGATGATGTTATACACATTGATGATTTTTTAATTTTTAGATTAGGATTTGTTCTTGAGTTATTTTATGACTTGATCATTATTGATTTCAATACAATTTTATGGTGTTATGATATTTGGGTGAGTGTATACTTTGACAATAAATTAAGAGAGTGAGTCAAAAGTAATATGTTTAGGTTCGCTTACGAAAGTTAACGACCTAATAAGTCATACAAATATCAAATTGATAATCATATGAAGAGAGATATAGTGTGAAAACTTGATTATCCAATAGATCACTTAAGAATTAGTTGAAAACGTTGGGTTATTTTTGTGAATCGAGAGATTGCAAAAATCTAGAATCTTGTAATAAATTAAGGATAATTAATTGAGGTTCAATGATTAGGTCTTGAGAGAGAGTAATCAATCCTTTTGAAATCTAGGATCGACAGTTGATTGAATCAATAAAGGTTAAGGGGCCAAAATTACTATAGAATGAACCCTAAGCTTTTATCTTTGATCATCTTTGTTTAATTGTGACAGCTCAATTGTTAAGTAGTTAGGTGCTCAATTTTATTTGATTTTTTTGATATTTGATATTTTATTTTCATCTAAATCAATTTTCACAAACTTAGACAAAGTTAGGTTCACTTAGTTTTATCTTTTTCCTTATAGGACTGACACCCTTGAATACTACAAGTTATGATCCATTTTATATTAGGTAAAACTTGCTCAACACCCATTTTTAAGCATCAATATTTCTAAGATCACTTAGTAATATGTCTATATTAGAAACACATAAAGGAGAAGAAAGTAATAAGTAGATGCTCTCTATCCTATGTTATATGAAGAAATAGTATTTAGAGGAGACAATTAATCATTAAGTTATAGAAAAAAAAACCTCTGGCTTTAAGTCACGATGTATAATTCCTCAAAGATGACAACACGTAATCACAAACAAAATTTACACGATTAGAGCTTTTGCTTCTTATTTTTCTACATCATTTTCTTCTACACCATAGAAGAATCTTATATAAGCATTTATTTTATCCAAGAATCCTTAGAATATTTGATGTACATAAATAATAAAATTCAAAAAATTCATTTATTTAACCTTTCACAATTTTCTTTGATATCTTGCTACCCTTGCACTTTCTTAAAGAAATAGCAAAAGAAAATAAAATGAAAATGAAAAAAATCATAAATTTGAAACTAAAATATTAAAAATTGACAATTCCTAAATAGTATAACCTTTAGTGTGTTTCTAAGAAAAGAGAGGACATAAACAATAAAAATGTTTAATGGTGTGAACAACCATTGCAAGTTTGAACATTTGACATAAAAAAATGAAACATACTAAGTATCAATTACACAAACAAAAAGGTTAGGAAAAAGGTAAAAGAAGAAATTCTCCCTGACAATAAACACATATTTGGAATTAAATTTTATGTTAAAAAATATTAATGCTTTTTATGGTCTGAGAAAATAAGAAATTAGAAAAGTTATAAGGGATGTGTATGGTAAGATTGGACAGTCTATAGATATAGACTAATTGGCTTTTAAGTTGAACATGAGTGCTTTCATGAGCATTTTATACGGAGGTATGTTAGAAGACAAGGAAGGTTTTAAACCTACAATAGAGTTTAGAAATTTATGCTTGGAGATAATGGTGGTACTAAGGAAACCAAATATTCTAATTATATTCATGTGCTTGCAAGGTTGGATTTACTAAGTCTTAGAGAGAATGACAAAGAAAATCTATGTTAGAATTGAAAATTTTCTTAATTCCCTAATTAGAAAGTGTTCAAATTTGATCGACGCCAAAAAGGATATAGGATAAATGAATGAGCTAAATAGAGACTTTCTGCAATTTCATAGTGGAAGAAAGAGAGAAGAAAAATGGAGAAGTTAAAGAGCAAGAGAAAGTGAGAGGGAGGGAAAGAGGAGGGAGGAGAGAGGAGAGAAAGAGGAAACTCTAGTTTCTTATATTTTTTGGACCATATTTGTCATATAGTATACATACCTAACAAGGAACCTACAAAAAGCACTAGATGATCTTCTTGAAATGGAGTGCAGACGGAAAAAATAAGTTAGGGTTCAAATTGAATATTTAGGAAATGTTAGGATTCTTTCAAAACATGTTAAAATGTTTTGAGTTTAAACTAAATTGGTGAAAGCATTAAAATCTAGCCTGATCCTTTGCCATAAGGTATGAGGTATATGGGCAGTGGTTTTAGTGTAAGTGAGAGAATGTTAGTTTATAGTCTTACAACTAATCAGACGATTGTAAATTAATGCATGATATCTTTAGTTTAATTAATAAAACACTCTTTATCTTTATATATTTTTCTTAATTATATATAATATTTTAATACTAAAAGTAAAACTCATGAAATAATTATCATGTAATTATAATTATAAAAAAATTATAATTATGATATTCAATTTGTATTTATGTATTATTTCTAAATTGTTCTTAGTTTTAGTTTCATTAATACGAGATATTGATGAAATGATCAAATTAAAACACATCATATTTCTATCTTAACAAATTAATTAATCTCATAAATTAAAATATACAACAATAACAAAAATAATGACCCAGTGAAAATCGTCTGATGCATAGGGTCCAAAGAGGTCCAGTAGTACACATCTTTACCCCTAACTAATTAAGAGGCTATTTCTGAAGTAAATCACACGTTAATACAGTAATCAATAACGATATATAGATGCATAAGAAGGGGGGTTGAATTGTGGTAAGCTTTTTCGTTAACCCC
>JANZLX010000213.1:26603272-26620574 GCA_025531955.1 Erythroxylum orinocense
GACATCATTTTATAAGAGACTATGTACAGAGAGGGATCATCAATCTACAATTTGTTGAGACGAATCAACAATAGGTAGATATCTTCACTAAACCCTTAAGTGAAGACAAATTCAAGGAAATCAGACAAAATCTGAATATGGTAATGTTAAATGACCATTTGTCTAAAATTCCATGAGCCAGACAATTCGTTCTTAAGAAGTTGAAAAGTCGTAAGTTTTTAGATTATATAGTAACAGTAATTTTCACTTGGTAGTTTCAATTTCATGATTACCGAAGGATCAGTTAAAAATGTAACAAATGGTAACTTTTCAAGAGTGTATATAAAAAGGAAATCATCTCAGAATTTGCAACACCTTACACGCTAGAATTTCCTGAAAAACTTCAAAACTGACTTGTTCAATGTGCTCTCAAAAAAGACGATCAAATCCTCTGTCCTAAACTTCAAAACCTTCTCATTTCATTTCATATCTTTCTTTCATTATATATACTATCCTCGCTTCTTTAAGCGAAATATATTTTTGTATTTAGTATCTATCTTTTACAGATTAAAAATGCCAAAATCTCTTATCTATGGAAGATTTGTCGATTTTACTTCTTTGAAGAATGATAGGATGAATATCGAACCTGAGATTGAAGTAGTTGGCTAGAAGAACTTCTTCAACATCCAATAGGCGATGTATTTGAATGAAGTATATGAGTTTTGGAAGAATGCGAAGGTGGTAGACAACACTTTGGTATTGATGGTAGATGGGTTATCGGTTATCATCCACAAGATTCTATTGTGAAGGTTATTGGGTGTCCAAATGAAGGAGCAGAAATGTTTAACAATACAGATTGGATTGCTCAAAGTCATATAAACAAAGCTAACATCAATCGACAACTATATGGATCTAGTAATCCAAGAGCCAAGAAGTCTTCAACCCTCATTCCAACGGCTAGCGTTCTTCATTGACTTTTCCTCCATTGTATCTTACAAGGAGCAGGATCAAAGGACTTAGTGACAATAAATGGTGAACATTGTCTGTATCATCTACTCACTCACCAACCTGTTAATCTTCCGTTATTGATTCTGAAGTACATGATAAAGGCTAAGGAGGATTATCATTTGAAGAGTAGTTCCTTACCTTACGGTATGCTGGTAACAAGATTCTTCAAAGAATCTGGAATCCTACTTGATAGAGGAAATAGAGTAAAGATGAATGTTAAGAGTGTTATCAATGCCTCTAATATTGACAAAATGGGGATCAAGACTGAAGCCGAGGCAGATGTAGATTTTACACTGAAAACATAGTTTAAGGGGGAGCTTTCAGTAAGACGAAGCAAGAAAGAAAATATTTCGTTAGAAATACAAGAAAAATCTCGATCATCTAAAATAATATCAGTAGAGGAAAAGGTTGAACAATCGTCTAATGAGCAGATATAAGCTAAGACGTTTCCAAAAAGGAGGGAAAGCAAGGTTTAACAACCAATTCACCAAGTGTCTTTAAAGAGGAAGGCTAAGATGCTCCAATCAGAAAGGCTCGAGAAGTCAAGAAGGCCACCAAGATTAATGACCTTACGACAACAAGAACAAAAGAAGCGAAAGTTCTAATTCTTGGTGGAGATTATGAAAGTAAAAAGGAGCAAGAGCAACAACAACAACCTACCAAATCAATTGTCTCTATCCCTCAGACTCAATCAGCATAATCATCTGTAGAGACAGAGATAAAGAGGAAATTAGTATTTAAGAAGAAGAAGTCTCAACAACAACTCTCTTCCAAATTATTAGAAGAACAAAAGAAGACGAAACTTGTTCAGAAGAAGGTTTCATCATCTGATATTCCACAAAAGACACAGAATGTAAAACAACAACTAGTACCTTATAACCCTTCCCAATCGATAAAGAAAGAAGATTTGAAGATGAAGGTCATAGAAGAATCAACACCTGTTCGTAACAGAAGTTCAATTATCATCAAAAAACTTTCTAAAAGGATAGTTAAGGTTCAATTTGAATCTACAACAGTAAATGATCAGACGATACATCTTCTAAGTCCTGAGGAATGAAGACTATATAGTATTCTGCGAGATGAAAAGATGGAACTATATCCATTGAAGATTACTAAAGTTCCTTATACAATCTATCCAGTAACAAGCAGAAAGACAATCAAGATTGTACCAGATGTACAACCTAGATGCCCAACAATAGGCATAAGCAAAGAAAAAGGAAAGAAGAAGAAGTTTCCTGAAGGACATGAAGATAATCTCACAGAAGAAGAGATTCAAGTGGCAATGAAGAACATAGACAATATATGTCATGCAGCTCAACCTGTAGGTGTCTATGTATCACATCATATATCAAAGGAATCAGGAAGTAATTGTGGAGCATCTACCAAAGACGAAAGTTTCAAGGTAGTTGGCACAATATCAGAAGGAAGGTACAAAAGTATCACAATTGAAGGGCAACCGATTTACAAATTACCTAGACTTGATGATCTTGATATCCCTGAAGGAAAACAACCTTTCAAATTCCCTCAATTAAAATCATAGAATTAGACGATTCACCTAGAAAACAAGCTGTTTTTGAACACACTCATCCACTTAGTGAAATACTACAAGATGCTACTGTTAATTCGGAGTTCTTAAAGAATTTCATCAAAAGGAATGAAGCTAATCACAAGTAGAAAGAAATTTAGGAAGCCTTAGCTAAAAACATTGAAGAAATTAATACTAGGTTGATGAAATAGGTGATGCAATAGGTGATCTTTATGAGGAAATAACACTTCTACGTGTTTCTATAGAAGAAGACCTCAAGACGATCTGCACTGATATTCAACAAATGTTTTCTGATATTTTGAAGCGTCTGAAATGAACTATCTTTTTTATTAATAACAAATAGGGGAGAACAGTAGAAAGAATTAGAATTTTTTATTATTGTATATCTTGATTTATTCGCCTGAATATTATCTTTATTTATCTAAATATTATTTTTATCTTCTAATATTATGATTATTTGTTATCATCAAAAGGGAGGAGATTGTTAAGTCAAGAAGACTTCACTTCTTCTACTAATTTTAATGAAAGTCAAATAATAATAATCATAGAAGTGTGTGAACTGTTTTGATAAATTTGTTAAGTGCGCAAATAAATGTAAGTGGCACAAATCATCAAATCAAGACGATACTTAAGTAAAAGCTGAATAAGATGGATCAGACTAAGTGCTTAGTCTAAGACACCAGGCGAAGCATATAAATCCATGCAAGACGATGTAATTGAAGAATGTACTAGAACGTCAGTTAATTGGAGTTAGTTACAGGACTCAACTAATAACAGATTTTAGAAGATTCGACAAGCAGAATTCTCAAGAAGACTATTGAAGGTTTAGGTTATAAAATATTATTTATAGTCGTAAACAAAAATAGATACACAATACAAAAAAGAGAAGAGAATTCTGATTGTAAAAGCATACTTAGAGAAATTATGTGCTCAAGTGCTCACACAGTGAAAAAATACTCTGAGAAAAAAGAGAAAATAAACAAAGAAAGAGAGCAAACACATCTGTAACATAAGCTCAAACAATATCTTTTCAAGTGAAAAGAAAGGCTAGAGCTTGAAGAGGCTAAGAAAGCTGATAAAGAATACTTTATGAAAGAGACCTGAAGAGGCTCTGAAGTGTAGAAATAATACTTGTATGAAGGATATAGTGAAATCTCAGACAGACTCTGAGGACTAGACATAGCTTAAGGTTAAAGATGAACCAAGATAAATCACGGTGTCATATTCCCTAACTCTTATCTCTTTAATTTTCTTGTTATTAGAAGCATAGATACTAATTTTCGTTGTTGCATTACTCACCAAATTAAGTGAATTTTTTTGTAATCATTTGAATTTGTAAAGAAAATCAAGAAGATTATAAAGATTAATATCTTAAATAATTTAACACAATTCAACCCCCTTCTTATGTATTTTACATATTATACGTGATTTCTATATTAAAAAGTGATTTACTTCAACCACCAACCAATTTTTTTCTTCTTCTTCTTTTTCTTAGCTTTTTGGTTGTGGTTCTTCAGCCTACTCTCTTTCTACTTTCCCTTTTATCCCTACTCTACATCTGTCATCCACCTACATGTCTTTTTTAGCAAATGTTTCTACTGCTCAGGAACCTCAATCTTACCATCAGGCTAAGTATCATGAACATTAAGTAATGGCTATGTAGCAAAAGTTGGTTACACTGGAATTCAATGACACTTAGGTTTTGACTTCTTTACCAGTTGGTAAGAAAGCTATTGGTTCCGGATGAATTTATAGGTGAAGCTTAAGCCTACTGGGATTGTTGATTGGTATAAGGCTAGGTTAATGGCCAAAGGTTAACATCAAATTGAGGGGATTGATTTTACTGATAGTTTTTCCTTAATAGCTAAGACAATTAACGTCCGATTTTTGTTAGTTGTTGCAACACCTTTTTCTTGGCCAATACATCAATTAGATGTCAACAATGCATTTTTACATGGGTTTATTGATGAGGAAGTGTATATATAACCTTCGGATGGGTATTCTAATGTTGTTCCTTGTGAGGTTTGCAAGTTAAATTGGTCCTTATATGGCTTAAAGCAAGCTTCTTGTCAGTGCAATTGTGAGTTTACTAAGCATTTGATTTCCTATAGTTTTATCAAGTCTCAACATGATCATTGTTTGTTTATTAAATCCACTGGTTCTACTTTTGTTGCTTTTCTTATCTATGTAGATGATATTTTGTTGACTAGATCGTCTGCTGTTGTTTTAAGTGAGGTTAAACAATTTCTGCATTCTGCCTTTACTATTAAAGATCTTGGTCCTTCTAAATATTTTCTAGGTTTGGAGATTGCTCGCTTTTCTGCTGGTTTATATGTTAATTAGCGAAAGTATGTCTTGGATCTTTTGTGTGATTCGGTATTAATTGGTGCAAAGCCTGTCTCTATCCCATTTCCTAACGGCTTGAAATTGGAAAATTAGTCTAGTTCTTTATTAGAGGATGTTGGACAGTACCATAGGTTGATTTGTCAGTTGCTCTATTTGGGTTTTACGTAGCCTGATATTACTTTTGTTGTTCAACAGTTGAGTTAGTTTGTAACTGCTCCTTGTAAGGGTCATTAGGATGTTGCTCTTCATTTGTTGAAGTATTTGAAAGGTTGTCCTTCTAAGGGTTTATTTTTCCCTGCTTCTACTGCCTCTTCCGTACCTACAGTCCCTTCTCTTTGTTCTCTTATCGCTTATTGTGATGCTGATTAGGGATCATGTTTGACTACTCATCAGTTTGTTTCTAGTTTTTGTATGTTTCTGGGTTCTTCTTTAGTTTTTTGGATTATTAAGAAGTAGCCTACAGTCTCTCTCTCGTCTGCTGAAGCGGAGTATCATAGTATGGCTTCCAATGTATGTAAATTGTTATAGATTTCTTTTGTGTTGCGTGATTTATAGATTTTTTTTACATCACCTATTCCTTTATGGTGTGATAACAAGGCGACTCTTCATATTATTGCTAATCTAGTCTTTCATGAATGGACTAAATATCTTGATATTGATTGTCATGTGTTTTGGGATCAATATAAGCTTGGTTTTGTTGTTCCTGCTCATATTTCTTCCAAAAATCAATTGGCTGATTTGTTTACGAAGGCTTTGGCAGCTTTTGTTTTTTCTTCACTTCTGTCCAAGTTAGGTTCAACTCCTTTCATCCAAGTTTCGATTTGTCCCATTTTCTTCATCATTTTCTTTTTGTAATATCAACTCCTAAATAGAACCAAAAAATAAACACAAAATTATAATTGATTTTAATATATTGTGGGTTAAATGTCTAGATAAGAAGGCAATCGATGTTTCGACTTACCGATTCAACAATTATGCAGATATTATTGTTCCCCTCTTTCTTTTCTATATTTAGTTTATATGTTAATATTTTGTGTTTCTAATAGATTTGCTAGACATGTATTGAAACATTTTCTTTGGATCTTTAATATATTTAAATTGTCTTAGTAACAATTAACTAGAGTAGGAGACAATCACATATTGGTTTAAATATTTTTCATGGTATTGGATAAAATTCATACCTTATAACCTAGTGCAATGTGGATTTTTTTTTGCATATGTGATTTACTTTTCATGACACCTATTATGTTTGGTTCTAATATTTGGTTTAGTACGAATGACACCTATTTTTTATTTTCAGAGTCCATGGGAGAGAGAAGAATGTCATAAAGGTGAAACCAAAGGTAATCAACATGATATTAAAATTATTATGACGATGTTGTAAAGTTATTTTTCTTTGAAACTTCAAATTTAAGGTTACCAATGATGTTTTCACCTATAGAAAAAGTCAATAAAGTAATAACAAAACGAATAAAGTATGAAACTTGGACCAAATTAAACTAAATTACTAAAGTTTGATCATAAAGTATGAATTTATTTTAATTATGACTACAATGTATGAGTATTCACAAAGTTGCCAAACACAATGTTATTTGAAGGTGTACAAATTGACGTAAAGTCTAATTCCTGAATAGTTAAAGTGTGTCACAAATATATAATTTTGGTGAACTTAGAGGGACCTCGGTGACTAGCTGTCCATTTACTTTGATTTGGATGAGTTATCAATGAAAAGTGAGGAGCAATTTAAGGAGATTAATGGTGATATTGTGATCATAGGAATGTCGAGTGGAGTGAAATGTGTACCCAAAAAAGTTAGGAAAGATGGAAAGTATTAGGTATTCATAAAACTTAACTTATAATATGTTTACAAAATTTTTATTTGGACGGGTTATGTGAGAATCATTCCTTCAAATGAGGAAAGATGACGAGGATTACATATTGGAATGACATCAAAATAAATGTGGAATTCAAGATGATAGGGTATTGGAGAAAGAGTATCGGAAGTTGAAGGTAATATTATGGTTAAAAATTTGTAGTGACATTTTGAAACATTATTTATAAAGAGTTTAATTGATCAATACCTTAACTTATATTAGAAGTGAAGAGTTGACTATAAAGAGAATCACCTAATAAAGTGTCACAGTGGGTAGGAGGCGATAAGGAAAGTGAGTAAGATTTTATGGGAAGTTGATGATGTAAAAATAATGAGTAACTAACTTGCTAGGAACTTAGTTGTCCATAACTTTTGGTTTGTATGTGAATAGCTAATATTTTAGTTAAATGACAAAAATTCTTGAGGTAAGGAGATGCCAATGAAAGAGAATATAAATAACAGGTTTGAAGGCATTAGGGACACCAGTGATAGACCCCTTAAAAAAGATTTACTTAGTCATCATGATATACTGATGACTAAGGAAGATAAGATTGAGGTCTTTCCAAGGCATGAAAAGGTGAAAATGAAGAGTTAGCAGATGAGGTTCTAGAGAGTGATACTACTTGAATAATTTTTAAATATATTTGGATTATTGTTTATAATAATTTTTAACATTCTAAATAAAATGTAAGCATTAAGAAAGAGTTAAGGCCATAAGAAAATAACAGTGATGGACATTGAAGATTACAAAAAAAAAAAAAAAGAAACAAGAGGTATGAATGAGGAGATAAGATTGAATCATTTAAAGTTTAAATAAGCAAGTTTGTTTATAGAAACAAATTTAGTAAAAAAAAATATTAAACTCCATACAATAAGGGTAAACATTATGATGCTTTCTAAGGTGTATGTTGGTAATGCAACACAACAAGAGTTAGCATAAGTCAAAAAGAAATCTTTATCTTATATTAGACTTCCAAGTCCTGGATATGTATATATAAAATTCCATTATAGAAAAGCTACACGAAAGAAGAGGTAACTGTGTTGTTTATTAGGTTAACATTAATTTAGCTTGGCTAAAATTGTTCTTATAGGTTTTGTTAAAAGCAACATCGTTCAACATTAGTTTTAGGTTATCATTATGATGTCCTTTCATGTTTTAAGCCTAGGAATTGCATATATAACCTAGTGGGATGATTGTGTGAATTAAAAGCAAGTGATTTTTAAATTCCTCTACATCTTTTTATTATTTACGCATATCATATGTTATATATACCAAGTAGTTTGTTAGTGAGTTTTCATCAATTTTTTTAACTTAAGAGTGTTCTTGGAGTTTGTATGTGTACTTACATAATGAATCAATCTTTATTAAGAGTAATCTTAGCATCTTTAGTTGTGAAAAGAAGGATAACAAATGGTATGGTGGAATTGAATTTCATGTAATTTTATTAGGACACAGACCATCTGTTGAAGGAAATACCTAGTTAAATCTTTGTCGCCTGTTGATTTCTTGCATATTGATTGTACAAATGCAAGAAATATTAGTAAGAATTTAGATATTGGCATTGATGTGTATACAACTACCTAGATATGTGTATTATCTTTGTTTGGCATTTCCTAGAAGTATTCTATTTTGTTAAATAATGGTTTAGATAATGATTTAAAGTTAAATATGTTTATGTTTTAGTTTTTTATCCTCGTACTTCAAAATGATTATTGGTGGTATTGTTGCATTCCATTAGAAGTACGAGATTAGGATATGCGACTCAAATCATGCAAAAGATGGTGTTAAGTAAAACCTAGTTGGAGGATTGATAGGTTGAAACTTGGTGGTTGTAATGTTTGGGATAAGAAAAGATTGCATTTTCTTATAATGTAACAAAAGTTTTTTTTTTGTTATAGCTACAAATTTTGTGGTTGGAGAAAGTGTCTCTTAGTTTGTAATGCAATATTATAATTTTCTTATCCTTATTTCCTATCTATTATGCATTGGAATTCTCAAGGCAAGAGAACAAGTAACAATAACATTTTGTAAATCTCAATTTTGAACGCAATATTGATTTTTTTACATTTACACATGATCATTAAGTTTACTTATAGAAATTGAATAACATTTTGACTAATTTCATCATTGTTGTACAAAGTGTTGATTACAGGATTACCTATATAGTACCTTAGAATGGCTTCCTTGGGATGTCCAAGACCTCGTTTGTGCATCGTGTTTTATATTCGACAAAAATTCAAATGTGTAAAACTTTCAGTTTATGAAACCATATGCATGTAAATTACGATATTTTATTGGTCATCTCTCTTTTAAAACAACGTAAAAACATTAACCAAAAAGGAGGCAACCTATTTTTCAAAAGAAGGCTCTAATACCAACACCGATAAGCCCATGTCTTGAAACAACTAGGCCACCTACCCAGCACCTCACAGTGGTCCTCTAGTCGATATCTGATCCAACTATAAAGTTCCTGTGGAGCTAAGCTTATTGTCCTTTTTATCGAAAAGCTTTAACTCAAAATTCATAAATATAAATAGTAAAGTTTATTTTAATCATTTTATTAGAAATTTCAGCAGCACAACGGTTGTATTTTTACACCTCGAAGTCCCTTTAAAAGTTTAAAACATTTTTATATTCACATTAAAATCCTCACTACAAATTTTGAACTTCAAGTCCACTCACATGCAATCTCAACAATCACTTTATAAAGCTAAAACATATTCATGCATTTCATTTTAAAAAAACTTTATATACAAGCCTTCTTTACACAAAATACATTCCAAAACAGATTCATTAATATGTAGTAATTCTCAAAAGAATTTACAAGACAAAAATGCCTACACAATAGCACGTGACAAAGTTATCTACCCAAGAGGTGGAGCCCCTGAGCGTGCACTTGGGAGGTTTTATTTTGAACACAGAAAGTAGGTGTAAGCTAAATGAGCTCAGTGAATATTAACCTTTCTATACAAACCATATTTAACAATTTAAACCTCCTTTTTTTTAATTTCTTATGATACAATACCAATATAAAACATATGTGCTTTCTGAAATCAAATTTCTCAATTTATTTTTAAAGTAACTTGCGTCAGCATCATTATTGTCATGAACTTTCTTACACAATATAGCCCACCACTAATTTCTAGCCATATGATACCCTTAGGCATAAAATCATGGAGTTGGTTCTGCATTGCTTACTCACAACTGGTTAATCATCAATTATGAAGTTGATTTTACATTGCTGATTTGCATTAGGTTAACCGCTATACATCGATAATCACGAAGTTGGTTCTATATCGCTTACCCATAAATGGTTAACCAATAGTTACAGAACTGGTTTTCCATCACTTACCTGCACTAGGTTAACCATGAAACACCGGTAATTATGGAGCTAGTTCTATATCGATTACCCGTAAATGGTTAACCAATAGTTACGAAGCTGGTTTTACATCGCTTACCCTCAATAAGTTGCACATGCACTAAGTTGATATGATGTAATTTTTGTTAAGTTAGAATATGGAATTCAAGTCTGCTTGCATAAATAAAACCCTAGGATAACAGAAGGGGGATCGAGCATTCTTTATGTATCTCATCTCCTAATCTCTTCTCCTATGAAATAAAACTTTCTTTTCTACATATACAATTCACAATTTCCATTCAAAACCTTATTCTTCTCCTAGAGCTTTAGTGTATGCCTTAAAGTAGGAATTGAATTATATGTTGGACTTTGATAAAGGGCGTTAAGGGTTGTTACCTTACCCTAAGGATGGAGTTAGAATGCTAGTTAAAAGACTAGACTAAAACCAAGTAAAGCTACAATTAAAAAACTAAAGATGCAGTACGAAAGCGTAATGAACTCTTTAACTTGAAAATTTTGAATAAAATTATATCATAACTTCTTATTTTCTAGAAAAAAAAATCATATATGGATTATCTGGAATAGATTTAGATTCTTTAAAATTTATAAATGAGACAGTGACATCTCTCTTTCAAGAAGTCATTATATTATAACGAAGAATGACAATTTAGAGGATGAAAATTTTCTTCAAATCTCTTTAATTTTTGATATTATTAATAGCTTAGATATGATAAAAGATTTTATTTCCTTGTGTGATGATTGTAAGGCTCATGTTTGAATTTGGTTGTGTTTGATTTTCCTCTAAATATCTTTTTAAGATAGTAGAGGAATCATTTCTTTATTAGAAGAACTAATATCTAGTACTTTTTCCTTAAGACTAATACCATAAAACATATGATGTTTTATGGATTTTAAACCTAATCATTATATGAATTTATTGAATATATAATATTGAGAATTCTTGTTAAGCATTGTTCTATCAATAAGCATTTATTTACTGTAATGCGTTTTTCTATCAATAAGCATTTATTGTCTGTAATCTTCATATTGTTCAAATGTTTATGTTATAGTATCTATTAGTTAGAGTATCAATTTGAGCATTAGAATATTCTCCTATTTTACTCAATTATTTCAAAGTTTAAAGTCCCTTTATAGTATGTATCTGTTATTATAAAAATGTTTTCTTCATAAGAGCATTTTTCAAAAATATGAAATCTAACAAAATCTTGATTTTCAATCATTTCATTTATTTCATCATCTATTTCTATTTTCTTTTTATTAAATCATTTAGGACATTTACTAACATAGTGTCCTTTTTCTTTAGAATAATAGCACTGAAATTCAATTATATTTATGTTGGTTTTCTTATTGCTTCTAAACATAGGTTTTCTAGGTTTGCATCATTTATTTTTCTTATAATATTTTTGCTTTACGTTCCTGAAATATCTTTTCTTAAAATATTTCTTCTTTTTATATTTGTTTTTTTATCTTATTGTAATAATAGGACTATCACATCCTATCATACTAGGCATTTTTTTTTTAAATCATAACAACATAATGAAGATTTTTTCTTTATCCCTTTACTTTTCTTTAGTATCAAGTGTCCTGATACCATTTACTTAATTTATCTTTTAAAAATGAACATTTTTTTGTAAGGTGTCTACGAAACTAGGATTGTAGGTTGCCTTAAATTTACTTTTCTAGGGCGATGGATCTTTGAATAAAACATCTTTAAATAAATTTGTGTATTATCAATTTGGGTATAAATATGGTAATAATAATCTAAGAAAATACAAATATATGTATTGATTTCATACATATCACATAATTGTTGCATCAGAAAAAACATATCACATAATTGTAATCTTTGGGGGCATAACATATTTTTCTATAGTATTTGTATCTTTTAGGGTATTTTCTTCTCCAAAAGAAAAGTTTTAGCAACTGTAGTTATTAGATTTGCTATATCTCCGTCTAAACGTTTTCTATTTAGTTGTTATATTGACCGGTGATTTCATATCTACATCTCTCAAATTTACAACCATTTTCTCCATCCGCATTCAAATTTCAGAGTAAAACTCTATCCATTTATGTATTGAATATATTAATAGTTAAAACCATATAGTATATAATCACAACCTCTCATGTGTTGATTTAGGGGAGTTTCTAAGAAAGCACTGTGTTCTTTAATCACAAAATTAATAAAAATAATGGGGTACATAAGAGAGAAACAAGGTTAAAGGACAATTTTGTCCAATTCAATTAAATTTTGTAATGTGATTATAAGGATGTTGGTATAACATAAAGGGAGGACTCTTGACATTTTCAATTTTAAAGACTTTCAAAGATAATACTATTGCGTATTAAAAAAGGTCAAGCTTAAAATAGTTTTTCATTAAAATCAATAAATATAAAAATATTTTGTATTATTTACACTTTTTATTATTAGGGACTTGGATGAGTGGCAAGGAATTTATTTATAGTATGGTTTTAATGCAGCAAGGAAATAATAATAATAATAATAATAATTTTAAAAAAAAAAAGATAGGCCTAATTTTAGAGAAGGGAAAAGGAGGAAACAGTAAGAATCTAATGAAGCCGAAACGACAAACGACAAAAGACGAGTAGCAAATGCGGCAGCAGGAGACAAATTCAATATCCCATCTAATTTCATCGCGCACACACAAAATATGACTAGGACCTTCTCCAATTCCGAGATAGTTGATTAGACCAAAGAGTGATGGTAGAGCGCTCTTCCCTCGAAATGATAGCTTAAAAAGTGGGCTTTGTGTGCCATTTTGGGTTATTCAAAGATACCACTCCACACTAATCTCTCATCCATCTATGTATCTTTTCTCTGTTGTTGTCTGCCCTCTTTCTCGCTTTGAGCAAAAGAAAAGGCAAAAGAAGATCTTTTTCACTGTTGAAGTTTTTCACTTTCCCTACTTCGCTGACCACTGAAGACACCACTTGGACCTGACCCCATACAAATAAATTTATCCTCAATCCCCACCTAACTTCACCACATTCACTTGCACTACGCATCCTTTGAATATAATTTTTTAAATATCAAAACCAGTGTGTCACGAGAAACTACTGCATCTCATCTGATTTTTATATATCATATCAAAGTTAGATACAAAGATCTACCGCTTCGTATCTCCAGTGTAGCGAAGGCGATCTTTTTTTACAGGGTAAAAACTTGCAAAGTTCAAAGTGTGCTCATAAATTACCTAGCCAGAAATCAAAAGAAACAGATTATTTACAAAGAACAAGATAGAAAAGGTGTTGTGATGACTGAAAACTCGTTTCATAGTCCTTGTTCTCTTCATTTAAGACTCCGATCCAAGCACAAATATTTCCCGCCTTTTTCTGAGTCTTGTAAAAGGATGTGTAGATCACCTTTCAACGTTATCAAACTTTCCTTTTCCCTTCTCTGTCACAGAGAAGACTTATTTGACGCTTCCACGGATTTCTCGTATGAGGGATCACTCACTGACCTTGACAATAGAGTGGACTCAGACTCTGCAAAACAGAAAGATTTTAATCTTTTATGAACCCAGAAAATTATGAGAGATTGAGGACTTATTTATGAATTACCAACCTCTAGAGGCATTGAATGATCTCTTGCAATGTAGAATGGCGCTTTGAATACCATCCTGCTGCTGCAACAGGGAATCGTCTCTCCTTTTAGACGTCAACGGAGCTGTCGCCGCAGCCACCGTGGAAGATGCCGAACGACTCTTGCCCAAGTGCTTGCACACAACTCTAAGTCCTGCCTGCAAGTTCCCCTGTTTCTGGGTCTTCACATTGCTCGCAGGAGCAGTTTCCACAAAGTCCTCCATTCCAACTTGACTTTTTTCAATCGATTTCGTTGGAGATGACTTCCTGGTCGCTATTGACTGTGTCGTTTTAGGCCCAGATCCTAAGCTAAGTTGACCGGAGAATCTCAACTTTTCACCGTACCGTTTTGAGACACGAACGTAAAGGGGTTTAACCTTCTTCAAATATTTCTGCATTACGTCTTTTGAGAATCGCTTCTCTTCCGCAGTAGCAGTGGTGATGCATTCCTCAGTATTCTGTTTCTGGGACTTGTTCTTACTGTTCTCTCTTGTGAACAAAGAGACTATTGGAACCTCCTCTACCTTAAATTTCACAGTAAATAACTTTCTTTGGTCGTTGCTCTCTTCTTCTTTGTCCTCTGGCTTCATTTCCGAGGTGGCGACACATGCATTCTCTTCTAGTTTCTGATCATTTGGCTTCTCTGTTGGTGGATTCACCTTCGATTTCTTCAATTTCCACATCAAGACTCGAAATTTCGTTGCAGATCTCAAAAGAGAAACAGGAAACTGAGGCTTGGAGTTGGACTCGCAGCCATTAAAAACAATTGAAGACGGCTCAATTGGTACCAGCCGACCTTTGAAGAACAAGTCATCAGAAGGAGAAAGCGGTTGAGCGGAATCAGAACGGTCGTTGCCGGAACCGGATGAGAGAGTGAAATTGAAAGTCCTGTCGTCGTCGTCACCAGAAGACTCAATATCATCGTCGTTTTCCTCCTCCGAGTCGGTTTTCCTTCCTTTGTCTTCTCCATCGTCGTCCTCGTCAGGTACAGCAAACTCCAAGTCAAAGAACGGACCGTCGTCGTCGTCGTCGTCGGGTTCAACGGCGTTGTGAGGGACAGCAGTGACAATGGTGGCGGCGCTTGTGCTGAGATTAGAATTACCACCGCCCCTCCAGTACTTGAGCAAGCTGAAAGCTTCCATGGTAGGGATAGCCAGAATATGAAAGTAAGATCAAAAGAAGGGTGTATTCCAAATTTCAAAGGAAAGAGAAGATGGTTCTTTTTTATGAGAAAAAGAAAAGAGGAAAGTAAGAGATGAAAGAGAAGGGTAAATGAGTTTAGGAGAATGGTAGTCGCAGGTGGGTACTGAAAATGGAGTGACAGAGAAGAGGACTAAGCTTCTGAACACCAACAACACACAGACTCTGAAACGGACAGAAGAGAGAGAGCGAGTTGGCTTTTATTTTGTCTTGACTTGTTGCAGGATAGTCATGTGAAACCACTCTGCAAGTCAGAAATTGATGCAGACGATAGATAGAGATAGACACTTACTGTAAAAACTCCTAATAATAATACTGTCATTTACCACTTTCCAACCCAATCATAAATGACCGTCTTTTTAATTTTCAATTTTTTTCCATTGGTAAATGTTAATTACTGAATTCTGACGTGTTCGATGCGCTTGGTTCGTTGTCATCGGCTCCTAACAGCATCCAAGTCTTCCGTTTCGTGATTCCCTCACCATACGTACGAATGACTTGTTCTATAAATAGAGTATTTGATTCTTTATTTCAGTTTATAATTCTTCAATTCTAACATGGGTATTCAATTGAAATTTATCACTTTCATTATTAGATATTCTCAATAAACGTACAACACATTTCTTATTTCGAGTATCAAATGATTTAAAACACTACTGAAATGTAACAGTAAACTCCTGTCCATAATGTACAAGTCATTAAGTTGAGGGATACGACATCTAACGCATTTGTTTAAAAGTATACACTTTTTTGTCGCAAATTTTGGGATATTTTAGCAAATGACATTCACAAGAGTGGTTACCTTCTTATTGCTTTTATTTCGTCCCTTTCTTTTCTTTTTTCTTTCCCTCTGAAAACATAGATAATGCCAGTTAACACATAACTTGTGACATCCAAATTCTCGTTAATAAATTTCAATCATATTAATGTCAAAACTTTATAAGCGGAGTTATCAACATAAAGATAAAGTGAGTTATATATAAAGATATGACTTATAACTTAATGTTTTAAAGTTTTGAGTTAAGATACGATTTCCTTATTATATATGAGCTTATTGTATCCAGTTCAATTTCTTTCTAGGGTTTCTTAAAACTTTTCATTGGTCCAATTTCTTCTCATATTTTCTCAAAACCCTTCATTAGTATAAGAGTTACTTTAATGAAGTTTGATGAATAGTGATTCATGGATTTGAGTCAGAGTGACTCAAATGGTTTCGCACGAGCTATGGGTTGACAAGGAGCCAGTTTGATATAGATAGATCTACTTGTGATGAAGAAATTTTGGAAATTTGCAAATGGAGTCATTCTATATCAAAAAGAGACATAAAAATAAAGTAAGTTGTATTAAAAGATAAGGCTCATAATTTAATGCTTTAAAATTTTGAGTTGAGATATAATATCCTGAATCCCTGATTGTATATGGACTCACTTTTATCTCATTTCTTCTCAGGCTTCCTTAAAACCCTTCAAAGAATTATTAGCTAGTTATCCAGTATAATTCTGTTTGCACGAGATTAAGAGAGTTGTAAATATATATCTTTATTGTTCTGTCTTTCTATTTTTTGAGGTTCTAAAAAAATGTCCCAAATATATTTAATTCGTTGTAACAGTATGATATAGCTTTTTTAGGGGATAAGATCTCAAATAATTGTATTCTAATATAAGAACGTTATCTAATTTAGTTTTAGAACTTAAACTGTACCTATATATCGACTGATTGTTTGATTCTTAAGCTATAACATAAGATAAGATGACAAATTTTACTTCTGATAACACCAGTCAAAACCACCAATAGATCACGATTCACGACTACATAATGTTTAGTGGGAGTCGGATGATATGGTATTGGCATTAGTAATTTGTGATGTAACATGTAGTTGACTGTGCAACTGAGTGAAAAAAAAGGAGTTTGTTTAGAGATAATGTTCTTAATTTGATTAGGACGGATTCCACTTCTTTAACTATGGACCCAAAACACTTCTTGGGAATAACGGACTTTTAAGCTTGATTTCTTGTATTGATAATAATTCTCATTCAATAAAAGGAGGAAGAGGACAATTTTCTTTCGTGCACTAGGTTCATCCTAAACATCTTAAATTAAACGTATTTGTTAAGAAAGTTCACAATAACATACAAATAAGTGAACTCGATGAGTAGCTACTCATCAACTAAAATTATAAAATTGATCTGGTTTCGTATCTCTTCATTCTTACCCGAGATTATGGAAAACTAACCAAATTCTTTTTTTGGAAAATCTTATGATGCGTTTACTTTTTAAAAATTCTCTAGCTTTTTAGAAATTTTTTTTCATAAAATAGAAAATAATTAGAAAACATGTTTATTAATAAAAAAATAGATCAATTTTTCAAGA
>JANZLX010000213.1:26623407-26633929 GCA_025531955.1 Erythroxylum orinocense
ATTGCGTGGTCGTCCATCCGAACTCGTCCTTAGTATATATAGTTCCTGGATTAGGATAAGTATTGTTCTCGTGATCGCGATTTTTATCGCTACCATCACTCAAGTTAATGAATAATCTACCCGATGATTATAACTACAGCAAATAACTATGTAGCGATCCTTAAAAAAATTTGCATCACCTAGATGTGTTTTTCCATCGGTCGAATGTTTCCAATCACTTGAGTAACACATCTGACTAGTGCCACAATACTTCCAATGAATGGACCAACCCATTTGACCGATGGAGAAACACATCTAGCTCATGCGAACATAACAGGGAAGAAATTGTTTGATTGAAGTTAGAGGAGAAAGGTTCTAGCAGCCTAGATATATAGCTGTCTACTAAAAGAGTTGAAGAGCGGCGCTCTATTAAATGAGGGCCAACCTGTGTTATATTAATCTAGTTATTATTTCGATTAAACTCTGCTTAACTATTTTTACATTTCAATTAAATGACCAATGAATCCGGCAGATTATAATAACTATTAAATAGAAACCTATGTTATATAAGAATTCAGTGATCCTTATCAGAAGAAACCACTCGGAAACGAACCGTCGTCCCCTTTATGTCATTTCTAAGGCCCATTAAATTTTATTTATAAATTACGTAATCCTTCTTGCAATAAACGAAATCGAGAGAGGTGCGATCTAACCTCTTCCTCTATATGTATGTGCGTGTGTGTGTATTTAATAAATGTTATTATTATCTTCTTAAAGCTTCGTCGCACTTTTAACTTCTTAAAACTTCATCTTTGTTTGATAGTGAAAATTTTATCGTCTCAAAACTTTCCTCCGTCTTTTTTCCTTTTACTTTCTTCCGTATGATTTTTGCGTCTGCTTTCTTTCGTTTGCTTTCTACTTAGCTTTGCTTCCGTCTGTTTTTCAATTTAGCTTCCGTCTGCTTTTTTGGTTTGCTTCCGTCTGCTTTTCTTTGCGCCTGCTTTCTTTCCTCTATTTTTTTCCGTCTCCTTTTTCTATTTGCCTCCATCTAATTTGGTTCCGTTTGCTTTTCTTTTTAATTTTTGTCTGCTTTTCTTTTAAGCCTCCGTTAATTTTAAAAGGTAATGACAATTGAACTTTTGTTACCACGAACAAAAATTAGAGGAAGTAGTGGAAGGGAAAATAAAAAGATCTATTTCTTTCTTCTGTATTTTTACGTCTGCTTTCTTCCGTCTTCTTTTGCTTTGACTTTCTTTATTAAATGAGGGATAGCCTGTGTTATATTAAGCTAGTTATCATTTCGATTAAACTCTGTTTAACTATTTGTACATTTCAATAAAATGATTAATGAATCTGGCAGATTATAATAACTATTAAATGGAAACCTATGTTATATTAACCTATGGTTTAATATTCTATTTCTTCCTTCTGTATTTTTGCGTCTGCTTTCTTCCGTCTGATTTTTGCATCTGCTTTCTTTCGTCTGCTTTTTTTATTTGCTTTCTACTTAGCTTCTTCCGTCTGTTTTTTAATTTAGCTTCCGTCTGATTTTCTTATTTGCTTCCGTCTGCTTTTCTTTGCATCTGCTTTCTTTCGTCAATTTTTTTCTGTCTTCCTTTTCTATTTGCCTCAGTCTAATTTGGTTCCATTTGCTTTTCTTTTTAATTTCCGAAGCGCAAGTGTGAGAAAGACAAAAGTAAGACGAAAAGAAAGCCTAGAAGTAGAGGAAAACGTTTCTTTTATTAAGATAATTATTTAAAGTAAGACGAAGTACACAAATCTTCAACATAACCCTTATGCTACGTTTTTCTTATTTGCTTCCATCTGCTTTCTTTCGTCAATTTTTTTCCGTCTCCCTTTTCTATTTACCTCTATCTAATCTGGTTCTGTTTGCTTTTCTTTTTAATTTTCGAAGCGCAAATGTGAGAAAGACAAAAGGAAAGCCTAGAAGTGAAGGAAAACGTTTCTTTTATTAAGATAATTATTTAAAGTAAGACGAAGTACACAATTCTTCAACATAACCCTTATGCTACGTCCTTTCCAAGTCTTAAACATATTCCATAGCTTGAAAACAACGAAATTGTTCTCATATGTTTTCCTGGTCTTGATCAACCCGTTTATATCCTTATATCCAAGTCGACACTTACTGAGGTCCGAGTTATAGAATTCAACCGCTTCAATATCGCCTTTTATTTCCTCGCAATGAATCAGAATGGCATCATGGAATCGCTTGATCAACGCATTTGTCCAAATGTTTAATAAAACCGTAGGGCATCTATACACAGAAAAACCTGGAGGAAAGGAGAAGTTAAGAGGAAAGGAAAAACAAAAAAGTGAAACTTGCCCGTACATTTCATTTGACGGTCACGAGACTCTCCAAATTTCATCCCCGCTTCATCTAAGTCCTCTCTTGTTCTTTTCAAAGAAAGGTGTTGTCTCATCCCCACAAACATGCCGGAGAGAAACTACAACACCTACAGAAAATAAAAGGAAAAACGAGAACTTAACCACACAAAGAAAAGACAAAAAGGTCAAAAATAAGAAAAAAAAAAAGGAAAACTTACCAAATCCAAAGGGGAACTCGATGCCACAGCTGCCGGAGAGAAACTACAACACCTGCAGAGGAACAAAAGAAAAGGAAAACTTATCACAGCTGCAGAGCAAAGAAACAAAAGGAAAAAAAAAAAGAAAACTTACCAAAATAGAAGGAGAAACACATGGGAGAGAGAAGCAGCCACATGGAAGAAAGAAACTGCAACATCTGCAGAGAAACAAAAGATCAAACCGAGAACTTAACACAAAAAAAGGAAAAAAGAAGGAAAAATTGTCACACCTGCAAAGAAAGAAAAGTAAAAACCAAAACTTACCAAACACGCAAGAGAAACACCTGCCGGAGAGAAACTATAACACCTGCAAAGAAACAAAAGAAAAGGAAAACTTATCACAACTGTAAAGCAGAGAAATAAAAGGATAAAAGGAAAACTTACCAAAATAGAAAGAGAAACACATGGGAGAGAGAAGCTGCCATATGGAAGAAAGAAGCTTCCCCATCTGCAGAGAAACAAAAGATCAAACTGAGAACTTAACACAAAAAAAAAAGAAAAAATTATCACACCTGCAGAGAAAGAAAAGGAAAAACCAAAACTTACCAAAGCCGAAAGAGAAACACCTGCCGGAGAGAAACTACAACACCTGCAGAGAAACAAAAGAAAAAACGAGGACTTAACAACACAAGAAGAAGGAAAAAAGAAGAAGGAAAACTTATCTAAAAAACCAAAACTTACCAAAGCGGAAAGAGATACTCCAACCATCTGTGTTGAACAAAGCCATAGTAAAATCTGGATGAAAGTTGAACGAAAAAAACGTAAAGCCAAAAAGAAATCACCAGAGATAGAAGACATCGACGGCGGAGAGCTGCACAGAAAGGCAAGGGTGGAGAGGTAAAAGAAGAGAGAGAAACCTTTGTACAACTCCAGGTTAAGCAAATGAATGAATGAATGAATGAGGGAGAGTAATAATAAAGAGACAACATTCAACGAATATATATAAGGCGTCAGATTAAACGGACGACTGGAATGGATGGACAGACACAACATTAAGGCACAACATTCAATGAGCAGATATAACTGGGGAGGCACAACATTCAATGAATAGATAGCTTCGGGGTGGGATGGATGGACAGACAGAACATTCACAGCATTGAATGAACAGATATAAGTGGAGGGTACAACATTCAATGAACAGATAGCTGCAGAACTTTCAGAGAGGGAGGATGGCTCGAGAACTTTCAAAGAGGGAGAGGGAGAGAATGTCACCGTTAGATTAAATGAGCAGTTGGGATGGATTGCGTGGTCGTCCATCTCTACTCGTTCTTAGTATATATACTTAAAGAGTTTGAGTTAAATTATAAATTTATCCTTGAATTTTTCATAAATTTATATAAGGGACTTACCTTGTTAATACTAAAATTTTGTTTTTATCATAACTTGTAATGATTAGCACCCACTTTTCGTCCTCCTTCCCGATTTTGCTCTAGATTTTTCCTCTTCGACCACTCTTTCCCCCAACACAGGAGCACCATTGCCTGATTCTACTTTTTATCCTGCGTGTAGATTTCCTTAATCCTGATTTCTTTAAAAACACAATTGAGAAAATCCTTGAATAAAATCTCCACCAAGGAACAAAATATAATATTTGGGTGAATATCGATCTAGTCCCCTAGAATATTGACCCATATGTGGACGAGGTCACATTGTAAGCTCTATTAGAAGATCTATTTGTATAGATGAGGTAGCTATGACACTGAAATGGATACGGTATGCAAAAATATGTGCTGAGATCTTAATAAGCAATGAGCTGCCTGATAAAATCAAACTCATGAGACTTGAAAAAAGAAGGCCAACTTATAGAAGATGAAATCTCAGTCTCTTACTAATAAAGACCAAATAGGGAGGAGAATTGAAAAATACGAGTCCCTACTAGTCAAGTTTTTTAATCAGGGATAAGTGATGAGTTTCGTGCAGCTTAGGGAAATTATCTAGACTTGGCTCATAATCAAAAGAAGAGAGCGCCGAGCAAATGTTGTCAGATCTCTAAGGGTAAAAAAGTAGCTTCGGTTGAGTTAGTTGTTAAAGGAAGTGTACCCAAGTTAGGAGAACAGGACAAGTAACGTAAGGAACAGTTTGTAGAAAAAGGAAATACCGCAAAGCGGAAGAACTCTATTACCGAGGAAGGCCTAAATGAAGCCTCATATATAACCTATCCAGTAATGTTGATGCTAGCCCTGGCATTGAAGAGAATACTCAGACAGAGATGCCTGCCAGTCAATTATTAACTTGACTCTAGATAGCAAAACTCCCCTTGCAACGAAAGGCTCCAATAGGAAATCAAGGAGTAAGGCTCAAACTATCCTTCCTAACCCAATGAATTTTATCACTGATTAGAACATTAAGGGTATCAATAACCCCAAGAAATAACAAGTGCTTCATGATGTTCTCCACCTAAAAAATCCTATCTTTTGTAGGTTACCCTGAGACCAAAATAAAGGAGCTTGCTTTATAAAAGGACTATGGATTCTTCACTAAAATTTGACGTCCTTCAGTAACTATGCCATGCAGTATAATGGGAGAATCATAATTTCCTATGATAGAAAAGAAATTAGGAACATTAGTTTCATCACGATAAACCAATTTATCCGTTGTCAAGATCTTCTAGTAAGGAACTCTATAAGATTGGATATTCTTGTGATTTATGTTGCTAATCATGAATGACAAAGAATGTAGAAAGGCATAGTGGGGTTAGACTTGGCATTAGGCCACTTAAGCTCAGGCTCCCTTATCCCTGGTCCAAAACTATTTGTAAGGGCCTGGGCTCCGCCAATGACTCGAATCAACTGATGATTTGCAACTTGAGCTTAAACTCGATTACGTTTTGGGTGACCTAATGACTGATCAAGCTTCCAAGTCAAGGCTTATAACTCAAGCTCGATTGGGCTAAGGCCTAGCCACCAATTTTCCTTTTTCTCAAATTTAATATTTAAATTATTTCATTTAATTTAAAATGAAATAATTTTTAATCAAATATTTTATTCAAAATTCAAAAGTAAAGCTACAGAATTCAAAAGTAAAGCTACAGAATAAATGTAGTACAAATATTCTTTTTTTAAATAATTTATAAATAATATGGACAATTTCACTAGTTATTCTAAATATACTAATGAACTTTTATATGCAAATTTGCAATATAAAATAAGAATAAATCATATTAATTAGTAAATATGTTTGTTAAAAGAATAAAGCATATTTAAAAATGTTATCTTATAAAAGGTTAGAACTTTTCATGTCTCGCTTAGGTATCTGAATGTAGAATAATGTTTAATACTAAGTTTTTTAAAAATTAATCACTGTAAATTCATTTTTAAAGAAATGACAATCTTTCAATAAAAAACGTATATTAATTCCTAACAAAGGGAATATACACATTATAAAAAATAATATTATTTTTTATCATTTATGTTAAAAATTATCAATTATATGAATAATTTTAATTGTTAAACTTCTATAAGTAAATCATTTCATTTTAAGGCTAAGAAGAATCATGGTCTGTATTACATAAATTCAATTATTGATTACAAAAACATAATAAAGATGAGGGAATTGAATAATAAAGTTAAAATTAGTTTTGTTACTATTTTGATCATTTAAAATGATCCAATTCTGTATTATATATTAAGACATAAAAAACTACTGAGTGAAGATAAAACCAAATGAAGAAAGACAAGTAAAGAGCGTGATTGACCTATAAAGATGGCAATTTTTTTCCTACCTCGTGTTGTAGTCAATGAGCTTCGACTAAGTCGACAGAACTTGGACCTAAGCTCGAATGCTTTTTCCCCCCCTAATTTTAGCCTTTGGATTAGGCTCGAGTAGCTTTAGCTTAACTTAGACTGAAACCTAAAATTGTGAAACAAAACGATATTATTTTCATTTTTTAAATTAAAAAAGAAATTAATCTAGTTTAACCCAGGCCTGAAGTTCGATTGAGCTCAATCTCAGGCTGTAGGCTTGAGCTTGGGTGGACTCGAGCATGATCTAACCCAATGCTAAGCCTACCAAACTATATAAGTTTTGTTCAAAGTTATGAAGTAATGAAGCATTAGAAGATGAAAAATATTGTTTATTTACTGGAGATGGTGAAATTTGTACAAAGTTAGATTTGACCCAATTATAAGCTTGGCCTATATGTATTAAATACAAAGGAATTGAAAGAAGAACGAATATTTAAATAGATAAGGCACAATTTCTTTCTTTGCTATGCTAGGAAACTACTAAGCATGGAAAGGCCTTTTAGTAATTATAATATAGGAATAATTTTTATCAATAATTCATACCATTAAATAGAAAATTAAGACACAACTCTGTATTTGTAATGTTTTATAATAAAAGAAAATATTCAACCTTCTTGTTTGGTCCATTCAAAACATGAAGCACAATAATGATGATAGAATCAATTCAAAATTTTGCCTATGTAACGAGTATCACAATGCTTTTATCAAAATTTTGTTATTTTCAAAACTGAACATTATCATAGTGCCATTATCCAATTGAAAAAAAGATATAAAATGAAACATTAATTAAAGATGAAAACCAAAATTGAGCTAACAAACAAAGACAATAATATAGAGTTTTCTTTATTAAATTGCATAAAACCACACAAGTAAAGATTGACACATTCAATTCCAAAAATCCAAAGCAATCATATAAAAAAATTAAATCGAGAAGTAAAGATTGAAAAAAATCAAACTAATAGTAGAGAAATGGGCAAGTTAATTATTATAATCACGACTGTCAATACTTTGCACCATTTCATTTACATATAAAAAATTATTTCGTAAATATACTCGATTATGCAATAATTGTATTAAATAAATATTTAACACATGATATTTAACAAATAAATATACCTTCATCATTGAATACTTATTAAAAAAAATCAATTAGAAAATAGTCTCTGTATTTATATTAATACAAAAAAGACAATATAAGATAATATAATATATGATTGTTAAAATTATCAAGGTAAACAAAACTAATATATCATAAATAATAAAGTTTACCTTGAATATTTTGGTCACCTAACCAACTTCGGGGATACAAAAGGCTTTCACAGTATTAGGATGAAGTCGAGCATGATAGGGACTAACAATCCTACTGTTAGTACTAAAAGTAGGCTATAAAGTAATAGTAGGTATTGGAATTGCTAAGAGGTTTCATATAATTGCTTGAATAATTGGATAAGTAGCTCCATGTGTCTTCCACCATGATAATATATTAAATTGCACCTTTTCAACTAAGGTCATAACTCCTCTCCAAATAGTTGTCCAACTCCATCCTATTGTAAAAAGTCCTAGCCTTTTTCCCCTAATGAATTCTTCAAATTTGAACTCACACCAATTCTATCAATAATAGATTAAGATGAAGTTGAAGTTGATAATGAAACTAAACAACTGTGATCTTTATCTTTGTCCACTCTTAGTCGATAATCATTTAAAAATCATACCAAAATTGTTAAATGATATCAATATGTTCTTGAGCTTGATCATAATACAAATTTTGAGGAAAAAATGTAGCCTCTCCATCTTATGTCTCAGGTCCATCACAAAAATGACTATTATGGTTTATCTTATCATAGACCAATATGGATTGAGTTTCTCCATCTTTTGCTCTCCATGGCCCAAATTACCTTATTGCAATAAAAATTCAAGCCAAATATATTCATTTAATCGCACATATACTATTAAAGCAAATGTACGGAGTTAGATATTTTGTTCTTGATAATAACTTAGTAGCATTATAAAATATCTCTAACTTCACAAAAAGTGCTTTAGTTAATTCCCATTGCTCTTTTATCAACAGGCAAGTACATTAAGAATATCTTTGTCTCATCCTATTGAATACCACAATTTACTTAATTACTGACTTCAACATCTTGAATGTTGAATTTCATTTAGTCAAATAATCTAAAAATAACTTCTTTTATGCATGAAATGAATAGTTAATATATAGTTTCTTAAAAAATTTCTATTCTTTTAGGCATATACTCTAATACACTGCCTACTCCAGATTGCCTCTATCACTTCCTTAATTACCTCCATCATGTCCTTTATAATCAAATTCATGATATGCATAATACAACGTATTGGATAACCTTCCACTAATCAGTAAGCTCCCAACTTGCAACTTGTTCTTCAATTTTTTGATCATAACATCATTTGTACTAGAGTTATCAGGAGTTATGGTTGAAAACTTGGTGTTGATATTATGATCCATTAAGCACTCAACCATTATAGTTGTCAAGCTTTCACTTGTTTATGACATCAATACATAAATAAACCTACCATTTAAAAAAATTGAACAAATATCAATTATGACATAATAAATAAATAAATAAATAATATAAGATTCAAGATTATATACCTTAGCAAACGATTGTATAAAGTCTGGTCATTATCAATGTAGTGTGTCGTCACTATTATATAACCCTTCTTTTGATTGTAAACCATCCACATATATGATGTGTTGGCTACTCATATGCAAATACTTAACAACATCTTCAATATTTGTTTCTTTTGATCATCATAACTTTGGAAAATATTGTCTTTCAAAGTATTCCAAGTTAGGATCTTAAAGGTCAATTGGAATGAGGTGAGCAACATTTTGAAGTTTTTTTTATCAAAAATAAAGAGTGGTTGTTCATCACCAATGATCATCTTAGCTAGTAAAAACATTGATTTGTTGCTGTCAAAACCTATGGTATTCATTTCATTCTTGCCTCTCATTAGGTTGGAGATAAAAAAATGTTTAAAATCCTAATATAATATTCTTTTTAGGGCACGACACCATATGTCTCTTAAAATGAGAGGTTCCACCTTTAAAACCTCTAACTATTATCTTCTGACAATATTTACATTCAACCTTTCTAACTACAACATATAATCTATTCTTGAAGAAGTGATCCCAGCCATCATTTCTCAATGAATTGGTTCCTTCACCTTAGAACATTTCTTCACTTGGTATATTGTTATCATGTACCATGTTAAAACTCTCTACTGTTTTACTAATAAGTACCAAATTAGAACTCTCCACTAAAGGATTATACTCATCCATCTAAAACAATAGCATAAAGAATATTAATCATAATATAAAAAATTAACTGAAACAAACTCACAATTGATATTATAATTTTACGAGATAAAAGAAGAGATACATAATCATAAGATCAATAATATAATATAAAGAGATAAGAAAAGAAGGATACAATTATTAATCAAAAATATGTCGTTGAAATAAGAAAAGAAACACATATTAATAATGTCAATTAATTAATATATGTTTTTTAATAGGTAAAGAGTAAACTCTTACAATACTGCAAATCTAAAGTCAATAAGTACCTTACAAAATGGAAATAAGAGAAAAGGAGCTTGGAAATACCTTGTTATTATGCAGCTTACAAAAATAAGTATATTATGCCATAGCATAAGTGACTGAAGAGAAAAGGAGGCAAGGGCTTTGTCCATATTGACGCCATTTTAACATGAACATGCTAATTCAAAAACTTGTTGTGTCAGTAAGTTATGTTATTTTGCTTATTAGTAAATGAAATCATTTCAACATACCGAGTGAGATGTTTAGGTTTTAGGTTGTGATGGGCCTTATAGCCTAATCCTGAAGGCTAAAAGACAAAAGATGAACCCAATATAAAACTTAGTCAAATTGGGTCGAGCTCATTAACTTCAAATTGGTTTGGTTGGGCTTGGGTGTAACATCCCGTTACCCATGTTAGGGCCAGAGTTGTGAATATTGATAATTTGATGAGAAATTAGGAAAATGCACTTCATGCATAATTATTTGTGACATGCGCATTTTTGCACAATTATATGATTGTACATGCATTCTTTGGCATTTTCCGGGTAAATTGATTTAATGAAACTTTGGATTGATTCGGACAGTATTATTATAATTTTAGTAATTTTTGCATACTTCAA
>JANZLX010000213.1:26702361-26725297 GCA_025531955.1 Erythroxylum orinocense
GTGCATGTGCACCGTATCTAATGCATGAGCATGAGATGTGTTGTCCCAATTTCTTTGATTGATCTCACATATACCAATTTTTAGGGTTCTAATCCTTTGTATGGAACCAGGATGTTACACTTAGAAACTTAGTTTTTACTATAAATTGACATTTTGAGCGGTCAAAGGGGGAGGAATCATTTTTGGAACATGAGAAGAGGCAGAAACCTTACTTCCTTGGAATCTATAGGAGGCTAATCTTCTTTTGGTTTGAAGGTAAAATCAACGCCGAGAATCACGTTTGAGCATATCATCTGTATTGTTGAATTTTTCTCTCTCTCTATGGATTGTTTATGCTATTCTTACTTATTGATTTGGGTATGTGTGTAAAGATGATCTGAATGCTTCTATTAGACTGTTTTTATATAAATTCATTGCTAGAATCTCAAATACAATATGTAATAATTGTGTTTTGGATTCATTTGTAACAACGAATAATGTTGAATCATTATAGATAACGTAATATAGGTTAAATGACCCGAGCTTGTGTGGTTGTTGCACAGATTAATCTATTTTCCTTATTTGTAATGTGGTTGTCTGACTAAATCTAGAGAGTTTGTTCTCTGTTATTCGATAGTTAGGTTTAGTTAAAGAATTTAAGGGGGTGCTTAGTTCATGGGTTTGGAAGACATCAATGGGTATGTAAATGAAAAATGTCAATAGGTTATATATTATCTTTGCATGAACAATATTTTGATATCTAAGTTTTGGAGATTACTCCATACCTCCCAAATATGTGAGGAACGAAAGTCATTCCTTGCTTTTTTTAGTAAAATAATATAATTAATTAGAATATATTAATTAAAATTAAATATATTCTAAATATAACTAATTAGAATATATTAATATAATTAATTAGATTACATTAAAATTAAATATTTTTTAGAAAAACAATATAATTAATCATATATCATTAATTAGAATATGTTAAAATAAAATATAATCAATTAGAATATATTAAATTTAATGTAAAATATAATTTTAATTAATTTTTTTAGCAAAAAAATAAATAATTAAATATAAGTAATTATAATATACTAAAATTAAATATAACTAATTTAGAATATATTAAAATTTGATATAAAAATTTAACTAATTTTGTTTTTTCCTTTTCGAGCAAAACAATATAATTAATTAAATATTATTAATTAGAATATATTAAAATTAAATATAATTAATTAGAATATATTAAAATTTGATCTAAAAACTTAACAATTTTTTATTTTTTCTAGTAAGACAATATAACTAAGAATATATTAAAATTAGAATATATTCTCAAGATTTTCAACAAACCAACCATATTAATAGTAATGGTAATCATTTATTCATCTTAACTAACCATCATAATTATAATGATTATATTTATTCTCTTTCCTTACTATATTTATTCTCATTCTTATTATCATTACCTTATATAAACCAACTACCCCTTATTTTGATTAAACGCAATCTAAGAGAAAACAACGGTTAACAGAGCTTATTGTTAATCTACGATTAATAGTTTCTGTGAAAGATGTGAAAACAATAATGCAATGAAGTATGTTTGCTTGTGTGTAAGCTAACATTTAACTAAGAACCAAATTCCAAAAGAATTCCAAAAACCGTGTCATGATGCACTCTTAACTGCAATCAAAATAGCCTAAGTGACATCATACACGTGATATTGCAAATTCATGTATCCATGCACGATATTGAAGTCTACATGGTTGCAATTGCAACATTTACCCAAGAGATTGGAAGGAGCGAAACAACAAAAGATTTACAGGAGAGATAGAAGCTTAAACCCTCTCACTGAACTTGCAACTACAAGCATAAAAGAGTAGCTGATTGTCACTCATATGGAGAAGAAATGTAGTAGGAAGCTAATGATTTCTTAGAGACTTTAATAAGACTCTAAAAAATTCTAGATAAAGGCGTATAATTCTACTCTGGGTTTCTCATTCTAGGATACCTAAAGCAGGAAGGAGAACAACAACAAAAGATCACTCCTTAACTTTTTGCAATCAACACAGATGCATATTACAACATGTTTATATGTCATTAGAGGGCAATCAATCAAAACTTCTTAAATGAGAGAATATACCTGGAATGTTGTTTGTACACTCAACATCATCCATAGATCTTTAGAAATCATCTCATCATCAGGCTCAATATAAGGAATGTACAAAAATATTAGGGAAATTTCAAAGTTAGGTTTCAAACTCACCCTATGGTAATGATCCTTTGTCACGCTATAATCTATCGAATCACAAACTCCAGAAATGTAGAAGAAGAAGATGCATGCCTCCACATCTATGCAGCTCCACCAGCGAGGGATAGAAGAAATCCCACGACAATTCAACCCAAAATAGAAAGACTATTGATCAATAAGAAGCTTGTTTTAAGATAGGAATCCTTTCCTCGATCAAAATCACTAGCAAGGAAATGAAGAAGACACTTGATTGTTCAATCCCTAATTCAGAAGCTTCTCGAGCCCCTTTTCGATGGGTTGGATTTTTTACCGTCTAAAGGAAAACAACAAATATTAACATTTTTATCACTTCTGCCATTCTACTTTGTCGTTTAAGTATTTAACTTGTATTAGTGTTTATAACAGTGTTTTGGTTGTTCCAAACATTGTCCTTTTTAGTTTTTGTTTTCCGGATGTAGGTGAAGTCTCTTAAACTTGTACGTTTATATTTCATTTTCTTTCAATAAATTTTAATTTTTTAAAAATAATAGCTCTATTGACCCCTTTTTTCTAAGATCACGTTTAATCAAAATAAGCTCTTTAACTAAACCTAGTTATTGATCAACCTCGAATAAGCTCTTTAGATTTAGTCAGACAATCGCATTACAAATAAGGAAAACAAATCAATATAGGCAATCACCATACAAGCTTGTTTCATTTAACCTATATTACTTTATCCTTATTGATTTAACATTATTAGTTGCCATAAATAAATCCAAAACATAACTATTATGTATTTTATTGAAGATTTTAGCAATGGATTTATATAAAAACAATATAATAAAAGCATTTAGATCATCATTACACAAATACCCAAAGAAATAAGCAAGAATAACATAAGCAATCCCTAAAGAGAGAAAGATTCAACAATACATAGTGACGATATGTTTAAATGTGATCCTTAGCATCGATTTCACCTTCGAACCTAAAGAAGGAAAATTAGCCCTCGATAGATTCCAAGGAAGTAAGGTTTCTTCCCCTTCTCGTGTTCCAAAAATGATTTCTACCCCTTTGGTTGCTCAAATGTTAATTTATAGCAAAAGCTAGGTCTCTAAGCATATTTATGGTTAGGTGCACGACTGTGAATCTAACCGTGCATCATCAATACAATGCTCCTTTAGAAAAGATGCACAGCCATGCAAACTAAGAATTTTACAATTGCCAAGATACACGACCGTCCGTCTTGCACTGCATGATGAATTCTTCTTTTCTTGCATTTTCTTATTCCATATTTACTCTAATCCACCTCCTTTTTGTTTCACAAAGAAAAATGAGTTTGAAATCAAGAAAATAGCTCAAGCAATATGCTTTTAACTCATTTTAGCTCTTGAGCTTTAAAGTTGTACTGTCTAGTATTCCAACAATACATTATGAAAATTAATCCAAAATGGGAGAGTTTTGATCTTAGATCTATCTAGAGTCATTCCTAGCCTCCATTTTTGCATAAAGATAAGTTAACCTCATATGTGCAAAAGACCCATTTCAATCACCTCCAATAAGTTAGCATCATTGTTGAACTTAAATGTGAAGATGTCTTATTCTAATAGAAGAGTCTTATCCAAGCCTTTCTTCCCTTATTTTGTCATAGCCCATGTTTGCATTAGAGGTAAAGTTGGCCTTTTGTTGATGAAGTATCCTACTAACGTAAAGGTCCAAGCAACTACACTTATTTGAAGTATTTCAATTGGCAGAGTCACTACTCCATTGACTACTAAGGATTGAAAGTATCTAGGTTTATTATTAACTTTAGTAACTACTACCACGTTGCTCTAAGATCTACTTAGTGAGTTAGATCTTAAGCTATTTTTGACTTTTTATTTCTAACTATGTTTAGTTTTTTCTTATGCTAGAGCTAAAGCTTGCTACAAGGTTAGGTATTCCTACTCCATTCTCTGATTCTCATTCTCCTGCAGTCTACTTGCTTTAAGGTACCCATCATCTACTAGTCTAGATTTCCTTGAGCTATTTTAGTGTTGCCCTTTATGGCAACTACCTTGAGCAGAACAACTTTAGTTTCACTTGATCCTGCCCAATTTGTTAAACTTCGACACCCACAAAGATTAACAACAAAAAGTTTTTGACTTCTTTACACTTTACCTTTGTCCCCTAAATAGTTTCTTTTTTTGGTTCCATATGACTCCTTACAATACCTATTCTTAATGTGCCTAAAATTGTTGGTACATGGCAGTTATTAAATTTTTTTTCCTTTGAAGTGCTACATTGTTTACAATTTTATAATATCTCAAAAGTTGTTTGAAGTTTAAGTTGCAATATTATTAAAAAAAAAGAAAAGACAAGTTGTGATATTTGTTGGAGAGTGAGAAGAAATGTTGTTGAGCCAACGAAATTATTGCTTAAAGGACCTATACTATGAAGAACTAAGTTTTATGTAATATTTTTTATGTGAATTTTCTTTAATAGTATTACCCTTTTAATTATCCTTTTTCTTACCTTTAAGATAGCTAAAGTCTAATTGTAGGCTAATTTGATTCATATGATATGATAATTTAGGGTGTGAATGGACAAGTTGAGGTTAATAAGTGATGAATGTTTTTAAGTTTAATAATTTTTATTATGATTTTCTTGAGGACAAGCAAAAACTTAAGTGTGGAGGTGTTTGATAAATGCTTAGTAGATTATGTTTTTAGTTTCTATTTAGTGTATTTTGTTTGCTTATCTAATATATTTATTTTATTTTTGGTATTTATTTAGTACTTATTGTGTTTTCAGGTCTCCATTGCCTTTATAGATTAAAAAGAGAAGAATTTGTGAGATATTAAGATAGAAAACAAAAGAATTAGAGCTATTTTGGAGGGACACACTTGTATGATTTAGGGCACGCCTGTGTAAGTCACATATATGGCTATGTAAAGGACCATATAAATATTTGTAAGCATGTACAACTTTGAATATGTTGCTTTGTCTATGTGAAGGAGTACACACTCGTGTAAGTCACATACACAGTTGTGTCCACTACCTACGTAAGCTCTTGGGAATGAGTATACATATAATTTTGAAGAGTTTTTTAAGGATACAGTTATACACATAAGTGTGTGACTAAACGTGTCCACTTAAGAAATTTTAATTTTGCACTATAAAAGGCAATGATGAAGGCTAATTAAAGAGAGCAAAAGTTGGAGTTGAAGTCAAATAATTAAGTGAGAGTTTTAAACACAATTTTGAACCTAGACAGCAAAACACGAAGATTACTTCAAAGATAAAATAGAGAACAACTTTCCATCAAAGTTTCAAGTAGATTATATTAGAGAAAAAGAGATATAGAATGGATCTTCTTCTTTTTAATTATTCTTCTAAACTTCTTGTCTTAGTTTTGTTTTCTATTTTTATGAACTAAATTTGTTTAGCGCATAGGTAGGATGAACCATAAGTTGGGATGGACCTTATGATTTAATTTTTTATCTAATGCAATTTAATTGTTGATTTATTGTGATTCAATTATGAGTTTTAATTCTTGAATTAATATGTCTGAGATATTAGTTTAATGTGTGATTTCTTGTGTTTGAGATTGAGAAATCATTTTATATGAATAGATCTATCATAATTGAAAGGAGTTTCATACAAATCTAGAAATAGGTCAACATAAATCATTTGAGTTAGGGTCAATCCTAATAGTAAAATTCACAAATCAACTAATGCAACCTTAAGGATTTTAACTAGAAAGAGGGTTCAGTTAATCAATCGAGGATTAGTTATTAATAGTCTCGAGAAAAATATTAACATAAAATAAGACTTTTTATGGTCCGATTATCAATAATTGAATTGCACGATAAAGGGTTAATATTTAAGAAATCTTAGGATGATTCATCACTTAGGTACTAGTTATTTGATATTGATTAATCTTAGTTTCATATATTTTCTTATTGAATATTGTGTTGAACTTCAGTTAAGTTTAGTTTTAATTAAACTATCATCTTAATTTGTCAGCTAGACAACAAAAAAGAGGTTATTACTGAAAGGATACTGGAATATCTCAGTAAAATTACTTGTGTATATTACGAGATGTACTGTGAAATATATACAGGAGAGTTACAGTGTTGTTGTAACTAACTGAATAACAGAGTATAACAGAGTATCTGTGAGGATATACATGAATAAGAGAGTATCTGGGAAGATATACAGTGAAGAGATATGCTGACTAGTTCCTATTAGTTATTCGGTTGTGATTCATTCCTATTACGCCCCCGTAAGATGAGGTTGCGACTTGTGACCATCATCTTGTCTCGAAAATAATCAAACTTGTGATGGGAGAGAGCCTTCGTCAATGCATCAACAATTTGGACGTTGGTGGAGACATGAGATACTGATAAATGACGAGACTTAACTTGTTGGCGAACAAAGTGATAATCTAACGCGAGATGCTTCATTCAAGAATGAAATTTGGGATTGGAGCTAACATAGGTGGCACCAAGATTATCACTGAGAACTCAAGGAGCTTCTGGAAGTGAGACTTTTAGTTCCTGTAAAAAATTTCAAAGCCACATAATTTTAGATGTGGCAGAAGCAATGGCACAATACTCAGCTTCCGTGGATGACCTGGCAATGGTATGTTGCCACTTTGAACTCCAAGAGACTGGATTGCCACCTAGAAAAATAACATAGGCAGAGGTGGAATTTCGAGTATTCGCATCCCTCCCCCCCGTTTGCATCTGAGAAGGCAATCAGACGTAGGGTAGTGGGACGATTGAACTGAATGCCATAGTCATATGTGAGCTTCAGGTAATGCAGTGTACATTTGAGTTGTTGAAGATGTAGCTCAATTGGTCTATGGATGAATTGAGACAGCTTGTTGACAGCAAAGCTGATGTCCGATCAAGTAAGAGTGACATACTTAAGAGCACCCAAAATACTGCGATAACGAGAATCATCGGTAGGAGCATATTCATCATCTAGTTTGAGCGTGGCACTAATGCAGAGCGGAGTGGAACAAGGGTTGTAATCAGCTATGTCGAACTTGGTAAGAATGTCATGGATATACCATTGTTGTGACAAAAAGAGCACCTTGGAATTTGGAATCAGCTCGATCCCTAGAAAATAAGTAGGATTTCCCATATTCTTCAAAGAGAAATGTCAAGAAATGGTGGAGATAAAACAATCCAGGTCATGACGTTAGTTGCCGGTAAGCAATAGATCATCAACACATACTAGAAAATATAGAACCGTAGATCCACGGTGAAGTATGAACAGAGAGGAATCATTGGTGCTATTAACAAAGCCATATTCAAGCAAAAACTTGCAGAGTTCTTAGTACCATGCCCGAGGAGCTTGCTTTAGACCATAGATAGCTTTTCGTTATTTGCAGACATGCTTAGGATAATCAGGATGCATAAAACCAGGCGGTTGTCTCATTAATACCATTTCAGACATATTACCTTGAAGAAAGGCATTATTGACATCCATTTGATGAAGTGGCCAAGAGTTGGCAAGAGCCAAAGTAAGAATAACTTTGATCGTCTGATGTTTAGCAACAGGTGAGAAAGTTTCAGTATAATCAACACCAGGACATTGACTAAAACCTTTAGCAACAAGATGAGATTTATACCTTACTATAGAGCCATCAGAATTTCGTTTATCACAAAAAATCCACCTGCAGCCGACCATATTCTGATCCTCTTCCGCAGGGACAAGGGTCTATGTACCATTATTGATTAAAGCATTGTATTCAGCAAAGGCCGACTCACGCCAATAGGGTATTTGTAAGGCATGAGTTATGGTTTTAGGTTCATCACTAGGAGGTAAGGGGTGTTTGGAGATGGCGTATATTTTAAGTTTGTGAATGTTGTTTTTGGCTCGAGTGGTCATTGGGTGAGTATTTGACAGAAGGATAGGAGGTGTGAGGTTTTGCATTTGAGAAGATTCTGTTGCAAGTACATAGGGTTATGAAGTGGGCAAAGATGAAGGTTCCACAGAACCAGTCACGTTTGTTGGCGGGGTGTGTGCCAAGGGAAGGAGTTTATGCATGGGAATGGTGGGTGGGATGCTATCATTGGAACTAGAGGGATTGGATTGGATGAGGTTCTTATACGGAAACTAGTCTTCAACAAAAGTAACATGACAAGAAGTGTAGATCTTATTAGTTTGGGGCTCAAGACAAAGATATGCAAATTGAGATCTAGAGTAACCAAGAAAGATACATGGAATAGATCGATTTTGAAGTTTATCGGTAGTGTACGGTCGAAGCCACGGGAAATAAAGACATCCAAAGCAATGAAGATGATCATATGTCAAAGGTTGATAAAAGAGCATCTCAAAAGGAGTTTTCATGTTTAGGGTAGGAGTGGGCATACTATTGATGAGGTAGGTTGAGGTTAGGACAGCATGAGACCAAAAAGTGGGAGGGAGGTTGCCTTAATGAAGAAAAGCTCTGGTGGTTTCAATGATATGACGATGACGTCACTCAGAAGCACCGTTGAGTTCCAGGGTATGAGGTGAAGTTGTTTGATGGTTGATACCATGGGCTTGAAGAAAGGGTTTGAGTTTAAGATATTCACCACCATTGTCTATATATAGGATACTGATTGATGGTTTAAAATTTTTTTCAATAACTAGACGAAAATTCTAGAAAACTATTGAGACATCAAATTTTTGTTTGATCGGATAAAGCCACATGTATTTGGAGTAGTGATCAACAAATAGCACATAATAGCGAAAGCCATCAAAAGAAGTGACTGAAGCAAAACCCTAAATATCGGAGAATAAAATTTCCAAAAGTTTATTACTAGATAAATGTTGACATGAAAAAGGTAACTTGTGGCTTTTAGCACACTGACATGAGACACAAACAGACAAATCTAAACTAGACATAACTTTATTTTGAGACCTAAGAAACTTAAAGACTTTGTTAGACGGATGACCAAGGATGTGGTGAAGAATCTTTGGTTTAGAGAGTTGTGTATGAAGTGCCTTTGGACAAGTGGTAGGAAGGGTGAAATTGTATAGGTCACTGTGGCACACCTCCGTAAACAGTATCGCTCGCGTCTGTATGTCCTTCACCTGAAATGAGTTTGGAAACAATTCAATAGAAACATTATTCATAGTGCAAAGCCTTTTAGCAGAAATTAAATTTTTATCAATACGTGGTACATGAAGCACGTTATCACACAATAAATGTCAAGAATTGGTATGTAAATGGAAGCTACCGGTATTGTCAATTGGTAATGAGTAGCCATCTCCAACTTGTAACCTGTCATCACCATTATACGGAGTATGAATGGATAAGTTCTGCAGTTGGTTTGACACGTGATGAGTAGCGTCGGAGTCGAGAACCCATTGTGAACTATTTGGAGTCCTATTGCTACTACTAGTTAGATAAGTAGAGGCGCCTCTATGAAAACACGCAGGCCGACCATGAAGCTCCCAACACGTCTTGGTCGAATGCCCCAGGCGTTCACAATATTGATAAATTAGTGTCCCCGGAGTTGCTAGGTGTGGAGAGGCAGACGCAGGGCGTGAAGAGGTGGTGCTGCTTGGGCGAGATGAAGCTTTAAGAACAATCTTAGACTGATGCTGAGGTGTCTGGCGTCCACAAGAAGACTGCTGGTCCCTGGCGACCTAGTTTGTGCGCCCACGATGCGTCAGGTTTGCATTGAGCAGCACCTGAGTCTTAGCTACGTGATGCTGCCTTACTAGGAAGGACTCAAAGTCGACCAACTTATCATATAATTCATCGAAACTTATTGCAGTTTCCTGAGCACGTAAAGCCACGCTGATCTCTTTGAATTCGCCGGATAACCCATTCAAAGCCTGCAAAACCAAATCTGTGCCATCAATCGGAGAGGAAAATACCACAATTTCATCAGCTAATTCGCGGATTCGTTTCAGGAAATCTGCCACGCCTTTTTGAATTGTCAGTAGCCGTTCTTTGAGTGATAGGAGACGAGCACGTGATTTTCCTACATATGATTTCGCTAGAAGCTCCCAGTCGTCATGAGAAGTCTTGACGCTTTGAAGCATTGTAATAATAGAAGATGCCACAGAAGACATGAGAGTATGAATTAGAAGTCGATCTTAACGAATCCAAAATTTGTAATCCTCCGAAGTGTGGTCTGGACAGGGATACATGCCATCAATAGAGCCTTCAACTCCATATCCAATGAAGAGGGACAACATCAAGCTTTCCAAGAAGGATAATTTGCACTGTGAAGCTTCACATCTGGTGTTAGGCCTGGATTAATGATCACTACAGTGTTATTTTTTGCGACATTCAGTGTAGTGGACGAAGAGGAATTGTCTTGTGCCATTTGGTTCTTGGTGGACAGACTGTCGAGTAACAAACTCGGCAAATGGTTAGATTGAAAAAAAAAACAAAGCTGTTAGCTATTGTGGCTCTGATACTATGAAAGGATACTGGAATATCTCAGTAAAATGACTTATGTATATTACGAGATGTACTGTGAAATATATACAGGAGAGTTACAGTGTTGTTGTAACTAACTAAATAACATAATATAACATAGTATCTATGAGGATATACATGAATAATAGAGTATCTGGGAAGATATACAGTGAAGAGATATGCTGACTAGTTCCTATTAGTTATTCGGTTGTGATTCATTCCTATTAATTACTAGTACTTATACTCTTTGTAGGATTGAAACTCAATATTCACTAACACTATAACATAGTTTTCTAGATGTACGTACATTTGAGATATGTAAAGTAGAGATTAGCCCATATTAATAACATGTAATGTATTTCAAAAAGTTTCTTCTCTACCAAATCATACAACTGAAAATCAAGCTTAACTTGACCATAATTAATAAAGTACACTACTTGATCTTTAATTCAGCTTTAGCCCTCATCTTTAAGAATTGGAATAAATTGTTTACATTAAAATTTTCTTATATCTAAAACTCTTAAGTGATTATGGGAACATCCTTACCAAACAAAATTTATCAAGTGATTCACCATCTAAAACAACAATATGGGATAAAGTGATAACTTAGGAACTATGCAAAAGTGCTTCTACTTAAAAGGAATTTGGCAATTTTTCTTATACATCTATATCTCTCCATTAAAATTTTGTTCACCCTCACTACCAAACTATTCAACTTGGGAGTCTTGGTAGCTATTTATGATGTATAATATCATACTCTTTATAACAGTTATCGAAAAGTCCACATTGTTCACCATCATTATCATTGTCAATGAATTTCAATTTCTTGAAATTCTTTGAATATCTTAAGAACATGAAATTTGGTCTTCAAAGCATAAAACCAAAGTTTCTTAAAGTGATCCTCAATAAAGGTGAAAAATAAAGCGCACTACTATGTGATCTTACCTTAAAAGAACCATAAATATCAGTGTATAAGCTCCAACAAATTCCACTTTCTAGGAGGACGTAAGATTGTTAAAAGAAATTCTTTTATGTTTCCCAATCAAGCAATGAACCTAATCCAACCTAGCCTCTTTAATCCTAAAAATTAATTTCTTTTCTTATTTAAACAACCAATTTCCTTCTCTCTCATAGGATTCAGTATTTTATACCACAATTTTGGTGAAGAGTGACAGAAATATAGTATTGCATCATATATAAGTTAGAGGACTTGTTACCTTAAGCCAAAACCAATGAACCTTTAGTAATTTTTCAAAATCCATCATTGAAGATATTGTAATAACTATCATCATTAAGCTTTCCTATAATGATCAATTTCAAGAAAATGTTGGGTGTATACTTGTATATTTAAAGAATAAATTTGACCTATTATTAGTCTCTAAGCAAATTGTTCCTAGGTCAATCACCTGAATCTTATCATCATTGCATATCTTCAATACTCCAGAATCACTAGGAGCATAAGAAGTAAAGAACTCCTTCCTTAGCATGATATGATAGGAAGCACCTTTGTTTACAACCGCCAGCTAGTCTAATGAGATACTAAACTGATGACATTTCTATCATAAGTAATAAAAAGATTATTATCGACAATAGTAGCAACATGGTTCTCATTGTCATCGTCCTTCTTTCTTATCTCTTCTTCTTTTTCAACTTGAAACAATACCTTTTTAATATTGCTTTAGACAGTGATCACAAATAAATTTCTTATATTTGGACCTTAACTTGCTTCTACTTTCTCTTTACCTATCTAACTTTTAAATTTACTTCTCTCCCTTCTTTAATAACCATAAAATTTGACTTAATAAGGATGAAGATGAAGCCCGAGATCTTCATCATTCAAAAAATACCACTTTTAACATATTCGATAGTCATTACTACACGCTAAGAGCATAATTGGCCAAAGAAATATGAAAAGTTTTCTAAGATTCTAGTAGAGTGTTAAACAACCAAAGTTCATCAAACTTTGTACCAATTCTAAATAAATGATTAAGGACAATATGAAATTATATAAATAAACGAAAATAGCACTAACCTTCTTATATCTCAATTTCATCAATTCTTAAGTAAGAACAACTTGTTATTTTATGTCTTCAAAGCATAAAGTATCTCAAGCTTATCTCTCGAAGTTCTTGTTTGTGTCTTATCTGTACTACAATTAAAAAGTCTTATACCCATTGCCTAACACAATCTTAAACTTGCGAATGTTCAAATTCTCAATCCTCATCTGCAGTGGCAGATCTACAATGGGCACTGCCTCCAACAAATTTCCTATAAAAAAGTTATTATTTTAAGTTTTGCCCATATAAAAAAATTAAAATTTTATTCCTATTAAAATTTTTCCCCCATTAAAAATAAAATTTTGTCTTTTGTCTGTTAAAATTTTGCCCCTACTCAAAAAAATTTCTAGATCCGCCCTGCTCATCTGGCATAGACTAGGGCTAATGTTCATTTACCTCGTTCACCTCACTAATTGAGTTGTTGCCAGGCTTGATCACTTGGCTGAAACAGTTGATGAGATTTCCAACATAGACAAATTCATGTACGATGGTGTTTAGAGGAGCCATGCATTTGTACGTGTGCGATTTTGATATGACTTAGATATGTAACCAAAACCAGTTTAATAAGAAAAGGGCACACATTACAGGAGGCCAATTATAGAACATGTTTCGCACGAAGACGACAAGAAAGACAATTAGTAGGCTTTGATGCAGAATATATTACTCGATATTAAGTTACAGGAATTAACGTGTTGGGATCATCCTGTGTTCAATCTGCGACTGAGCCTACGACTTTTGAGTTCTCCTTTGAAGCTCACGACTCAGAGGTAAGACTCCTTCAATGAAAACATGAAAGAGATTCTAATTTCAAGTCCTAAACCATGATCAAGTATTCAAAAGAACATCGTAGCATATGAGTTTCGCTATATTGCCCTTTTTCTTTGTTCAATTAGGCTTTAGGATCGTTACTTGCGTGTGAAGCAAAGGCCAGAAAGTGGGGCGTCAGGGTGATGACATGTATTTAAGTACTTTGCAATCGTTTATATTCAAATTGACAAATTAAATTTGGACCCTACAGCTAATTGTTACCTCTAGCTCTAAGGAAAAAGGTGCAGAACGGTTTCTAAGAGTTTCGTTGCTTGACTAGGACCAAGAATCTGTACACTATCGCCCAAGCCTAAGAATCGACCCAATCATTGAGCGCTAACACAGATCTAAATTTGATCACCAGTATTGCTTGTGTATTCTGTCCAGTCATACAGATTTCATTCAATTGTAAACCCAACAGGTAACTCTGCACTTTATTTTCACTATACATAACAAAGACGCTTACGAAACAGACCAATTAGACACAGCTACTTGTGTAAAGCTCTACCACAGATAGAGGATTTACTATTTCCAGAATGTTTGACAACTGACCCACTTTACCGGCGTCAACCAGTACAGACAGAAACCCATCAGACATCTATGGCTATATACAGGGGAAAACACTAGAAAACTGACCCAATTCCCCCCGAAGTCTCACAGAGGGGTGTTGAAGCTCTTAAAACCGCTTGCAATATAGACAATAAATGAGCAACGACGTTCTAAACAGCAACAGTCTAGGTTAAGTAAATGATTTGTTGGTTGCTGTATGCTTGCTGGTCGAGTTAACACCAGAACGACATGCCAGCATTGCCATCAAGCTGCCACCGTGCACTCTACCTTCTGGTACAAAAGCTGACATTGATAACATGGCTGCTTCCACAACAGAGATATAAGCATTTGCAATCCCAATATGTTTCAAACCAGAAATACTTCCCACTTCTGAAGCTCCCAAATTTGTGTCCTTGTTCACAATAGCATCATTCATGTCCTCTGTAGCCACTTCTTTCACTTTCTCAGTCTGGCTTATTTTAGGATCCTCAACCATTGGTGCCAAGGTAATACCACCATGAACCCTATTATCGAGCACCAGGCCATTGTGAAATGCACAGAGACCTATCTTACCCCTTACAAATGAATTACAAGGACCAGAAGATTGAAGACCATATTCTGACCCAGGGAGACCCCATGAGCATCTCTTACCCCCACCATGTGCCTTACAGAAATCTGTGCTGCCTTGGGCACTTTTATCACAACCTTTGAATTTGCACCTCTTTCCACCGCCATGACGAACACAAAAATCTGTCCGTCCTCTTGCACTCTTTGTACATCCAGCCACAGCACATCTCTTACCACCCCCATGTGCAACACAGAAGTTTGTCCCTCCATGCACACTCTTTGTACAGACTCCACCCTGGAAGGCACATCTTTTTCCTCCACCATGGCCCTTACAGAAGGGTGTGCTCCCTTCTGCACCTTTAGTACACCCTGGTGCTGTGCAGCGTTTTCCACCACCGTGTGCTTTGCAGAACATCGTGCTCCCTTGAGCCCCTTTAGTGCACCCAGGGGCTTGGCATCGGCGACCACCTCCATGTGATATGCATAGACCAGAGAGGCCTTCGGCACTCTTTGTGCAATTTTCTTTCTGACATCTCTTGCCACCACCATGGCGGATACACAATCCTGATTTCCCTCGGGCAGCTCGAGTGCAGCCCTCATGGCTGCATCTCCGACCACCACCATGAGCAATACAAAAATCTGTTCGACCTTCTGCACTTTTTGTGCAACCAAGGAATTCACACCGCCGGCCACCACCATGGGTCTTACAGTATACAGTTCGGCCTTCTGCTCCTTTATGGCAACCTGGTTTCTGACACCTCCTACCACCACCATGGGAAATACAACGACCAGAAGCACCTCTGGCACCTTTTCCACATCCCTCAATTTGGCATGTTTTGGAACTACATCCCCTTTGGTGAGGGTGTTGCTGCTGTGTTAACCTAGAGGTACAGGTGACTGAACTTCTTGGTGTTATTACACTTGAAGAAGGTTCTGAGACAATTGCAATAGTATCAAAGGATCTTGGAATTTGATTAAAGAAAGAACTAGCCTCTTTAGAGTGTGAATCCTGAAACGGGAGCAATGCATTTTCTGGTTTTTGATGATCTGATATTGATCCTTGATCCACATTTGAAAGTCCACCAATGGCCTGCAGTATCTCAATCCCAAATCCAAGCGAACTGCAACTTGGAGGGAGGTTGGTGAGATCAGATTCAGAGGTCCCAGTGGAAAGACTTAACTCAAGATCAACCTTGGGTTGCAGTTCCGATTCTTTAAGATCTAAAGCCACAAATTTCTTTGGGCTGGGTAGCTTCTCATTGCCAAGATGAAGGGCAAAGTCCAATTCAAGATCCATAGAAGACTCCTCAGTTTCTTTAGGTGAAGATATCATAGTAAAATCAGTTGCTGAACTACCTTTGTTGTTTGATGAACTGGATGTGTGGCCTAGCCCAAGCAACAAAGAAGAGCCCATGTGCTGACCTCTGGATACATCGATCAAGTTGAATTTCCGTTTAACTCCCTTTGAGAGAGACATGCAAGGAATTGAATAACCTGGGGAATTAAGGCATAAAATAGTGTCTGTACCATATTCAACCCCGGCTTCTCCACCTTGGACTGAACTACCTAAAACCTTTAATGCATTTGAAGAATTATTTGCAACAAAACCCAAGTTCTGGAACCTGTTCGCCATCAAGAAAAAACTAATGCCAATTGATCTCCCAATCAATATTATTCTCAATGAACAATACACCTGACTCCTGGGGTCAAGAAGTTAGCTACAAACTAGAGGTATATTCTTACTATAAAATTAGCTATTAAACAAGGGTCAGATGTCTCTAAAAGAGCACATTCCACCCCCACTGACAAATCCAGAAATGTCATGACGATCCATACTCTTTGAAGTAATTTAGCACAAGATATAACTGATTAGTTGCAGCAGATGAGGACTGCCTGCAGAGTAGTTTCCGTAATAACAAGATCATGGCGTCCAATCATCCTGTTGTACAATGAGAACTCGAGATAAGGACAAGATACAAAAATAGTAATATATGAATTCTAACCACATATAGTCACTAAAGAAGAAGGAAAATTTCAAGGAAACACAGAGAGTCATTGTATCTCCATATGTAAAGAATCTATAGATCCTAACAGCCCAATTTACACTTCATCATCAAATCGCACGCAGTTCAAACTGAAATAGATCGTGTAATATAAACAACCCAAATTGTTGTCTCACAAATAAAAATATTTTTCCTCCTCTCATTACAAGATACTTCTTTTCTACATTTTGACAGATAGCAATCCAATCCTTGAAGCAGGAAAATTGATAGGAAATCAAATAGTATTTGAACACAACTATGAATTTAGCAAAATAGCTCGTAAAAGCCTAGCATGACCTGGCTTCATAAAACTCAAATCAGGTTGTTAAACAAACAATAGCATTCAGCACATAACAGAAGGCAGGACTCAGAATGTTGATCTCATAAATAGAAACCAGATTGAAAATTACAAATGCAACACACCTAGTACAAGAAATTCAGTGGAGAAACATGAAAGATAAGTACTTAAATGATTGAAAAGGGCTCGTGCACACATTTTGTTCTGAAGCAATACTAACAAAATAACAAATGGACAAGAAAAAAGGAGGTATTCTATTTCCCCACATTTTGATTAGATACAATAAAAAGGAATGAAGCCACAGCTTCACAACAATAACTATAGAAAGACCTCGCACACACAAAAGCAAAGTGCTGACATTGCAAGAGAAGAATGGGAAAAGCAAGAAAAAAACGCATTAATCCTCCAGATAACCACGTAGAAGATTCTTAAAAGCGCCTAAAAATCCCAAGAACAAATACATAAAAAGCAGTTGACTCCAATGAAAGAACCGCAAACCAAACTGCCAGAAAAACATAAGAAAAATTACTCGTAGTGAACAAAACGCAATTCCCTTTACTTGGAATCGTGATTCGTGAACTAGTAATAATTCTCAAGAACATGAATTTTGTAGCTTAGCTACATACAGGGGAAAAAACAACCTTTATTTAGCTCAATTGTAGTGGAAGTGTATAATTCAATAATTCTTAGGACCACACAAGCTCAAGAAACAAAATTAAAACGTTTCATAATCATTTTTCAATTACCATGAGCCTTGACGCTACCGAACAGGGCATGAAAATACTTGATAATTTGAGGGGGGAAAAAAGAATAGAGCTTCAAGATTTGAATTGGCAAATCATATTATGGAAGGAGAGTACCTTGAAATTAGATTTGGAACTAGTAAGAGGAGGTCCTAATGGTAGAAACTTTTAGGGTTTTTGGTCGCCGGAAAGCGAGGAGAAGGACAGAGGATGTAGAGTGCACGTGCTTCACTGCATTTATTTATTTTGTTTTCCTTCGGAAGCGGGACGTGAAAAGAAATTGATTTCGCCTTTCTTTTTTTTCTTTTTTTTTTCATGATATTGGCATATCCTTAACGAGTACAGAATATTCTAGTTAAATATATATATATTTGCATCCAATAATCTAACCTCAAATTGACTACAAAGATTTCTATATATAGAAATTGTTTAATAAATAGATCTACATCTAAGATGAAGCATAAATGTGTGTTCTTTTAAAGACAGAATTGGTTATCCATGGCTCTTCCTCTCTAGCTAATAAAAAAGGCCATATTCACCAAATAAGTTTAATAAATTACTCCTCAATCGTTAAACAAAACAATGTCTCATATGGGAGAGATAGTGTTTTGCTCTTAATATGATACCAATTTGTTCAAAATATTATGTTTTATTGGATTCTCATATGATTTTTCAATTATCCATTTTTCAATATTTCATCAAAGTCGTTCATTTAGTAGTCTAAAGGTTCTTTTTCCTTGTCTAGAAAGAGGAATAACACTCTAGCACATAACACTCTCTTTACCCTCCCTTTTGAAATCCCTCTCATTTCTTTCTACTTCCTCTCTGAAAAGACCTTAAATGTATTAAAGCTTTAAAATGCATAAAGCCTTTTAGTTTTTTTTTTTTTGTCTTAGCAAGTTTCCTCGAGCTGATGATATTTTTTCCTCAATTAAATGTCAAAGGAGGAAGTTAGAAGATAAGTGATCTATTCTGAACATAAGAGGGATCGATTAATATGAAGTTAAAGCTAATAAGATCAAATATTAATAGTTTCAAGCTCAATATTAAGGCCTAAGTCCATTTTTGTGTAATTATCTATGTTTTTTTTGTATTTATAACTTATTTTAGCTTATACATGACCACAAGTTCTTTTTTTAATAATATAAGATTTAAAAAGACTCACTTGAACTTTAGTTTTAATAAGTCCAATATGTTCTGAGAGCACAACAGCCCAGTACTGAAGTTGGGCCATCAGCATCGGGTCAGAATCTGAGAAGGAGCACACGAGCTAGGGTGGCTTTTAGAAGAATGATTGGTTATGAATGGAGTGCCACATCAGCAGACAACAATAACGACTTGCATGATTGAGACTTATATTCAGGACAGTAGCATGGAATTGGTTAGTGAATATGTTGCAGACTGTTGTATTGCTTTCTTTCTCATCCTGAATTCTATTTGCTGCTTCTCATCTATTTTCTTCTTGTAATTTCTGAATCGAGTTTGATATTTCCAGTTTATAATATCAAATCCCTCTGTTGGCTCTATTTGTTCTGTTAAACTTACTTTTCACTTCATTGGTGCTTTCATTGATCTCTACAAAGATGGTAGAGCATGAATATCAGACGCGATATCATGAGATGGCTGCCTCTATCCAGAAAGTCGCCGAGTCTCAGGTGGAGTATGAGAAACGGTTAGATGCATTGTCATCGTCTTTCGATGATCAGAAACGATTGTTGCAGGAGGTGGCGGGCTGTCTTTCGTCCTTGCAGAGCCAACGTGGTGGTTTCGAAAAGATGACTAGTTCTAGTGATTCCTCTTCTGGGTCCTCTGTTTTGGGTCGTCATAGACCGGCTCCGGTGCAGATGGCTCGTTTTGCTGGTGACAGTCCTAATTGCTGGGTAATACAAGCCGATCGTTATTTCGAGTTTTACCAGATTCGGATGGAGGATCGTGTGACGATTGCTTCTTTTTATTTTGATGGAGAGGCTGCGGATTGGTATGATTGGATGCAGAGGAATCGACAATTGACGACGTGGCAGGCGTTTGGGTTGTCGGTTGTTCAGCGTTTTCGTCCCAAGGAGTTGGAGGAGCCTGAGGGTCAGTTAGCAAAGCTGCAACAATCCTCGACGGTGGCTGACTATCGTTCTCAGTTTGAAGCAATGATGAACAGAGCAATTTATTTACCGAACCATTTCCTTATTCAATGTTTTATTTCTGGGCTGCGTGCAGATATCAAACATTCCGTTTTGATTCATAAGCCCAAAACGTTGGAGGAGGCCATTTCTTTGGCTGAGTTGCATGAACAACAGATCCGTTTGGAGAAGGGTTCTATTCGGCCCAGTTTGGGAAACACGAGGCCTTTGTTACCCACCCCTGCCAAATCGCTGCCTGTTTCTCACCCTTTCCCTTCTTCACAGGCGGCTACTGCTACGCTTCCTGGAGGAGCTAAGGTACCATTTCGGAAATTGTCACCGGCGGAAGTTGCTCACCGACGATCGCAAGGGTTGTGTTTTCATTGCGACGAAAAGTACACGTGGGACCATAAATGCCGCGCCAACTCTCAGTTGCTTTTACTCACGGAGGAGTCTGAACCGCCCGATCCATCTCTTTTGGTTCCGGCATCGTCCGATGGTGAAGTGGTGGAGCCTTCCCCAGATTCGTTGCAGCCATTGTCGACCATTTCTTATAATGCAATGGCTGGGGGCTGTTCTAATTCCACCTTGTGCTTTCAAGGGACGATTTATGGGAAAGCGGTGCAGGTGCTATTGGACGGCGGGAGCACCCATAACTTCGCCCAGACACGGGTGGCGAAGTTCTTGAATTTGACGATCACGGCAACTTCGCATTTCTCGATATTGGTAGGCAGCGGTGAACGATTATTGTGTACCGGCATTATTCGGCAGGTTCCTTTGGTGGTGCAGGGCTGTGAAATCACTGTTGATTTCTTTGTGCTTCCGATACAAGGTTGGGACATGGTTTTGGACGTGGCGTGGTTATCTACTCTTGGGTCGGTGATGACTGATTATCGCACTTCCGTCTTTGAATTTTCTTGTAATGGATAGAACGTATGGTGGATAGGAACCGCAGCTCCGGCCACCCGAGCTGTGCAATTCAATGGTTTGCGGCGGTTACACACTATCAATGCCATTGCCGAGTATTATCGAGTGGAGTTGGTTGAGAATCAGATGGGTGGTGAGGACCCTGTGGCAGCCGAGATTAAGGGTATTTTGCAGCAATTTGATTCGGTTTTTCAGGCTCCGAAAGGTCTGCCACCACCTCGAAATTGCGATCACTCGATTCACTTGGCTCCGAACAGCGAGCTGGTTAATGTTAAGCCCTACCGATATCCCCATTTTCAGAAGCATGAGATGGAGAAGTTAGTAGCCGAAATGTTGGCCGAGGGGATTATACAGCCAAGTACGAGCCCTTTTTCTTCACCGGTGCTCTTGGTTCGTAAGAAAGATGGATCATGGTGTTTCTGGGTTGACTATCGTGCTCTCAACGCAATTACGGTGAGAGATCGTTTTCCCATACCTACCATTGACGAGCTATTTGATGAATTACATGGGGCTTGCTATTTTTCGAAATTGGATTTGCTTGCAGGCTATCACCAAGTCCGAATCCGAGTCGGTGATGAAGGGAAGACAGCATTTCGGACTCACGATGGGCATTACGAGTTCTTAGTAATGCCTTTCGGATTGACCAACGCTCCTTCGACGTTTTAGGCATTGATGAACACGGTGTTTTGACCTTATTTACGTCGGTTTGTCTTGGTCTTTTTCGATAATATATTGGTATATAGCCCTACATGGACTGCTCACCTTGAGCACCTCCAGTTGGTATTGGCAGCTCTGCAGCAACATCAACTAGTAGCCAAGCGTTCAAAGTGTGTATTTGGGCAGAAATCTGTTGGTTATTTGGGGCACGTTATTTCTAGAAAAAGGGTAGCAGTGGATCCCGAGAAGATATGAGCAATCCAAGCTTGGCCCGAACCGAAATCTGTGAAGGAAGTTCGTGGTTTTTTGGGTTTGGCGGGGTATTATCGACGGTTTATTCGAAATTTTGCTTCGATTGCGGGGCCCTTAACCCATCGGTTGCGGAAAGATAATTTTGTGTGGAATGCAGATGCTACTTCCGCTTTCATTCAGTTGAAACAAGCTCTCAGTCAAGCTCCAGTTCTGGAATTGCCGGATTTTACCAGTCTATCTACAGTAGAGACTGATGCTTCGGGAAGTGGCATCGGGGCTGTTTTGTCACAAAAGGGGCATCCGATTGCGTATTTTAGTCAGCAGCTCAGTGATCGTATGCAACAGGCCTAGACTTATCAGCGGGAAATGTTTGCGATAACACAGGCAATGGCGAAATGGCGGCAGTATTTGCTTGGTCGGAAATTTATCATTGTTACGGACCAGCAGCCACTCAAAAACTTAACTCAACAGGTGATTCAAACCCCGGATCAACAGAAATGGTTGGGGAAGCTGATCGGTTATGAGTTTGAGATTGTTTACCGTCCCGAAAAACTGAATAACGCCGCTAATGCGTTGTCTCGAGTGCCCGGAACTCAATTCTTAGCCATTTCTCAGGTTGAGTACGACTTACTATCAGAGATTAGAGCTGCAAATTTGTCTCATCCCGAGTTAGTAGCTATACAGCAAAAGCTTGTGGTCGATCCAATGTCTTGTCCTAACTATGTTATGAAGGAAGGTATTTTGCTATTCAATGGACGTTTAGTTTTACCTTCTAATTCTCCATTGAGAATGGTCGTGTTAACTGAATTTCATTTGTCTCCAATTGGTGGGCATGCTGGTATTTCGAGGACGATGCATCGTTTGGCAACCAATTTCTTTTGGCCCAAGATGCGTGCTGATGTTAAGGCTTTTGTTAACACGTGTCAAATTTGTCAGCAAATGAAAACTCCGGCTGTCAATCCGAGTGGGCTATTGCAACCATTGTCTATTCCTGATTTGGTTTTTAAAGGAATTTTAATGGATTTTGTTGTCAGATTACCGGTAGTTAAAGGGAAGGCTGCCGTGATGGTAATTGTGGATCGGCTATCAAAGTATGGCCATTTTGTGGCCCTTCCTATCAATTTTACAGCCTTGACAGTGGCTAGGGCGTTCGTTCACGAGGTGATTCGGCTGCATGGAATACCGACTGATTGTAGCGCCCCCTCATCGTAGGGTACACAACGAGAAACCCGAAGGTCGCTCCGCCGAGTATCCCACGATAAAGGTGCACCACCAGAACGTTTCTACTAAAATCCACATGG
>JANZLX010000213.1:26730300-26748192 GCA_025531955.1 Erythroxylum orinocense
TCTATAAATCATATTTCATGAACAATATGCATCTATCTACCATGATTCATTAAATACATAAGGAAAGCTTAACATCATAACTTACTTAACTAAGCTTCCAACTTTTCAAGACTCTTTAATTCTCCAACTACCTTTCTTCTTCTCCATCCCATGCATGGTTATCATCAAGGTAAGGAGGTAGAAGGTTTAAGTGTAAAACATGAGAGGAAATCATTCAAGGTTGGAGTACCAATGAAACCAAAGCAAGGAGAGAGAGAAATCGATGAAGACTTAAACCAAAGCAAAGTGAGAGGATGTGTTTTCGGATGGATGAAGACTTAACCTATCCAACTTGATTTTTTTTTATCCTTAGCCATGAAGTTACCGAAGACACAAAGCCAAGCATAAGACAAAAGCATTAAAACCCTTAGGACAAGTGTCATTTTCAAGGAAAAGACAAAATAGGTAAAAGACAAATTATGCAATAGGATTTCCTTAATTTGACCCATTCAATTCCAATGGCCCTAATTTCAGATCCAAAATAATATACCCAACATTATAGTGCCATTGGATAGCAATTTTCGATACCGAAAATCAACCGGTTCGCCACTTGGCGATTTTTTCGGTCCAGGAATTTCCTCCGAAAATTCCAGAAAAATTTTCATAATTCCCGTAAAATGTAAAACACATAATAGATCACTCAAAATAATTTTTCAAATCCAATTTCCACATATTCACAATAAAATTTCATTTAGGCTCAATACCGGGAAATAATCATGAATGCATGTACAGTTATTTCATGTGCACAAATTCACTGTTGGCAAATACCAGTATGCATGAACAGTTCTACTTAATCCCAATCACTCTCATCCTTTGCTAAATTACTATTTTACCCTTCCTGTTGAGGGTGAGATGTTACAAAACTAAAGTGATGCTAACCCAAATGTAGCACAAAATGTAATGGATTTTCAATCTAGGGAAACTCTGGCAAATAACATTGATGTACAGAAGGAACAAATAGCTGCTAATACAAATAACATACAAAGCTAGAATTTGGAAGAATTTTCTAGCAATGCATATGCAATGCAATGTCAACTAATTGGAGCTGCTACAGAGGATGAGGAAGGGGGTATTCCTTTTTATTGTGACAATATGGATCAAAAATAGATCACAAATGAACAAAGAGTAGGAAGGATAGCAGTGGTTGATCAATATGTTGATGATCTAAGAAGTTTTTTACATGAGGCTCAATCTGATGGTTTTATTATTAAACATCAAAGCATGGTACACAAGGAGAATACAAGTCATGACGGGGGAGCTGATACTTTTCAAGGTCTCCTACTAACTTTATGAGAAGGTCAGCCAGGAGGAAGGCTAAATAAAAGGGGATTTTCCCTTAAATGATAGTATTAGTGTATAATATGATAGCATTAAATGACCCTCTAAAACAGTCCATGGTACATGAATTGGTGAGAGATCAAAACCAGTTTTGGTAGGCCTTCTAAAGACTAAAATAAAGGCCTTAATTATTCAGTCTGGATTGTCTTTTTTGGTTGCTCAATGAAAGATAACTGCTAATCATTCATATCACTATAATGTGTGTATAATCTGCCTATATAATTCAGAATGCATTAGGGTAACAACTAGCAAAATTAGTGACAGTTACTTCATTTTCATTGTCAACTGAGTGACAATTATCCTCCTTTTAAAGTTACCTGCACCTATGCTTCCAATTTTGCATTCCAGAGATCACAATTATGGACTGATATACATCTTATTCAATCAGGTATGTAAAATCCTTGCTTAGTAGTTAGAGATTTTAATTGTTCCTTAAATTCCAACAAGATAAAAGGTGGAACTAGATATAAAATGGGATCTAGCTAAGAGCTTTCTCAGCTTTACCAATATGCTCATCTACTACACCTACGACCTATAAGTTGGCTATTTACATGGACTAATAAGCTGAAAGAAGATATATTGATGAGTAAGAAGCTCGATAGAGCTTTGGTGAATCAATCTTGGCTTATCAGATTCCCATATTCTTATGCACACTTTAGAGAAAATCACTTTTCTACATATTCAGAAGATGACAGAACCTGTTAAAGTTGGAACTCTATTCAGATTTTTAAATAGTGCCACATAGCTGGAAGGTTTTACGAAATTGATTAGTGAATGATGAAGACAACAGTTGCAGGGATACAAGGCCTTTTAATTGATGCAAAAGCTTAAAATTGTTAAAAGTGTCATCAAACAATTTGTTAAAGAGAAGATACAAAGCTTTGGTGACATTAAACTGAAGTTGGCAAAAGCACAAGAGGCATGTTATAATAATCCTTCTAATATAGTACTCAGGAAGAAGAATTGCAAAAGATAAAAGAATACCAAGAGGGGTTAGTTTTCCACAATGAGACTTCAAGGCAGAGAGCTCGATTGAATTGGCTAAGAGAAGGGGATTCGAATACCAAAATCTTTTTTGCTTCTCTTCTTGCAAGAAGGAACACTAATACTATCTTCGAATTGAAAGATAGCCGAAGAAATGGGATATTAAGTCAGCAGGAGCTACTTGGGTTCGTAAGGAAGTATTTTTGATAGCTCATAGGACAAGATGATAAACAACATCAGGGCCTTAATGTCAAAGATGTACTTGATTTTACCCCCACTCAAGCTTAACATGACATGCTCATTACTCCCTTTACACCTCAAGAAGTCAAGGAAGCTCTGTTTAGTTTCACCATAGCAAAATCTCCTGGTCTAGGTAGTTTAACAACAATGGTTTTTTAGAAAACCTGGGACATCATAGGTAAACTTTTTACTAAAGTAGTTTTGAAATTTTTCTCCTTTACTAAAAAGCTTAAGGAAATCAATCATACTTACATATGTCTTATACCCAAAAAGAAAAACCCTTCTTTTATATTTAAATTCCGACCACCTCCTGTTGCACAATTGTTTATAAAGTTGTTGCAAAACTTCCGACAGCAAGACTAAAAATAGTATCATTGATTAACATAGCTTAATAGGTATTCTTACTTGGGAGAAATATTAGTGACAACATACTCATATTACAGAAGCTCTTGAGGTCTCCAAAATTTGGTAAGAATATTCAAAGTTGCTTGTTGAGGATTGATTTTTTCAAAGCTTATTACACTATTAGCTGACATTATTTGCAAGACTATTTGGAAGCTATCGATTTTCCATCAACATTCAGAATTTGGGTTGATCATAAAGATGAAAAATGTGGCCCAACCAGCCCTGCCTAGCTCGACTTTGACCTCGGTCTAGCCTTAGCCCAGATTGTCGCCTAATGGGAAGGTACAAAATAACTGTTATTTTTTAATTTTTTTTAAAATAAAATCAGGCCTCTTGTAGGATTGGGGCCGGCCCATGGGCTAGGTCAGGTCGCTCGCCCAGCCTAGCATGTTGCCATCCTTAGTTGTTCAATGCTTCCAATCCACTTCTTTTAGTATTCTAGTGATATCTTAACTCCACCTTTTAACAATGCAAAGGCGTTAGACATGGGGACCTCCTTTCACTATACTTATTCACCTTAGCAATGTAAGGGATTTCTAGACTTGTTGAATGCAATGACATATTTTAGTATCATCACAAATGTAAATCTCTTAAAATATCCCATTTAATTTATGCAAATGACTTAATCCTTCTTAGCATAGCAGATGATCATTCACTCCGAATGTCAATGAACATGTTGCAAGTTTTCACGGATTGGTTTAAACTTAGATCAATATGGAGAAAAGTGGATTATATCTATCATTCGATGTCAGCAATTAAGACCAGATCAGTAGCATAGTTGGTTTTTCATTATACTCTCTTCCATTGAAATATCTGGGAGTTCCTATTAATGCCAATAAGCCTAAGTTTTCTGATTTCATTCCATTGATTGAGAAGCTCAAAGAATGAGTTAATGCCTAGCAACATAAGTTTCTATCCATTACAACTAGAGTGACTCTCACCAAGTAAGTATTGAGTAATATGCACCTTCATTGGTCTGCTCATATGGTTTTTCCGAAGAGAGTTATCAAGGAAATTGATCGAGTATTGAAAGCCTTCTTGCTGTAAGGCAAAATAGATAACTGTAAGCAAGCCAAGTGAAATGGTGTGACATCACTTTATCAAAGAGGCAATAAGGTTTGGGGATCATCCCAATCACCCAAATGCAACAAGTTTTACTTTGTAAGTGGATTTGGAGACTGTTCATAGATAGTAAAGCATTGTGGATCAAATGGGGGAATGAATATCATCTGAAAGATAAGAGCTTTTGGCAGATAGATAATTCTAAAGATCATTCCTAGATATTCAACCATATTCTTAGTCTGAGAGATATGATTTATCCTTATATCAAGCATCAACTAGGAAATGGAGAGGATATATGGTTTTGGTTTGATAACAAGACCCAACTTCAGTTCGCTCATCCATAGAGTCGAACTTGCTCCACTCAGATGCAGAATTCCTGTTACTTCTAGAGTGTCATTATTAATCCAAATTGTAGATTGGGTCAGAAATTTCATAGGTTTTTCCTTCTTTGCAAATTATTTGCCAAACATCCTTGAAGTGCTAAGGAAGGATAACATCATATGAAATGTATATTCCAAATGTATGTTTAATAATGGATCTTGTCATCATATGATTGTGAACAATGTTGAAGTTGTGCCTTAGTTTAAAATGCTTTGGCAACAATCTTTAAATCCTAAAGCTGCAATTGTCACTTGGCTAGTGATTAAGAATAAGATCAGAATCAAAGATAGATGATATGAGATATATGATCCAGTATGTGTTATGTATAAGCACATCAATAAGAGCATAAATCATTTATACTTTGAATGCAGCTACACCAAAGTCATTTGAGGATAATTCAGTTTATGTTACAAATAGCTAACTACACATTTGAGTGGAGGGAGACATTGGCTATGATCGTAAGATATACTATGCAGGGTAAAGTAGACGGTTTGATCATCAAGACAACCTTTACCAGAGTCATTTATTCCATATGGAGGGAAAATAAGAGGAGAATATATAAAGGAGTTAAAGAAGGTACATATTAGTTAGCAAAACAGATTGTGAATTGGATTTGAGCGATTTTCATTACTAGTTACAAACAAAGCTCAATTAGTCAAGTAATGAGAAGGAACTGGTTGCTGTAATCTTATCTAAAGTAGATTTTTTTTTTTTTTGTAAATGTTCCTTATGCAATTTTGTTGTTGGATAATATGACTCATTGTAATGGTGTATAGTAGCTTTTGCTATAATTTCATTCATCTTTTAAAAAAACGTTATTATGCATAATTGGATTGAATATGATGTTGTTCGATGTCTTATGTGAGAAATATTATATGATAATAAAATGTTAGGTGTCTTCCTTAAATTAATAATTAAATATAAAAAATATGTAATGATTTTTAAATATTAAGAAATAAAGTGAAAAAAGGTTTTAAATATGATAACATTCTCAATAAGTTATTATCAAGAAAACAATTGAAATTTTATATACGTAATCAAAAGAAAAACTCATACTTGTTGCTATATTTATTTCAATATATAATCAATTTAAATTAACATATACATTTTCTGTTAACAAAGTTGATATTTAATGGTGATAAAGATTAAAATGGACTACAATTTTTATTAAAAAATTTATGATAATTTGAATTTATTGTTAGATATAGTAAAGCTTCATAATTTGATATTATTTGCGTGACATGAAATTTAGATGATATTTTGAGTAAGAAGTATAGAAAAATTAAAATCAAATAGAACCAGAAAATATTTGCTTTTCCCCCTAATGTTGGTCAACTTAAACGTTAATTTTACTTTTCCTTTGCTTCAACTTCTCTTACCAGGTGACGAGCAATATTAGAATTCAATAGCTCATCAACCTGTCCGCTCTTGTTTTAGCTCAGGATTTTGGTTTGTGTGTGCAAAACATCAGTAGACACAGATGATGAGAAGCGACCGTAGGTAGTTTGCAGTCACCATCCAACCAGAGATTTTGCATATCGAATACTAAAGAATGAAATATAAATGTTCCTAGTTACATGTAGTGGATGGAAGCAAACGTCATCTGGAGAGTTCTGGAGAAGATTTACAAACTTTCAACTCACAATCTCAGTCAATGTTACAGCAGCAAAGACGAGAAAAAGGACGCCTCCAATATACGCGATGGCCTGTCCAAGAACAAGACAGCAGACTTTAGTTCCCAAATTGCATTCCAGAATCGTAGAATAACTTTAGTCTCCTCATAGGCCCACAACTTTGATATTCCAACTATTATCTCACACTGGTCCAAGCAAAGGACCTTTTTCTTAAGGCACTATTACCTAGATGCTGCTGATTTTTGCATTTCTTGACCAAACAAATCAGAATTTGAATGTAAGAAGGCCAACCATTCAGAAAGAATCTATCATGGTTTTCTCCCTATATAATTCTGGGCGGCCATGGAATGACTTAAAAGCATGTGTCTGATTGCCATTATTTAGAGCTTGTTCTCTAATCCCTAGCTACTAATATATTTAGCTCAAGGTAGAAAATGGAAGTTTATCCAACCTAGAATGAATGAATAAGGGGAACAAGGTTCAGATGAATAATGCTTTTTATCGTATGCGAAGGCAAAAGGTTCTGATCTACCTTTTCTGACAAGAACGTGCCTAGTAAAGAACCTCCAAGAACAGCAATCTGCAAACATGATAAAATAAAATAAATCTACGAGGCCCATAAAAATGTGGCATCCTAAGAGTAGTGGATGCAGAATTTGCCATTTCAATTGTAACAACTTATCTCAAATACTTTTACTAATTAACAGAAGACTTCTCAGTTATGCTACTCCACTACCTCAAAATTAAGTTCCATTGGATAGAATTATCACCACTCTCAGCATTTAAAATTTCCTACTTATGCTAAAGCTTGATAAAAATCTCCCTTTAGGTAAGCAATTACCAAAGTTGCGACTCCATGGCCAGCCAATGATCCAGCAATGACACCCAAAGGTGACGATGCTGCAGCAAGTGCTGCATGATAGGACAAGTTACGATTAGGAAATAGGAAATAAACACAAAACTGAGATGCAATGTCAACACATAAATGCTTAAAAACAAGCCACATTTCAATTGTATGACTGACTGAACCGTGTTCAGGCATGATCAAGATTACAGTTGGAATGTAAAAGAAAAGAGAATAATTTCATTTACCGTGGGAAACTTGACTCACCTATTGTTGAGAAAAATGATTTGTCTCCCCATTCAGCAACAAAAACCAAGGCAAAAGTGCCCACGATGGTGCTGGCAACAGCCACAATACCAGCACCATTTCCTTTGAGCCCTGAGACTGCAAGCTCAGCCTAATTCAAGCAATATGCTAAATTACACATCACCAATTCTTATATCAAAATGGAAGCCATATTATGTGTTCAGGGTATGCTTAAACAGGATAAATAACAACCAAAAAGATGGTTAATTTTCCATGGTAGGTTAATTTTGAATAGCTCATGTATTTAAATTACCTCCTTTTGCTCATCTTCAGCTTTTAGACCATCGTTTGAGGTAGCATCAATCAATGTCGAAACTCCAAAGTAAATCTGGAATTTCCAGAAATTAATTCTGAAACAAGCACTGAAATTCATAGATTTATGTCATCCTATAAATAATACAAAATGTGTGATCTTGTGCCCCAGTCTTTCTGATATGAATGACAAGTATGATTACCAAAAGGCATGCTGCAGCAATATCATCGACTGGCAAATCAGTCCCACCAAACCTGCAAAAAGCAGTTGCAGAGGACACTTGATGGACATTCCAAACCAAATCTGCTCAAGATAAAACTATAGAAACTATAATCATATAATTTGTTGTACATTTTCAGATTCCGAAACCAAACAAGTCAAACGGAAAGAACAAATCTAATTCCTTACATGGCAAGTATGCAAGCTATATTCAACTGACAAGATGTCTTCTTCATTTAAATGTTTCTCAGACATAGGGTGATATAGTCAGAGATTGATATAAATGTTTCCAAAAACACACACCTGAAAGGAAGTATTTCATCAACATAGTGAAAAGTTCTTCCAAGAACAACTGATATCATAGTCATTGCCCTGCAATGCCGTTGGAGAACCAGTAAGAATCAATGGAATTGACATGTTAATTTTAAATCTTTTTCCAAATTGATTCAATTGACAGAAACACTTTCACCTTCCCCTGTCAATGAATTTTCTGAAAAACTTTTGGAGGGGCAATTGTAAATAGATGAAAATAAGAAGAATAGCATGCACATGCTTACTAATATTACCATTTCTTTTCCGAAAACAATACTGACTCATGAATAGAGCTCCATTATGTTAGGTTACAGTTTGGTAGGTTAAATGAGTGAATTAACTTTTATGCTCCCTATTATCTACAGCTTATTCCATGTCTCTCACACAAATTGCAGTAGTTAAACTCTAAATGCCAATAGTTTAAACAAAACCCAATGCCATACATCGACAAGAAATTTTTTATGAAAGACTTAAAATACGAAAGGACTTCAAATCACTATGATTGAGAAGTAGAACATACGCAAGTGCACCAAAAGTGCCAATGAAGACGATTGCAGCAGAATTCCTAGCTGCTAAAAGTGCCTGCAGATGACATAAAACAGTCAATCAGAGTTCGCCAAGAACACAGATATAGAGTGACAAGAAACTATCAAAACTAGGCAAAGGAGATATTTTCTTCTATTCTTTGTGATTTCTAGTAAATGACAATCACTTTGAAAGGAATCTGCAAAAATTTATGGACTAGACCTTTAGGGAATTTAACCTTGATTATATAATTCAGATTGAACAAAAGCTGAAATTCTTCTCTTTCTCCATATACAGAACACACTAAAATATACAGAGTCATTCGTCCTATTTTAAAAAAACAAGCTAATTCCTACACATTAGTCATTGACTAAGCAAATTATAAACAACCTAAATTAATGAAAGATTACAAAAATTAGTAAATCAAAGCCCTAATTATTAATCAGCTATTTACAACTAAATCAAATCTTTTAGAAGATCAAATAGTTTGATTTTCTAACACAGATCGTAGTCAAAATATGGACTTCCACATCTTTAACCCAGTGAAAACAATGGATCACAACATGCATTGCAAATGTCAACAAGTATATTTTCATCTTAAGCAAAAGGTGGCATCCATAAAAGCTTAATGCAAATTTTGTTGCAAGTTGTCAAAATGTCATCCGATTCATTCTTACCGCAATGAAAAATGTCTTGTCCCCCAGTTCTGAGAAAAATATCAGCAAGAATGCCTGCCAGAGAAATACAGTCTATTGAGTTTTTGACAGTTATTTATGAGCTTTTTCTGGTAAAACTTAAAGTCTACTTAGAGTAAGTTTTTAAGCCATAAGTATATGATAATTTAGGAGGATGCTACAATTGCGAGAGGGGTGGTGGCGTGGGGTGGTGGTGTTGGGGAACAGTTCCATCCAAAATCGTGAGTCTTGTCCAGGTTCACATCAATAAAGTAGAGTTTAGAGTTTGAAGGGCCAACATGTGAAAAAACTCGCATATTCAGAAAATTATAAAAAAATCAGGATACAGAATAAAGTTGAGTTCAGAGTTTGAACGGCCAACAGGTAAAAAAAACTCCTGTATTCAGAAAATCAGGATTGAGTTTGAGGGCGAATAATGATTGGGAAGAAGTAAATCAGGTAAATTGCCAACAAATAGAAAAACCAAAACTATAGACAGAAAAACACATAAGAATGTGCATTTTGAAGTCTCCATGTTTGCTACGATCTTGAGAAGAACATGCAACACTTGTTTTTGAATCATAAAAAGATACAGGGAGATTTTCCTAACTGAAGCAAAACCTGTGTTAACATCACCAAGGTCCCCAAAGTAAGGAAATGAACCAGATCTACCATCAAAGTCTGTTATAGCAACTGCCATTTGAGACCCTTCAAGTGCTAAATACCCAAGAAGCAGCATAAATTTAAGTAAAGCACCATAAGACTTGCAAGAAGAAACCCTTCTATAATCCTCGGTTGATAACGTTTCAGATGATTTATTTGAAACAAAAATGTCATCCATAATGGTTATTGAATCTGTGTGTTCTGCATTGTTCTTGTTATTAAGTTGTCCAAGCTCCTGCATCATAAACATATATATAACATCCATATTAAAGTACATTCAATAATTTCAGTAGCAATATTTATAGACAAATCAGCATGGCTTAGAACATGTATATCACCAAAGAAGGGAACAGGGGTTGAGCTGAACCAATAGGTTCACTAAGAGCTCATTCAAAACTGCGCTTGATGCATAAATAAAATCTTCCAATCCTAAATATGAGGCTTGTTTAATACATGAGTCGAGCCTGAACAAGGATATACTCAACTGTTTAATGGTCGTGACCAACTCATTAAAATCTTAGTAAAAAGGTTCAGTTAACAAATCACGAATTATGTTTGTGTGATTTTTCAAGGTTAATATACGATTTGCATTTAGATTATTAATACAGGTTATCTACTTTCCTGATTCTGGATATTGAATATTGTGTGCATATTTCAATTTGAGAAGAAGATATTATAAGCTTTAAGTTGATAAAATGATGCCTTGCCTGAGCTCAAACTCAAACGCAAGTTGATTCACAAGTAAGCTCAGCCAAGCTAGGGCTGAGCTCTTGCTCTTGCAAACAAACTTGGTGAACTGGAGTCTAATTTGAGGGTTGTCTGAAGCTTGAGCTCAGCTCAGTAAGAAACTCACAGTTCATCATTTGCGATCCTTTAGTTGCTAATATGTCAATGAACGACATTGGTAGACATTATGTGTATTAAGGCTCATCCAATAAGATTTTTGGTTCGATCCTTTTAGTGACATGACGCCAAGTGCTTTACGGCAAAAATGTTTCAAGTTCAAAAAAAAAAAAAAGGAAGAGGTCTCAAGTTAAAATCATGCAACCGCAAAATTATATAGAAAATAATCTCATATCTCAACTCAAGGTATGGTGGATCTGTGAACATATTTCCAATGATCAATGTGGTGTTAACTTGATGTTTCTGAAAAATACTCTTATTCTGTTGCATATTTCCATCCAAAATTGTCAACCATTTTCAATATTTGGGGTCCCGAAATGAATTTTCACTTTGCAAAGGATAAACTCCACTACAGCTACATGCCAGGTGGCACTATCACACCAATTATCCTACAGTAGCCACAGCATCCAATCTCAACAGAAGCTTATGATTTGTTTCAAATGGTTTACCGTAAGCAATTAAATCAACTACTACTCGCCAGTTTCTAATATTTCACTTGAAACCAACACAATATCTATGAACTTTAGGGAAGACCAGGTGAAGTACGATTTTCAGGTCCTCTAAAGGAGCATAGCTGACGATAATAGTGTAGCGAAAAGGAGAATATGAATATCGAAAAACTCAACATTCTTATCAATTGATGGCATAGAACCTCCAAATACCTCTTCTGATGGGTTTCCACACCAACGGCTAGAAGGCCTGCAAGAGAAAAATTCCCATTGTAAGTACAGAGTTGAAAAGAAAGCCTCCTCCTCCTCCTCCTCCTTCTCTAACAACAAGAAAGTGTTGAAAGTCGTGCAATCAACGTCTCCTCAACATCGGATGTGCCAAGTGAAATCTCATACAAATTTCGCTCATAGCATATATAGGAAATAGGCCCCCGACTAGTTCAGCCTTTAGTTCTGTTATGGAATATTACCCACATATGATATGAAGGCCGTGACACGGAAAAATGATAACTTTCCACCTTTACTAGAGAAACCAACAGAGTAAAAACAGACACAATACTAACCCGGAGAAGATGAGAAGAGGGTCGCGAAAAGGAACCTTAAAGGTCGGCTTCCTGGACAAAGAAGAAAGAAGGGAAAGGGTGCGTGGTTTAAGTAGTGGTTTATCACATGATGGAGACAGTACGGAATGTACCCTGAAAGCGCTCTCAGAGAGAGTTAAGCTTTGCATTTCTCTTCTATTCTAACTAACTACTACGCCTCTGGACCTCTCCCTCTCCCACACCATAAGCCGCTGTTGAGCTTTTGAGGTTATGTTTGTTGGATAACTTATCTGTGGTGGCGCCACTTGGATTTTAGAGCTAAGATTACGTGTTAAGATGCGGTTCTGCGAATCATGCACACCTATTTTCAATTCAACCCTGAATATGTATCTCATTCTTATGTTATTTATTTCAAATTTTTTGGTACACCAGACTACGTCACCTTTTTCTTATGTTTATTAATACTTGGCGTTGTTAAATATATTAACTCAAATAAGAGATTATTAATAGTGCATGTCGAGTGCACTGTATAATGTATATAACTTTGCACACTAAAATTTGTAGTTGTAATGTGTTGGAATCGAATTCAAAAGGAATATTCGATTAATTTCTTTAACGAAATTAATTAATGCAAGAAAAATATAACAAAGGGGGTTTGGGTTTTAAGCAATTTATAAAATAAAGTAAAAGTTAACTATCGAAAACAAATTATAACAAACAATAGAAAATGATTAAAGTGTCAAATATATATAAGGTTTGTTTCTAGAATCAATCTCGACCTAAACATCATTAAACATATCTCATCATCCTAATGTCTTCACGCTTCTCTTCGGACTATTGGTCTGAGACTAACAATACGCTTTGCTAATCACGATTTTTCCCTTAAGTTATGTTAACAAAGATATAATCTTTAATCTTTAATTAAACCTAGCCACCGAATAACCTAAGATACAATCTCTATATTCAATTTAATAGTCGTATTACGAAGCGAAAAAAGATTAATATAGGAGGTAACCTTACACGTTCGGGTTATCTAACCTAAGTTATGTTGTTCTTAACGATTCAAGACCATTAGAAGCTACTAACAAACATTAAATGTAACGATTACAGATTACATTCACATTCTAGCAATATGTTTGTAATAGAACAATCCAAATAATGTATTAAGATCATCAATACAAAAACTCAATTCAATCAACATAAACAACAATAATAATCCGAAAAGAGAGTATTGACATTGACAAGATGAGATAGCTTAACCGTGAATTGACGTTGATTTCACCGTTGAACCAGCGTTAGGAAGTTAGCCTTCCATTTCTTTCTTTAAGCTCCAACTATTGGCCATTATTGCCTCTGTTGGCATTAAAAGACGAAGAGAAAATGAAAAGAATGAAGGTAAAATGTTTCAGCTAGGGTCCGTCCCAAATAATTCTTTTCGGTTGTCACTAAACATTTCCCTTTATAGAATAAAACTAGGTTTAAATGGACAGACGTCCCTTCTTTCACGGGTGTGCAATTGGACTTACGCCCGTGAGTGTGTGTGTCACACCCGTGACACACTTATCACGGCTGTGACAGACCTCTCACGACCATGAGAGGTGTTGCATAGGTGTTGCATTGAACCCTCTAACATTCCATACAAGAATCATTTGAGGGGAGTTTCCCCCTAGGATTAGTCCTGTTACTTCTTTCAAGAGTTCTTCTCTTCAAGTTAGAATTTGTATCTTTGGTACTAACAGTGGGCTTTATTCCTTCTGTAGTAGCTAAATACTCTTCTTTTTTTTCTCCATATAATTGCATTGTTTGCCTCTTCCTCTTTCTGTCTTTCCAAATTAATAGTGGTATGTTTAACTTCAAAACTAGTCACCTACACACATTCATTGTTTACTTCTTTTCCCTTTTGTCTTTCCAAACTGTCAACAGTATGCTTAGTATCAGAATTGTTCACCTGTAGGAATTCACTACTTGTCTCATTTTCTTTCTGACCTACCAGATTATTAAAGGAGTTTTCATAATCAAACATGTTATTAGATAGAATTTTAGTCTTGTCTATGACATCCTTAGCTTCCATTTACCTATCCTAATTAAGTACCTATCCTAAATAAGTACCTTATAGTTTCCATTTACCAACCTGTTTTTAATCTTGTTGCCAATAGGTTGTCATCTTTTGCTCCCCATATTAGGCTTCCAAGGATAGATTATTGCTACTTCAACCTTCTTGAGATCTCCATTCTTACCAAGCTTTATGATTGGTAATTTATCCAGAATTCAGCACTCGTTTTTACCTCAATACAAATTTTAACAAAACATATTTGCTCTATATTAGATGTTTGAGAGTCCATACAAATAGGTTTTCCAAATAAGCCTATTAAATAGCTTAGGCATTCAATTGTCTATAATTCAAGAGGCATATTATAGATATTCACCCATAAAGGAAAGACATCAATATTACCTCTATCAAATTTATTACCAGCCTTCCACTTTTGAATGAACATAGGTTAGCCTCTTATATGCCAAGGACCTTGTTTAATGATTTCATTCAAGTAAATTAGAAAAGAAACAAAAGGATCTATAATTTAGGATATAAACATATCAAAGTCTACGCTCTTCCCTAAAAGAAACAAAATGATCCATAACCTAGTACATGATTATGTCATAAACCACTTTTGAAGAATTTAGAGATTTTTTATATCTTAACATTCTTTTGACTCCAAAAGATTAGGATTAGCAATGAAAAGGTACACCAATTCTTTAGAGCTTTCAATTTTAAAATCATTTTCATTACAGAAATAAGATTAGAGATCATCCTAATAGATCAAACTATCAAAATACAAGTTCCCTCTACCATTATGTCTTTTATTTATTTAATTATTTTTGTTGTTTCATATATGATTTATGACTAGGTGTTTAATATATATAGATAAAGAATTGATTCAATTTTATTTATGACATAAGATTTATATCTATAAATTATCTTTGATTGTTCTTAACATGGATTTACTAAAGCTAACGTTTAAATCTAATTATAATTCGTTTATGAATGAGTCTAGATAACTTGCTTGTAAGCGGATCATAGCTTAGAAATTGGGGTTAAATGGGGTGCTAGAGATAAAACTAAGTGACCTTTCTAGTGCTAAGGTGAAACCTATAATAGAAATTCACAAAACTTAATGGTGTTAAGGTAAAACCTTTAATAGAAATTCACAATATTTAATGCATTCTAAGTGGTATTAGCTTGGTAGAGATACAAGTTAACTAACTGGAGAACATATGGTTATAGCTTGAGAAAGTGAAATATGATATTTTAGGAAGTTTTATCTGTCTAGATGATAAATGCATAAGTTTATTGAATCATTACATCAAAGATGATACCAGGAGAAATACTTTTTCTCTTGGCTATCATTTTATTTAGGTTAAGTTATTTCTCTTACGTAATTTTGCTTGCTCAATTACGTTTATAGAGGTTACAAAGTTAATACCCCTTATATAACTTCTTGAAGTATTTCCCATGCAATTAATGGTTTTCTATTATTGAATGATTGACTTTATTGCCATAAACATTTTTATATTTCTATTACCTTTATCAAGCAACTAACCATTTTATTTTAATTCTTTATGTTAGTTAAAAGTATAAGCCTTTACTAGATCCATATAGCTTCCTTACAGGATCAACACTCTACTTACCATTATATTACTTATTAATAATAGGTACACTTGCCTTAGTTTGTGAGTAGTTAATTGGTAATTGAGAAAACACTGACAATAGAAAATATCACAATATATAAGAGGAATTATATGGAGGTAGTCGGGTGATCAACATATGATTAATTATCCTAAAATAGTTAGGAAAATTGTTTCATTATTCAATACTAATATTGATTTAAGAAATCCTTTAAGGTGGAATGACACTTTGAAAATATTTTCCAAATTTGATTAAAATAATTAATTATTAATATTAGAGAACTAATATAATTGGTTTCAGATGTAGTAGAAATAATTTCATATTCTATCTCTAATTAGAATATTGTATGATAAAAGAATTTGATTATACAAAAAATGCATAATAAGATCAGTCAAAATCACTTCAACCTTCCTGATATTTGAATGATTGTGATGTATTATTAGACGTTAATCTTAATATATAAATATAAAATTTTTATTCAAACAATAAAGGATAGATTAAAGAAATTTCACTTATGCCATCATAAATATAATTTAAAACTATCATTTGTATGTGTTACTAACCTATTTAAAAACCTAACGATAACACATAAAGAAAGGTTAAAGATAGAAAAAATAATTCAATCAAGTATAAACTGGTTGTAAAATTTAAGAAATTTTAAAAATATAAAATATTTGATCAATATAAAATACTGTGTTTTATTAGGACCTAATTGATATTTAATTAAAATTAAAATTAATTTTTAATAAAAATAAAAATAAATTATTAACTGGTCAAAATTACATTGCATATAGACTTAGGTTCTTTGGAAGCAAACATTCTTAACATATCTTTCAATATACTATTTATAAAATTCTTTTTATGTGAATACTATTAGTTACCGACGTTTGTGATTATAATGATTTTTCATGTAACTAATTGAACGTTTGTGATTATAATGATTTTTCATGTAACTAATTGGATTCAATTAGATAAAAAGGAGGAAAATCAAATTTTATGAGAAGATATGATTCATATCCATACTTTATTATATTTATGAATTAATCATATAAAAAATTAAAGTAATCTTAATTAATAAAAATTTATTTTATTGTGGCAAACAAACATTGAGTTTGCGTCTAAATTTTCTAATAAAAAGGAACCTTTAAAATGGAGCTCACCCATTTCAATCTCAAGGCTGTCAAATATTGCTATAATCTAGCCTCGTTTGGTTACCTACCAATCAACTATTTTTTCAACTGATTTGTTGTTTTCAGCTGTTTGACTCTTCAAATAGCTACTAAATATATTTGGAGAGTAGCTGCTTCATCGACTAATTTAAGACAAACAACCAAAAATGAAAACACTCCTATATAGGAGTGTTTTCATCCAACAACCAAAATTTTAACTATCAAAAGCCAATTATATCCTTTAAATTCTATTGCTAAATTGCTTAATATTTTGCTATTTAAATTGTGTTCTTGATTAAGTTGCAATTAAGTACTACACGCATCATATTTTTGTTAGTTCTAATAGACAACAATTTTTAGTAAGTAGGATAGCCTAGTTGAGGTTCCTCGATACCTACGTTTTAGGAACATTGTTTGTTCTTATAACTATTTTATGTAGTTATATGTTAGAAATAAAATGTTGACCTTAAACGAAAAATGAAAATAGAAAGAGTTGCATAAATTTCTTATAGATGATAAAACAGTACAGGTGAATATGACTGCTTTAAAATCTAAATTCTTATAAGAATATTCAATGAAATACTAATATATATAATAATCATATCCTTATAATTTTTTTTAAAATCATGTCCTCATAAGTCATTTTACACATAAACAGTTAATTTTACCAAGCATCTCTAACAAATAGCTAATGCAATTTGCTGGTTAAATCAGCTGATAGAATCAGCTATCAGCTAACAGCTAATGCAATCAGCTGATTGCCAAACAAAGTCTTCATGATCCTTACTTGTGTTCACGTTAATAATAACATATGTGTCATTGCAAAGAGTTGATTGATTAGTTTTTTTTCTTCTTAAATCTATCATAGCTCTCTCTCTTTATATATTTTAAATGATTACAACCCTATGTGGCAATCAACGGATTGCATTACTTGTTAGTTGATTCTATCAATGATTAGCTAATAGCAGATTATATCAACTTATTTGATCGGTGGATGACATCAGTTATTTATTTAAATTTTTTTGATAAAATTAGTTGTTTAATATTTGTTGTTTGTGTGTAAAATGACTAATGAAATCATGAGTTAAAAAATTTATAAAGACATGGGTATTATATTTTAGTATTTCTTTAAACATTTAATAAGCATTTAGATTTTAGATATTTAATTTCACAAAAATTAAGTTTATAACTATAATAATAATAATAATAATAATAATAATAATAATAATAATAATAATAATAATAATAATAATAATAATAACAACAAC
>JANZLX010000213.1:26754093-26769913 GCA_025531955.1 Erythroxylum orinocense
CGCAGACGTAGGCAAGGTGTGCCGAACTGCGTTACCAAATTTCTGGTGTTGATTTATTTTTTGCTCTTTTAATTTTTTTGATTTATTGGTGCCAAAGAAATTTGTGGATAGTTCGCTAAATTAACCTCCTTCGATTTTTCAGGATCAGCTAGCTTTTTTTATCTTTATGGAATAGATGAGATAGAAAAGTAGGTGAACAATGAAGGAGAAACCTTACTCATATAGAAAGCAGAGTATTAGGAAATAACGATGAATAGTACTCACAGATTGAGCATTTCTTATTCCTCGTCAAAGCTAAGAACGATTTCTTCTAGTGGAAAGCTTATCATCTAGTGGATCATAGACACCTACATGTAATAAGAAAAAGAAAAACAAGAATATTAGGATATTATAGAGAGAAAGAAAACCAAACCCAGCCATAAAGTTTGTTCCATGATAAGTTAAACAAATTTGTCACTCAACTAGCACTACTTAAAACCTCGAAAGAAGAGAGTAGAAACTGTTGCCAGGAGAGAATGAAAGGGCTTTGTGAATTCGTTTAAGGTCGAACCTTCGAGAGTTTCGGTATAGTGATCGTTTCATGGTTTTACAAAATAAACTAGGGTTGTTCGATGACAGGAATGAACTAGGGCCGTTGGATTAGGACATGTAGGCACGACAATGACAATCCTCATTCGCGTTCAGTATATAACACTTAATTAAAGTTAGAAATTTGGAGAGTTTCGGTATTTTATGATTGATGTGTATCTCAATTAAATAAAGCTATGCATCTCAACTAAATGAACTCTGACATGAAAGACTATTTAATGGGAATCATTATTAATTGGTGATAGCAAGATAGATTAGAGAGTGAAGCTCAGGGTCTCTCAATTAAATGAAGCTCTGACATGATTGAAACCATTTAATGGGAAGAGTTATTAATTGGTGACAGTAAGGGAGATTGGAGAGTGAAGTAAGAAGAGGAGGACGACAGTCGTTGGATGAATTGGATGGTTGGATTACAATTCTTCGTCGTCTTCCCATTCATGCTTAGTATATAGTAATTAACGAGTCAAAAGATGAAAATAGCACATAGAACCTTAAAATTAGCACCCACAAAAATTTTGTTGTTAATTTTTTGGTTGGAGTCAATGTTGTAAATACCATACAAGACTTGATATCGGATTAAGTTATGGTATGATATCGTACTGGTACCAGTTAATAATAGGTACCAATTCGGGTAATTTTTAAATTTTTAAAATAGTTCCTGAATTTTTTTAGAAATTACGAAACAGTCCATTGTCATATTATACAGTTGTACTGTATACTTTATAAGTTTACATTAACCCTATTTCCAAAAATCATAATAATAAATAATAACCACAATTAATATGAAATAACAATAATTTCCAGATATTTCACATATAAATAATAAATATGAAAAAAAAAGACAATTGTTAAGTCAATTATAATGCATTTATGTTGGACTTAAATTTGGTTGATTTGCGAAAATTGTGTTCATAAATTAATAGAATTATTTGTTAAATGTTTGCATATGGTTTTCAATGTCAAAAAGACAGAAATGGACCAAAAAGAGGAAAAATATGGCAAGAAAGTCAAAATTTTCAGTCTGGCCGAAATTTAAAGACTAGGCATGGGCACACCTAAGGACAGAATCCCAAATCTGCAAAATTTCAGAATTTGTCTCTAATTAGAACACAACCATTCAAGATCTGCTGGACTTCTTTTCAAGATGTCTTCCACCAAAATTAAAAGACCAATCAATCTGGATCAAGTCAAATCAAGATAATGAAGAGGTTTAATTCAAGAAGGAGACTAATGTTGATTGCAGTAGATGAATGGGAGTTGGGGCTGCCGAAAATCTGTCTTTTCATTATTTTCTATCAATTTTCCAGTAGTGCTTGGAGAGGTCTCTGGTTGCCGCACCTTCCCTTGTTATTTTTCCCAGATCGTCATATTCTCTAATCATCCAGCAACTGCCGCACTCCCTTGTTCTCTTCTCTGTTCCCGTTGTTTCATCATTGAACATCAACATCGCATATTACTCTTCTCTTGATTGGCTGCCACAACTTTTGACTCTTCCTTGCCACACCTTGTTTTCTTCTTGAATTTATTATTACGTAAACCATCATCGCCCTTTCTCTTAAAATTGCCGCAAGTTTGATTTTCTTCTTATTTAACCAGCATCAACATCAACGCCCATTCTATTTGTTGCTCTTGTCCACGTTGTTCTTCATTATTTCAACAGCACCAACGCATGTTTCATCTTTTGTTCTGCCGCAATTGGTTTTTCCGCTGGCCCATCGTCCCATCCTCTTAGACAGTCGCAACATCAACGCACCTCCTGTCTTCTGATTCTCTTGCATCGCACTCTTCCCTTCAGCATCATCGACGCATCATCATCTCTGGCTGCCACACGTGGACTTTCTCCATTCTTCTCCAGCAACAGTATTGACGCATCCCTCCTCACCTAATTGCCGCAATTGATTTTCTTATGGTTCTTAATTATTCACAAGTGGATCCACGCATTCTCTCCTAAGTCTACCGCAAGTTGCTTCAATTAATTTCATGTTTAATTCTTTTACAATTTCCAGTAGTAGTTTATTCTTAGATTAGGGACTTTGATTAATTTAATTTTCTGATTTTTGTCTTTAAGTTTCTGCATAGATTTTAATTAGGGATTTTCAATTTCAATAAAGACTAGTTATGGATTTTGTTTATTTTATTGTTTCTTTTTATTTCAATTTAGTTATGCTTAATTAATTTTCTTGTCGACTTAATTATTTCAATTTGCAATTTTCTTTGATTTTTATTTTTATTGTCGTGACAAAACCCCCTCGCTATTTTCGTTTGAACTAGCTAACCTTTACCGTTAGAGATTCCTCGTGGGAACGATATCCGCTTACCGCTACTACATTAATTTGTTTTAACGGGAGTGATTTCTTTTATATTTGGTTGCAGACGACAGCATCACCAATAGTGACTGTTTTGCATAAGCACACCATGAAACAATTTGTAAGCAAAGTTTTGGGGATGTTATAAGCAAGAAGATGAATTGATAATGTCTAATAAGGGTTCAATGAAAAAAAATGATGGCTAATAAGGGTTTAATGAAATAACCCTTCAAGGCAATATGCACGCGTTCATGTTTATATCAGCAAGAGAGTTGGGTCTCGGTAACGGGATCCAACAGATAATTAACACCCTTCACTTTTCTCTTCATTTCTATCATAATCCAACACCCTTCACTTTTCTCTTCATTTCTATCATAATCCAGGTCAAGTAATCTTTTAACATATTATGTTTTGATAATTTAGCTCAAGTTTCTTGTTCCCTAATTACTTCAACTTGTCATGAAGCCTTATGCTTATTGCTTTCCTCTTGAAAGTTTTCAATGGTTATTTTATATGTTGAGGTTGAAACATTTAGCTTTGGGCCATAGCCAAGGCCTTTCATATAACTGAAACGAGTACCAGGTATTGTATCACAAATGTCTTCTACACTAATTTCATTCCCCTCAAATATAGACTTCTCTAATAACTTTTACAACTTAGTCTAAAATTAAAAAAAAAACCAATAGTCAGCCTACATATTACTACCTACTACTACATTAAGAAATGAACAAAAATATTGAACAAACTTTTATACTTAGAGTTGCTTTCTGCTTCTTCTGACACCCATCCTTTACTTTCCTTATAGTGATTGACTTTATATAGTGTGATCCTATCACGCTCTTGTCCAAATAGTTCCTTCTCACTCTGTTTTATCAAACATAAAAAAACAAGGCACAATAAATCATGTAGTATTATTGATTTAACTTGTAAACATAGATCTTACATATTCATTTCAGACAACTACAAATGACTTTGACCCTTAATTTTGAGGTGTTTTCATTTTTTATCTATTGATCAATGCAACATGAGCCCAAGCTGAGTCATTGTATCTTCCTTAAGCAGTTTGATTAGGAGTACTTGAATTTCCTTGCATTAATTTATAACAATAAATGAAGACATATATCAAAATCATATACAATTCAATTTCATTCAACACAACCCAATTTTATCTAACATAATTCATCAATAAGTCAAAAACCAACAATTCAAGTTTTCAACATACACAATTACATAATACGCAATTCCATCATATGTAATATAACCATTTTGTATGATTACCTTCCTAGATGGACATTTATAAATAGATATTATTAGCTCTGGTGGGACTTGAGTTCTTTATAATGAGAGCATATGTTTGTGGAATTTAACTGGACAAATATTTGTGGGCATAAAAGATACATTCATATATACAAAAGTGAAACTTGCAGCTAATAAATAAACTACACACTTGCTAGCAGGACTTTACATTTGTAGCTTGAAAAAGGAAATTAGTTCCGTCACATATGATTAAAGTAATAAGATATATTGACTTATGATTAAATTGCATGTATGGTAGGTTGAATTTTAAGCTTCACCATACTTTAATGACATACAATTCAATGAAGAAATACATATCAATTTCTCATAACAATGAATTCTCGTGACAGTGAAAGAATTGATAGAATCATGATTTCAATCGATAGCATTAAGTTTTGCCAAATCACAAGCCTATGACATTGACTCAATCACTTTAATGACATCTTATAGAAGCTCAAGTTTAGTATCAACAATCAGAAGAAAAAAAAAGATGGAGCTTTACTATATTATGAGGTATTGAATTTATTTAGATATGATTCTGAAAATTAATAAAAAAGTTAAGATATCTTGTATAATATATACAAGTAACAAGGAGTTTAGTTTATTAAAAGATAACGTATAAATTGTAAGATATCCTTTTCTAGAAGTGAAATAATTTAACCGTTATTTTATATAATTTACAATAGTCCTCCAAGGAAAAGACAAATTGAATGTCAATACTTCAAATACTTCTTTAGGCAACGGTTTAAATTTAATATTAGAAATTAAGGAAAATTATTATCAATTCTTTATCTTTATTCTTTATTAAAGAACATGGAGGAAATTTTAGTTAAGTTTCATTATCTTAAAAAGAAGAAGAAATTATTATAGTGTATTCATTTTAATTATATAAATTTCTAATATATGGATTGGAAAGAATCATATTCATAATTAATATTGCAATGCAAGCAACTAAAAGCATGTTTCTTTTGTATGATGATATTTTGTGATTACTTACAATTTACGAATGCAAATGGTATGCTTAAAATTCAAATCTCAATTTATGCATAGCCATACTGTGAATGAACCAAATTATAACCAACAAGATTAAAAAAAACATGCATCATTCATTCAACTCCAATCAAAATATCCAATTCTAAGTTTCCAACCCAAAACAAATCACAAATCCATACAATTTAATTGCAAATTCCAAATTCCAAAATCCAACTTCCAACTTCCAACAATCCAACCCATTCACAATCACAATTCAGAAATGCAATTAAGCAAAACAACAATTAAAAACACATCCAAAAAATTCTCAATGTATTTGGTTCGGATTTTTAGGTAAGGTTAGGTTCAAATCTGGTGAGTGGCAACTACAGAAGTAGCGGTGGTAGGTAGCGGAGGACGGTGGACGGTGGATAGTGGACAACATTAGAGAGTGGTGTGGCATGGAGAAGGGCACGATTGAAGCGGTGAAGCTTGAAAATGGTTTGGTGTGGTGAGTGGCAACATGCGGCATGAAGAGGAGGGTGTGTGGTGGTGACATGGAGGAACCAAAGAGGGCGTGCGATGTTGTCATGGGCCGAAGAGGGAGAAGCAACCACCGGAGAGGAGAATGAGAGAGAGAGAGTATGGAGATTGGAGAGTGTTTGGGAGAGAGATGAAAAATGAGAGAGAGTGCTAGGTTAAAATTTTAGGAATTTTGCTAATTAGTCCCTAAAGTCTTCAAACCGTACAACACCGGCCAGTATACGACCAATATTTTGAATACCGGTCGATACTAGGCGATTCAATATAGGTCAGTACCCATGGCCAGTACCATTTTAACCAATACTATTCCAATTTTTGGCCGATACAGTACCTTCCGAAGTGTGCCAACCGGTACGAAATGGTACTCATAACCATGCTTGAAACTATTTACACCAACAACTAAAACATCATCCATTAAAACTAGAAACAGTAATTGCATAAATCTTTCATAGATGACTTACATACAATCAACATACATCCCTTAATATGACAATACCTCATGTTGCATCTTTTGAAGGAGGATTGGACAAACATCACTTAGTTTTCAACAAGTCAACCAGATTGCATGTGTATCTAGAGTAATATGCAAGATAATTAATTCTCTTTAACTTCAAATTAAAATTTTAATCTGATTTCATAATTCCCTTGAACATTACATAAAAATAGTTAAATATCTAAAGGTCTTGCCTAATTTCACATTTATTTTTAATTGTGATTTTTAATTTTAATTTTAATGTAAATGTAATTGTATATATATATATATATACTAAGTGATAGATGAACATAAATTATTTTTATTATTTAGTCTAATAATTATTTTTATTTCTTATAAATATGTACTAATAAATAATAATTTATACAATATTGATTATGAAAATAAAGATTGAACTATAAGTTTCATTATATATATATATATATTATAAAATTATCAATGACTTAATTATTTTATGGTTAATAAATTATATTATTAATAAATTTAATATATAAAATTTATAAGAATTTTAATTATAAATATATTATTAGTAAAAATAAATATTTAGTTTTTGAAAGCATTATAATATTGGTAAAAGTAATTAAATTGCTTTTATTATTTTATTATAGCATTTAAATTATTAAAATACATATTCTGGTCACTTAATTTATAAAAATTAGAAAATTATTTTTAATTATAATAAAAATTTTAAATATCTATTATTATCAATAAAAATATAATGGTAATAAAATTCATTAAATTTTTTATGTTTTATAATTTAATAATTAATCTAATTAATAATGAAATAAAGTTATAATAAAAAGTAAATAAAAAGTTGAAATTAACTTTTCGTAAATTATGAAAACAATAAGAAATTGAAAACAAAAATTAAAAAGACTCAAATAAGCATATTTTCATCAGATTTAAGAAAAAGCAAAAGAAATACACAGGTCCTTAAAGAAAAAATTTGAGATGACTTTTGAAAAAAGGATAACTGTAATTAAGCTAATTTATTAATAAATGAGTATAACTTTCTATGACGAATAACTAAATGTAATTTTAAAAATTTGTTGTCAATAACATTTCACCTTAATTACATATAATATTAGGGCCATCATAAGATCCTCATTAATCTATCCTATGCATACCCGGCCTCCTAGATTGAAGGACACCTAGTCGGCCGAACAAAGACACAACACTCAGAAGTCCGATAAAAACGGCTTTTAAATTGTAATTAGCGCTAGTTGTGGCACTAACATAGGAACGAAGGAAAAGAAAAAGGAGATCAATGGCGATGGACAGGCAGAAGGACCATGAGACGGTCTGCGAGTGCCTCACTCGTAGCCTTTTTTTCCTTGCTCCGGTACAATCAAGTCGAACATGGGCGCTTTAGCTTTTTGAAAACTGAAGGCACGTCAATTTCTTATTACAGTTGATTTTTTTGACATTACTTGCCGTTATTATCGTTGATTACAGTTTGCCTCTCACAACTGAAGTCCTAATGATTAAAACTTTGTCTACGTTGGAAGTAGTTATCATGTATGTCATGATGCAACGTTTACCCCTTTTTGTGGGCTCTTGACTTTTGAAATTACAAAAGTAAAAGATGGTCGAAGGCACACAATTATTGAAATGCACATTAAATTACGCCAAACATCTTATAATTATAATAAGTGCGCAAGAAAGGAGAACATTTAATATGTATGAGTGGAGTGTTACATGTCAAGGAACTTGATTTAATTAGGCTGAGTCTACTGATTGAGTTGGTTTGCTTTTTGTTAAAATTTTATGAACTTATATTCCATTAAAGAAGAAAAATAGAAGGTAATTTTTTTTAAAAAAATTCAAATGGTTAATATATACTTTGATTCATAGAAACAACTTCTTTTTTGTTCCATGCATCAGAAATTAAAAGAAAAAGTATTGGGATATAAGGAATTAGATGGAATGTTATGCTAGGACATGACTGTGGTCCACGCTAATTAAGAGATGACTGAATTGACCCACGTCTACTTTATACCGTTTCATAGAAATTTAATTAATCAAAATGTTTTAGCTATGATTCTAGTAACCCCACAAGTGTCTTGTTAGCTTATGTCTGACTTATCCCATTTTGAGAACTAGTAATCAGCACCAAGGTCATCAATTATTACTTCATACTGAAGATATAAAACTAAATCTGCCAAGCCGGCCAGGAGAGAAATGATGATTTCTTTAACTTTATCTTACATGTAAAGGAAACAAAGTTTTGAGTTTAAAATTTATAAGAAAATGATAGAAATTAAGGCATATTAGGAACCTTACATGAGATTCCTCTTTTCCCAAATTTCTATTATTTTTGTGTCTTTCTACTACTTGCTACTATCTCAATACTATCAAATATGTCCTAATCATGACTGGAGGGAGGGCATGAGGATGTTTGATTAGGTGCTGATCTTTAAAAGGGATATTAATTGGAAGATCTTTTTATAACTTAGGAATCAACTAATTTATAAGGAGAAATATTTAAGGTTACAAATTTTAGGACATGTTAAAGATTAGAGGTCTTTGGAATAGTAGTAGTAGAGGGATATTATCCAACTGAACCTTCTTGCAAAGGAGTTTTAATATGAATTGTGATTCAAAAGCCTTAAGTGAGTTTTTAATGGTCTTCATAAGCAAAAATTGCTCTGGTAGGTTTATAAGTTTTTTGGATTAAGGGAGGGTTGTTAATTTATGAGAGAGACTGATTTTAGTGAAAACCGAGTTTGTTATAGTAGGATCGAATTAGGAAGATGGTTTTGGAGGTTTACTTCCATACATAATGGAAGATAATGCAATCTCGTTATGGAAGTTATGATCTCGTCCATGATAAAACCGTTACACTTGTGAAATGGATAACCCTTTAATGCTATAATATTTTAAAGGATAAAAGATGATGAATGAGCATGTGTTTTTATACATATTTAGATGATGCAACATGCTCATGTGATGAACTAGGTGTAGGCTTACCATGTAAATTCTTACTCCTCATAAGAATTATCTTAACCTTAGATGACGGACCCATAATATTATATTATGCCTATATCTTTGATTTTCCTTATCAAATGCTTTAATTCTTGACCAAACTCTTTCCCAAAGGAAACATATTCTCAATTAACTAAAATATAACATAAAACAACTAAACCAATTTAATTTTATTACGAAAACATAACAAAAAATTTAGTTCAATACAAATACAATATATATATATAACTTAAGTTTTTTCTTTCCTTAAGTAAATCAATCACAAAAGATATTAGCCTAAGCAAGCTTCAATTTTAAGAATGTTAACAATTCAATCTAAGTGACCAAGTATCACCGTAATTTTCTCAATCACTTCATTCATCAAACACCTACATCTTTAGAAAACATTAACTTTTAGTTCATTCTTAATCTAACCTGGTAAACCTTCTAATGTAACTCAAACCAAACAAATTTACCCTATATGTAAAGTCAACATAAAAATAGTGAAAAGTATAAGACAATAATTATTCAAAAAGCCATATTGGTAACAAACTATTAGGACATGATTGACTTAGTTCAAATTTCATCCCAACCTTTTGATGGGACGGTAGACATCTTGTCATGAATACCTCCAATTACTTAGTTAGCTCATAGTTTCAACTGGCTACAACAACTACTCCTAATTTTGACCCATTATTTATATCAAAATTAATGGAGTAGAATTTATTTAAAGCTTAAATTTATTAACTTTTATAATTTTCCAATTTCAAATCGATATGGATTAATAAGCCACTTATGAAGCTAAACTCTTAATTTAAAATAAGTTAAAATAATATACTTAGCAAATCATTCAATTTAAGTGTCCTTTTAAAGATTATTCAATTAATTTTGAACTAAACTACTTATTAGTGATCATATCTATTATCCTAATGCAATCAATTTACAAAGTAAATTCATATCGAATGAATAAAATTATTTATCTTAATGATTTCATTTAATTATTTGAAATTGTAACTCATTAAGATAAATGTAAATAGAATAAATGCTTATAATGTTTTTTGTCAAATATATTATAGCTTAAAATAAATTTTCCTTACACTTAAGTTGTACATTATCCTTAATAGAGGAACATAAAGCACATATAAGAAATTAAAGTGCAAAAGAGTGGAGAAGGACAAAAGAAAATTAATATCAAGAAAACTTCTCAGTTTAGTTGTAGATATTTTTTTATTCAAATTTTAGGTCATCATTGAGACTTGAGGACTTGTAAAAAAATAAAAATAAAAAGATAATAAAAGGTATTAAAAATTAAAAAAACACTAAACTAGGACGAAAATAACATAACTATTAATGAAATGAGTTAAATAGTAAAAAAATGAAAGAAACATACAAATAACAGATAAAAAATATAAAAAATTGTTTAACAACACGATCATCATCATTGTCCTCTTATGGCTTAGTAGTTAGTGGTGGTTGCTTCTCTCTCATATATGTATCATTGACCTCCTCTATAGAAAATCCAACTCTTTAATCAAATCATATGAATTTGTCAAAAAATATGCTTCCGTAGTCCTCTTAACTCAGCCATGAACCTCATCGTATCCAGTTTAAGGGGAAGTACCAAGACAATTTAAACTATATAGAGAAACCAAGAGAGATAGCTAATGTTTTACGTAAAAATCACAGAAGGGACCTAAAGTTGAGTGTATAACTATGAACATAGAAAGGTATCTAAGGCTTGGAAATGAAATTTTAATAAGCAATCTAGAGAGCTATCTAGGTACTTAACTATGACCTTAGAGTGATATCTGAGTATCTAACACAAAATTAGGATTAGAGACCTAAAGGCCTTTTTAGGTATCTAGCTATAAACTTAGAGTTGTCTCCAAGTTTTTATTGACATTCACCTCGATTAACACTTCTGTCTCCAACTTCTTTTATTCTTCTTTGTTTAATGATGTCTCTTCCAATGTTTTTGCACTCTTTGGTTTCTATAAAAGAGATTCAACAGAAGGAAACTCATTCCTCAATTTTTTTACAAGATCAAAGACCTTATCTAACTCTGCCTTCAATGAATTTCTCTTTGCTCTAATAGGATATGGAATTGCAAGTCGATACTCCTTGACTCTCTTTAGGTGTTGTCCACCTTCAACTTTCGAGTGACTCTCAATGATCACTTCCTTCTCTTCTCTTTGAAGCTTCTTATCAGTAGTTTGGGTGATTTCCATTATTTGTTCCTTAGGATTTGTTTTAGTTTTGCTTAGTAAACTCTCCTTCGATCTTTCTGCCACTAAATTTGCAAGTTGGTCCATTTTAATTTCCATGCCTCCGTCCAGGAATATAATTATTGCTATGTGAATTATTTTGGGATCTCAAAGTGTTCCCTAAATAGTCTACGTGCTCAGAATAAAGTGATTGACATTTTTGTCCTTGATGATCTAACTTGCACGCTCCATAACATATCACCCTTCTTCATGGAACCATAGTCAGTCTATCTATCTTCTTGCTCAGTGCTTCCACTTGGCTTGTCAATTGCGCTACTATATCTACTTCATATAATCTCGTTGGCTAATTGGTTTGCGCTCTAGCTGAGCATCACTGGTAGTTATTCATGGTCATATCTTCTATTAACTCTTAGGTGACTTTTGGTGTTTTATTGTTTAGCCTCCCTCCAGTCGTTGCATCAATTAGCTACCTTGTACTTTGACTTAGCCTATTAGAAAAGGTTTGGATTTCCATCCATAATGGTAGTTTGTGATGAGGGCATCATGTGAGCATCTCCTTGAATCTCTCCCATATGTCATAATGTGATCATCTTTAGCTTTAGACTACGAGGAGATGTCATTTCTTAACTTTGCAGTCTTTATAGGGGGAAGTACTTCGGTAAAATTTTCTTCCAATTGATCCCATATAGTGAGTGATGCATGTGGAATGGAATTTAGATACTACTTAGCTTTTCCTCTTAGGGAGAATGGAAATAGATGCCAATCTAATTGTGTCATCATTTGCTTTATTAATTTTAAATGTATTGTGGATCTTTAAAAAGTTAGAGATATACACGTTAGGGTCTTCGTCCTAGAGTCCGTTGAACTAGACTGATTATTACACCATCTAAATGATGCTGGAAAGTGGTAGATTGCATATTGTTTTAGTAGGTAGTTTAGTATGTGTTTAGTTGTTAAATTGAATAATTAGTGCATGTTTAGGATAAGATTGTGTTGTTTAGCTAGAAATTTGTGTTTTGAGTGTTTTATGAGTTAGAGTATGCCATTAAGCTTAAATTTTGTGTATTTGAGGTGCCTTGATGTGTCTGTTAGTGTTTCAGATCAAATATCGAAGAACGGAGGGGAATCAGAGGAAGCTCGGAACCTAACTTAGGCCCATGATCATGGACCATATGCCACGATCGTGACAGAAGCCTGGTGGGTCTGCCACGATCATAGCCTGCATGATAAAAGATGTGGACAACCTTCTAGACTTAAGTTTTTTAGGGACTTTTCAAAATTTTTGGGGACAGGAAAACGTTTTCCAGGTTTACCTTAAATGGAAAACACTATAAGAAGAAAAAGAAAAGAACCCTAAAGGATCTCCATTCTTTGCCACTTTTGGAAAACTCCTCGAAGAAGAAGATAAAGAGAGAGGGAAGAGCAAGGAGGAAGACCTATTCTATAGCTTCAACCTCCATCTTTCCAAGTTTATTTCTTCTTTCCATCTTTCATTTTCGTTCATTTAAATGTACAAGATTGAGATGGATTACATGACAATGATATTGTGATTGATTATGATGTTCTAACTTTTCTTTAAGGATTTTGACTTAATGTAATGTTAATCTATTTATTTTTGTGTTAATCTCATTGGGTGAGTAATTGTTGCAACTTTATGTTTCAATAATAAATTGAGAGGGTGAACTGAATGCAAAATATTGGGTTGAATTAATAAGAGTTAAGTGATCCAATAGACTACGTAATTAATCAAATTGGTTTTTATATAGAGAGAGATCTCGTGTGAGACCCGATTTTTATTAGAAAGCTTAAGAACTAACTAGGGTTAGGGTTGTTTATAATTGAGAGATTACATATCAATACTAAACCTAATTAGAGATTATTATTTAGAACTTGCGATTATAACTCGAGAGAGAGTAATCCTCCCTTTGATAGTCTAGAACTAACACCTCATTAACACATAAATGACTATATTAGCATTGATGATAGAAAAAATCTCCTCTCTTAATTTGGTGATTCTTCTTGTGTAATTTTCCATTGTTAAGTTAGTGGTGCTTAATTTGATTTTTGTGTGTGTTAATTTTGCAATTCAATTTTTTATCAATCCACCTTCACGTGTTTTCTTTTTTGTTTAGTTTTTATTTTCATTTTATTAATTTTTTAAGCCTTACATAACTTAGGATTAGATTAGTTCATAACTCCTTGCAAGATCAATTCACAACCTTTGCGATTGTAGTATTTTGAAGGCTTATAAATTGTAAAACTTGCCCACTACTCAACAAGTTTTTGGCGCCTTTGCTGAGGAGTATTATAATTAGTTTAATTCTTATAGTCTAAGGCATTTTCACCACTCTTGTGTCCATGCAATTGCATGAACACAAGTGTTACTTGAAGTGCAATTCAGATCGTGAAAACCTTGGCACTTGATATCACTCGCTTAGAACGAGCCATTCGACAGGGAAGAAATAGAGGAACCAGGAAGAATTTCAATAAAAGCTCAATCAAGGAGGACATCAAAGCAACCAGTCTTGAACCCTTATAGACTTTATGAGACCGGGGTTCAATGGTGCCAATTAAGGAGTAACCTGACCACTAGTTCAAGCTGTTTCTTTTGAGATTAAATCGCCCTTATTGAACCTGTTGCAAATAAATGTATAATTTTATGGATAGAACAACGAGGATCTCATTGTATATATTGTAAACTTCCTTGAAATATTTGATACATTTTGATATCATGGGATGTTGGAAGCTGCGGTTAGAATAAGGCCTTTCCTGTTCACGCCAAGGGATAGAGCCAAAGCTTAGTATCACTCGCTGAGCCCCTTAAATATCACAACGTGGGAGCAATTGGTACGCGTATTCCTATACAAGTATTTTCCCCTCACTAAGACGACTAAGATGATAAAAGAAATCACAAACTTCCAATAGAGTGATGGGGAATCACCTTAGAGACGTGGGAGAGATATAAGGGGTTACAAAGGAGGTGTCCACACTACAACTTACCAAAAGAATTCCTTTTGCAAACTTTATACAATGAAGTCACAAGAGGTACAATAGATGCAACATCAGGTAGATTGCTTATGCAAAAGACTGTTGACAAAGCAGAGGAATTGCTAGAAGAAATGGTCAATAATAGTTGTTTGTGGACAAATGAGTGAAGTATATTAAGTCAAAATGACTTCACGCCTAATAATTTTGGCGACAATCAAATAATAATAATATTATAAATAATATGCATGTTAAGTGTGAAGGAAACTAAGAAGGAAGCAGAAACTAAGAATGAAAACTAAGAAGGAAGCAGAAACTAAGAAGGAAGCAAAAGTAAGAAAGTGGAAACTAAGAAGAAAGCGGAAACTAAGAAGGAAGCAAAAACTAAGAAGGAAGCGAAAACTAAGGAGGAAGCGAAAACTAAGAAGGAAGCAGAGACTAAGAAGGAAGCAGAAACTAAGAAGGAAGTGCGGAAAGTAAGAAGATACGAAGACAAAGACGAAGACTCGATAGTACGTGAGACGGTTAATCAGTTTGAGTTAGTTATAGAACTCAACTGAATAACGGTTCCTGCAAAGAAACAATAAACAAGAAACAGGAAGCAGTTATCAAGAAACAGTTGAAGATGAAGGCTTTAAATACAAGTCGGAGCTGAAGACTGAAAAAGTTAGTGATTTGAGTTAGTGAGATTAAGTTTTTGAACTTTACCAAAGCATTATATTTGTTGTACGAAGCACTAGAGCTGTCATTACTGTAACAAAGCTCGCAATATCTTTCTTGTAAGAGTGAAGAAAAGCTGAGAGCCTGAAGACGCTAAGTGAGTGAAAACAATACTTGGTGTAAGAGATCTGAAGAGGCTCTATAGAGAAAGAATATTTGTACAAGTTGAGAAGAATAGTGAAATCTCATAAAAGATTCTGAGGACTGGACGTAGCCCACGGTTTGGAGTGAACCAGGATAGAATTACTGTGTCTACTCTCTAACTCTTTACGTTTAATTTCAATTATTCATATACAAGTATATAGAAATTATTTATGATTTAACTAAGTAGTTATTCTCGTATAATAGTTGTGATATTCATATAGTAACTTTGAAAAAGTTAGTTTTCAAAGAAATATAAAAGGGGGATTGTATTCACGAAAAAGGATGCACAATTCAACCTGTTAGCATCGAAATTTTTTTTATATTTTAATTAATTTAGCATGACTTAAAGTGAATTAAAGCATTTCATAAATGAAATTAAGTTAGCATTAATTGAGGTAAGTAGCATTAATTAAGAAAGATAACATTAATTAAGAGAGCATTAATTAGCATATGACATTAAGTGAGTTAGGTAATGTGAGTAAATGTAGTTTAATGAATTAGTTGGGCTTTAAAAGAGAAATGGGCTTAAGATATGTGAGAAGAGAATAAAAGAAGAAGGGTAATGGATGGACTTGGGCTTATGGGCT
>JANZLX010000213.1:26770013-26781298 GCA_025531955.1 Erythroxylum orinocense
TGACTTTGTTAGATAGACACAACGATCCTGGGTTCGGGAAGGTCCCGGCAACAAAAATTTTTATTTTCCGCACCGTGTTCATGTGATGGACACACCGAGATTTTCCTACATTAATATCACCCAAAATCGAAAAATTAATGCAATGAGGCTGTCGGTCCTCAGGTGGAGCAACCAGTTGGCGTAAAGTGCAATTTTCATCCATGTCCCTTTCCCTCTGTTGTTTTTCTCTCAGTACTTATTATCTTTCTTTCTTTGGCTTTCTTAATGCCTTTGTTGTTTTCTCAATTTCAGGATTGTACTGCAAATTTTCAGACTGATTCGAACGCGTAATGTAAATAAACTGTCAAAAATTCCCCGACAATGGCACCAAAATTTGGTGAATGTTGTCGCCTACAACTAAATATTAAAAAAACCAACTTCCTGCAACACATTAATGTAGTAGTGGAAAGTAGGGATCATTCTTACGAGGAATTTAGACGTTAGTAGTTATGCAATAAAAGAGGGGGGTTTTGTAATTATGAATTAAACATAATTTAATTGGAAATTAAAATTGAAAAATTAACTAAAAACAAAATAATGAGAATTTAACAATTAATAGAAATAAATCTTCGTTTTCGGTCTCCTTCGTTATTGAACTTGCATTGATCATCGACACTAAAAATAACCAATTTATTAGTTCAGCATTTATCGTGGTAATTTTTTTTACCTATTTTCTCTTATATTTAGTTAACTAAAACATGTATTTGAATTAACCCTTATTAATTAATAACCTGGATACGTTCTTAGATTTAATTAATTAATAGCTTTACGAATCAAGAAAATCGATGAACTATACAACATACATACGATATATATTTAGCCTAGACAATTATTTTTCATATAATCATGTCCTTAAAGTAGTAGAAAAAAATCCTAGTCATTACTTTTGATTAAAAGAATCGAACGTCAACCTTTTTAATATAGCGATTGATTGAATAAAAACACAAACTAGTTGCGCACCTAGCTGTCAAATTAAACAATCAAATAATGACCCAGAAAAATAATTGATACATGACTAAATAAATCAATTGAAATAAAGAACAAAATCTCACAACATGCAAAGTTCAATAACTAAGATTTCGTAAACCATTTACCCAACATCATGATTTCCTTATCTATTCCGACTGTCACTGGTGTTGGGACTGTCGCTGTTGTCCTTCCTTGTTTGTTATCTGTCGCAGTCTTCTCTATTATCTTCTCTAACGTAGCCCTCTCTTATCTTCGTGTACTGTGCGTGATTTTTGTATCAATTAAGAGCCACTTCGATTGTTCACGCCACCCTTCTCCCTCTGTTATGCCAGTTTTTCAATTAAAAACAGTGTCTTCCTTTTATTCCACGCAAGCCCTCTCTTTGTAGCTCTCTGTGTTTTAATTCCCACGCTCAACACTCGCTGTCGTTTCCTCTTGATGCTTCTCTTGTTGATTGTTTGTTGCATGCTCCACTGTTTCTCTAATGTAACGTCCCTCTATTGTTTATGATTTGACAATTAAAATTTTCCTATTCTTGAAACCCTCCTGCGGCCATGCTTGTTGCGTTTTGATTTGTTCCTCTCTATTCATTTATTGCCACCACACTGTTCCCTTTTGATGGGACAATTTAGTTTCCGCAACCCTACTGCCTTCTCTTTAATCGCCTCCTTTTACTGTGTGTTTTATTAAAAATGCATAACATCCTGATTTACGGCCGCATATTACCTGCTGCCTTAATTTATTCCTCTGTGTCTTATTTTAATGTTGCCCACACTGCTTCCTTGTTTTGACTTTATGTGTTGTGCAGCTGGTGTTAGCGTCTACGTGAAACGCTATTTGCATCTGCATTTCATGCGTGTAGTTTCATGTCTCCATATGCTGCATTTTAAGTTTCTGATTATTGCACGAGGTCACGTCTAATTAGGATCCACGTCTAGCTTAGCTTTTTTTTATCCCAAAATTGTCGCAGTTCTTTCTATTTGGTTCCAAAATACACCTTGACATAAAACAAGATTAATTTCCATTAAGTATAACTTCAAACCTCAATAATAAAGAAAATTAACACACAAAAAGATAGAAAATAACGACATTAACAAATATCACTCCCTAAACATTCAATTATCAAAATGATTTCATAAATCTCCCAAAACTCAACTGCAATGACTCATAACATACGCAAACTCTCTTCATTCTCCATAGCTGTCATGTTTATACCTCCTATGCAACATCATCTCTTATAATGCTCATATCTCTCAACTCTGATGCCCAAAATTTACATACTTTATAGCGTTAGAAGCTAAGAGGATAAACTACAACTTTCAAAAAGACTACTTTGTCTAATTCTACCCAGATCATTTCGGATTTTCCCTTGAATTCAGACCATAATTTCCACACCTATGAACTTGCAAGATGCAATATTTATTCATATCAATTCAACTACTAAATACCTTTCATTAAACTCTTAAATCCTACCTCAAATGATTCATCCCATAAAACCTTTCCAATCTCTACGAAGAAGCATATGCATACACACAATCCACTTCCATAATCATTGTACTTAACTTATAAAATGACATAAGCATACACAAAAAGGAAATCCTCAAATTCACATTCTCATTACTAAGCAAAGTAAATAATTAAACAAACTTTATTTACATATCAATATACACATTATAAACTTAAAACAAATACAAATGGATGCTCAATGTTTGGCATACTTAATAAGCTATACAAAGTGTTCGAAGTAGCTTAGTACAAAAGCTAACTATTTTGGAGTTGTCCAATTGCTTTGCAAGGATCGCTAATCTTCTCGTTTTGCACTTGAGGAGGGAAAATTACGGGTTGAGCTACACAGCTCAGTGGCTAATATATTTATAGCCATTGGCGATGAGCCATACAATCAAACATATATGCATCTATTCATATAAGCATACTCATCTTGATCCAACAATGTAAGTTTAACATTCATAACTCATAAATCAATACCTCATCACATAAAACATATTGGATGTAATTTATCATCGAAGTGTAATACACAATTTGCATCATACTTAACATATCAAAATGCAAATGCACAAACAAATGGCTCGAGGGTTCCGTGGAATAAAACGAAAAAATCGAAGTTTACACAATGAACAAAACGAGTTCACTTTTTGGATCTTTCCACTTTTGGATCTCGTGGGCCACAAGCAGGCAGCCGGGAGAAGGCTTTATGTCGACGTGCACGTGACTATGGAACGGTTCCTCTCTCGCCCAAACACAATCAATTTTCATGCTCAAATCAATCATTCATGATTTCATATTCTCATATTTTTTCTTTATAAAAATGTCATGACACAATTCAATGGCATAACATGATCATACTCACAATTCAATCATATCAAAATGTCATATATCTTTCAATGCATAACATAACATAAAGCACATCATAATGCATTTTCTACATCATAGCAATTCACAATTTGAAAATTCAAGCATACACACACACAAGACATTTTGCCCATTATACAATAACTATAAATAAATTACCCACCTTATTTCGCTTGAAAATGCAAACTCAATTGTACCCTTCCTCTTGCTTTTGAGTAGGATTTTCTTGATTTCCTAAAATAAATCAATTTTTCATTCAATTCCAATTCAATAAAATCCCTAAAACTTCACATTTCCAACAAGTGAAATTAACACAAATCAAGCTCAGTCTTAACCTACCCTAGTCCATCTAGGTTAGAAAATCCAAAACCTAGCTTAGAAACCCTAAAATCAAATGGGTTTCCTTAAACCATCTTCTTTCTCCATTCATTCCAACACAAAAACCCATCTTTCTATTTCCTTTTTCAAACTAAACAAGAACAAAATAACATAGATCTTACCTTAACGAGATTTTTCCTCTTCTTTTCTTCTTCTTTCCTTCTTCTTTTCTTCTCTCCTTCCTCTTCTTTCTCTACGTTTTTTCTCTCTTCTCTTTTGTTTTTCACAACACCTTCTCTCTTCTTCTTCTAAATTTAAGACAACATTTTGCTTGCTCTTCCCTTTTTACTTTTCATTTAATTAGTCCTTCCCATTTTACCCTCCTTTGGTCTTTAAAACTAACATCTTATACTTCTAAATTCTTAACTAATGATCATGGAAAAATTGAAGGAATTTGATAACACTTCCTTCTAGAAAAATGTTCTTCATTGTCTTAATTTTCTAATGATACCAAAATCATTCAATTTAGTTCAGGAATCTGAAAGTTATATCCCAAACGTTTCCGAACTATTCTTATACTGAAATAATGTTTTGTGCTCAACTTCCATCCAAAAATTAAAACTCTTAGAATCTGAATTAGAACTCAATTTCATAAGATAATTTGTAGCCCTATTTCTCTTGTTTAATCTAAATTAAGAATCATCTCATTTTGATAAATAGAAAAAAAGTTATGGCTAAAACATGGAAGCATGCTCAATGAACATGTTCCAACTTTTAACTTCCAACATTCACATATAATAGTTCTAACTTCCAAGAAAAGTTTGGGGTCCAACATCTTTTGCCCCTATATGGTATTTGTTCATCGGTTGGAACATGTGCATCAATATGTGTACCATCTATTGCTCCTATACAATCCTAAAAATTAAAAAATATATTAAAATAAAATTTAATCATAAGGACATAATTAAAATAGTAATTAAATATATGAATATAACTGAAAATATGGAAAGAATTTTGAATTATGTTGAATTTGAGGAGGTGTATTCGCAAAAGATAGTGGAGTAATGACTCTTTTTGCAAGACAGTTAACTGCATATAAGACTTTTCAAAAGTACTTCGAAATTGTCCAGGTCAATGTTGAAAGCGTTCTGCATTGACTCTAGTTATCTCACTATGTCCTATAGTCATCAAGAAAATTGCTACTTGCTCCACCATAGTCAAATGATTTGTTGCCTTTAAGCCTCCTAAAGTATTCAACTCAACACATAAGCTTAAGAAGATTGTCTTTCTTATTCTTAAATTTTCATAAATCCTTGTAGGATTTCCATTCAAAAGTTATAATATCCAATCATGACCTGGTAGAGCAGAAGTTCTACATGGTTGCTTTTGTAAATGAAAATATTTCCCCTCTCTTGCAGCTACAGAAATAATGATTACCTTCTTCAGTTCATCATCAGAATTTGATTCAAAATTTGATAAGAAATCCATGTATCTACAGTGTCAACATTAAATAATTAATAAAATATTCAATCAAGTATGTTTAATCAAATATAGAAAAAAAATATTCATAAAAATATAAACTTAAAATTAAGTCAACTATTCATATAAAGCACAAACTAAATGTGTTCAAAATATAGAATAGTGCTTAATATAAAAGTGTCAAAACAATAAAAATTCGATATGCAATAACATGAAAATATAATTAAAGCGACATAATCCAATCCAGCTTCCTTGCTTATGTCATCTTCAAAAAAATATCCCTATAAAGTGGAGAATCATGTAAAGCCTTCACAGTTTTTCCATATTGCACACCGTCAACACCCAATTCATCTAAAGAATTCAGACATTCCATCATTATGTTAGACTCTTGAGATCTACTCTCTGCGGTGGATGATGTTTCCTTCAATTTTTTCTCAAGTAAATCATTCTTCCTTTTTGATTGTTCACTAAATATAAGTAAGGCTTCTTCTACAATATTAGAATGTGTTTTTTTTTGCCTTCTTGTTCTTAGGAGACTTCTTTCTCGTAGACAGAGAACTTTTATCTTGATCGTCTTTTCCATTATACGAGTAATCTTCATTAATATCATTTCCATGTTACTCTTCTCTACTATTCGACGGAAATTTAGTTGATGGATGTGCATTCACACCAGTTGCAGTAATATCTCCAAAAATATGACACAAGTTTAACAATTCCTTACATCCTTTTTTCTTGAATCTGTGAGCCATTTTATGCACCTGTAATGATGAAAAAGATAAATGAAAATGAATAGTATATAATATGATATATTAACAAAACAAAAGACATATTTTACCTTAAATAGATTTTCCCTTGTAGCATTAACTTCACCAGTATAAGAGTTGTAACCGATTCTTGTTTCTTTGAGTAAGTTTTTGAAACTCTTCAATGTAGCCCTTAATCCATTATCCTTGTTCTTCAATTGAATATCAATGTACTCCTTATTGAACTTTGTTTGAAGCCTTGTTTTAATATTTTTCCAATCAGATTTCGAAAAGGTAGTAGTTGTTCGAATTCCCTTCTTCACTTTTTCAACCATCAAGGAGATTAAATACATCTCTATCGTATCATGAGAAGTGGAGACAGGAATTGCAATGAAAAAAGGAACAAGGACGAGTCTGAAGGAGCTTATGAGCTAGAGGAGTCGGATGTTCAAACTCACCAAGACATATTAGTCCAAACCGAGACACCTATACCACCCTCCACAGAGAAAGCAGCCACTTTAGAGGTTAAACCTTTACCTACACATCTCAGACATACTTTCTTAGATGAAGGTAAAACTTTATGCGTCATCATTGCTAACCAACTGGATGAGAAACAAGAGAGCAGGGTGGTAGCTATTTATAGGAAGCGTATGAAAGCCATAGGATGGCAATTAACCGATATTTGAGGTATAAGCCCAAATGTTTGTATGCATTGCATAACCTTGAAGAAGGATGTAGGGCGGTACAGGAATGTCAATATAGGTTGAATTCCAACATGAAAGAAGTGGTCAAGAAAAAAGTAGTAAGACTCTTAGATGCAGGGATAATCTATCCCATATTTGATAATGAATGGGTCAGCCCAATACAGTGTGTACCAAAGAAAGGAGAAATGACTATAACGGAGAGTGAAAGCAAATAAACAATTTCAACAAGAACAGTCATGGGATGGCGAGTGTGTACAGGCTATCACAAACTTAATAAGGTGACTAAAAAGGACCATTTCCCTCTCTCATTTATAGATTAAATGATAGAAAGAGTGACTGGTCACTCATTTTACTACTTCTTGGATGGTTACTCGGGATACAATCAGATATTCGTATACCCTGAAGATCAAGAAAAGACTATGTTTACATGCCCTTATGGTACCTTTGCGTGGGATGCCTTTCGAACTATACAATGCCCCAGCTACATTTCAAAGATGTATGATGTCTATCTTCACAGATATGATTGAGGATATAATGGAAGTTTTCATGGATAAATTTTTTAGTTTTTGGAGACTCTTTCAAGATGTGTCTAATTAATTTGGACAGGGTACTCCAAAGATGTGAAGAATCACATTTAGTGCTGAATTAGGAGAAGTGTCACTTTATAGTGCAAAAGGGGATATTTCTTTGGCATAGAATTTTGCACCAAGGATTTGAAGTGTTGAGAGCAAAAATGGAAGTTATAAAGAAACTCCCACCTCCAATCAACATTAAGGATGTGAGAGAATTCTTAGGCCATGTTTGGGTTTTATCGTTGTTTTATTAGAGATTTCTCATAAATTGCAAGACCTTTGACAAATTTGTTAGTCAAGGATGTGCCTTTCCTTTTTGATTATCCACATTTAATCAATTAAAGTAGGCATTAACATCAGTTCTAATCTTGACACCACCTGATTGGACACTCCCATTTGAGGTCATGTGTGATGCAAGCGACCAAGCTATAGGTTGCGTGTTGGGTCAAAGAAAGGATAAAATGTTGCATATGGTATACTATTCAAGCAAAACCCTTATAAGACCTCAACTTAATTATACCACTATAGAAAAGGAATTACTTGCGGTGGTGTATGCATGTAACAATTTTCAATCGTACCTCTTGGGTCTAAAGTAATCGTATTCATTGACCACACTGCTTTAAAATATCTCTTTACCAAGAAGGACGTGAAACCTAGACTTATTCGATGGATGCTACTACTATAAGAGTTTGATATAGAAATATGAGATAAGAAAGGAGTGGAGAATGTGGTTGCAGACCATTTATCACGTCTAGAAGGAGGGGAATTTGAGCATAATGATTATATTAATGAGAACTTCCCCTATGAAACCCTAATTTTACTTAACAACTTGACAACACGATGGTTCGCTTATATCGAAAACTATGTTGTTGTTTGTAAACTTCCTCTGATCTATCATATCAACAATGGAAATGGTTCTTGCATGAATGCACACGATATATATGGGATTAACCAATATTGTATCAAATATGTGTTGATGGGTTAGTAAGATGATGTATTCTAGAAGAAGAAATATTGGATATATTAACATAGTGTCACAAAGCTTAGTACACTGGCCAATATGGAGTAAATAAAACGGTAGCTTGAGTAGTTAAGTGTGGATTTTATTGGCCACGTTTGTTTAAGGATGCTCAAACTTTTGTGGCACAGTGCGATCGCTGTCAACGATTAAGCAACATCTCCAAAAGAGATCAGAAGCCCTTATCCAACATTTTAGAAGTTGAAGTCTTTGATGTATGAGGCATCGACTTTATGAGGCCTTTTCCATCTTCCATGGGAAACATGTACATTCTAATGGGGGTGGATTATGTATCTCACTGGGCTAAAGCTATGGCATCTCCAATTAACGATGGGAAAGTTGTCCAGAAGTTTATCAAAAGGTTATTTAACTAGTTTGGAGTGCCAAGAACTATAATAAGTAACGGAGGAGCACACTTCTGCTACAGATCCTTTGATGCCCTCCTAAAGAGATACAAAGTCCACCATCGAGTTGCTACTCCTTATCCCCCGTAAATGAGTGGATAAGTAGAGGTCATGAACCAAGAGCTGAAATGAATTTTAGAAAAGACCGTGACCGTGAATAGCTCTAGGAAGGATTGGGCATTAAGGTTAGATGATGCTTTATGAACTTATAGGACTACATTCAAAACATCTATTAGAACTACTCCCTTCAGGCTTGTATATAGTAAGGTTTGTCATTTGCCTGTGGAGCTAGATCATCGAGCATATTGGGCGATGAGAGCTTTAAACTTCGATTGGAAGCAAGCAGGTAAAAAACGACTTCTGCAACTAAATGAACTTTACAGAGAGAAGGTAAAGAGATGGCATGACGTTCATATTAAGCAAAGGGAATTCAAGGTAGGGGATGCAATTTTGCTATACAATTCGAGGTTGAGACTGTTTCTAGGAAAGCTAAATTCGCAATGGAGTGAACCTTTTACGGTTACCCAAGCTTTTTATCATGGAGCCCTAGAATTAGAAAAGGTAAACAAAAAAACATGCAAGGGGAATGGGCATCATTGCAAACCGTATCTCGGAGGAGTGATTTCCAAGGAAAAGGAAGTAATTTCCTTCCTTTCGAACAATTGAACATGCTTCGAAGGATGCAAGGTCAAGTTAATGACCCTAAATTAGCATATTTGGTAGTTAGATTTAAATTTTTATGCAGTTAGATTTGTTTTCAATTCTATAATGAGTTGGATCACTAATTCTCTTGCTCTTTTATAAGATAGAGAAACACTCTTGGTGTCAAGCAGATTTGGTCTCAACACTATCGTCATCACCACCTTAGTCATTATGACGATTTTGTGTTCTAACCCTTTCTTTTTTAAATTTTGTCTTTTTGTTTCATTTCATTTTCTGTGTATTCCCACCATTTGTGTTGTTGTTTGAGAAGGTTGTGCGCATGTATGTTTTTATTTTGAGTGTGAATTTTTCATATCGTATGTTAGGGTGTTTAGGTTTGTATGACGTGACTTGTGCAAATATGTCAATGGCTAGGACTTAACGGAATCGATTTAATTTTGAACATAGTCTTTTAGGTTACGAAGATTTATTAGCTCATGAAATTAGCGATCTAAAGTACTTTGGTTAAATATACATATTAATTAGGATATGATGTTAGTTTATTCACTATAGGAATTTGTCACATTCATTTATAAGTTTAGGTCAATCAAATAAGTTGCATTGTTAGTATCTTTTTATGAGAATTTCTAGTTAAAGAAATAAGGTAGGTAATAATAATAAAAAAGTGTGTGTAAATGATAAGCAAATAACTATTCCGTTGGCCTTCAAGTTATGAATAGAGCTAGTAGTCAGATGAGAATATGATGTAGTTGAGTAATCGAGGGACATTCATCACAAATGTTTACCTTTGCGTCAAATGGCTATAATGACATTCCAACCAAGCTACTTAATAAAAACATGACTTAGTTGAGTAACCAGATCCACATTCATCACAAATGTTTGCCTTCACATAAAAAGGCTAGGTTTATGTTAATCAAAATCAACAAAAATAGTGTTTTATTAAATAAGCCTACTGATCTTTGTGAATAGCTCAAATTTTCATTAATTCTACTTAGGGATAGTTACAATGTTGATTGAATGAATAATTATCAATGTGTGTGTGCATAAGAAGCTCTCCATTATGCCACTTTGGGAAAAGCTTCAAGAGAAGATAAGAAGAAGAGAGAGAAGAGGAAGAATAAGAGAGGGCTTCCGACATTGTTACCTTCCCGAGTCATCCGGGTCCTTTTATAAGTGACGATTTCATTCATCCTGTTAATTCTTTACTGAATGTGTAAGATGGATTTGAATATGTTTATGGATTTGGATTTAATGATGATGTTCTAACTTTCTTTAGGGGTTTAACTTTATTTAATGTTAATCTAATCGTTTTTGTGTTATGGCAATTAGGTGTTGTGATTGATTGTTGTAGCTTCACGTTTCAGTACTAAATTGAGAGGGTGAACCAAATATGAAATGATTAGGTTGTTTAATGAGATCACACAATTAATCAAATCTGTAATTATATGGAAAGAGATCCCGTGTGAGTTCTGATTGTTTATTAGAAAGCTTAAGAACTAATTAGGGTTAGGGCTGATTGTCTTTGAGAGATTACATGTTCAGTACTAAACTTAATTAGGGTTTGTGATTATAACTTGAGAGAAAGTAATCCTCCCTTCGATATTCTAAAACAGACACCACAATATCACATAAATGGTTAGATTAGCATTGATGATAGTAAAAATCCCATCTCTCATAATTTGGTAAATTCGCTTGTGTGCTTTCTCATTGTTAATTTGGTGTTGCTCAAGTTGATTTCTTTTCATGTTAATTTTATAAATTAATTTTCTATCAATCATATTCTTGTGTTTACTTTGTTTTTGCTTTTATTTTATTTTATTAATTCATTAAGCCTGAGATAACTTAGAATTATATTAGTTCACAACTCCTTGTAGGATCAACACCTCACGTACTACAATTCACAACCTGTGCACTTGCAGTATTTTGAGAGTTTTAATTAGGTAAAACTTAGCACTCAACAATAATTAAACCTAAACTTAAATAAAAAAAAGTTTAGCATTATGTTA
>JANZLX010000213.1:26781398-26805172 GCA_025531955.1 Erythroxylum orinocense
TAAACCCATATCATTCTTAAGCTATCTAAACCAAAACCCATTCAAAAACTCAACAAAACACAAATCCTCTTACCTTGATCTTCACCCAACCAAAGGGTTTCTTGGCTCATCTTGAAGCTCTCATCTTCTTCCACGTTTTTCCCTTCTTGAGCAACTCGAAAATCCTTCTTGAGGACCATGAAAAAGCAAGCCCTAGCTCTCTCTTTCTTCTTTCCTTCTTCTTCTCCACGACACCTCTCTCTCTTCTCTCTATTTTCTTGTTCTTTTCCTCTCATTTTCGTGCACCACTCATCCTTATATACCAACCCACATGTCTTACTAGCAAATGACCTCTTTGCCCTTCCTTATAAGCTTTATAACCTACATGCTTAAGTTGTCTTCCAATTTTGCCCCTCTTGCAACTTTCCACCTTAATTCAATTTAATCCATGTCATATGGTCTTACTAAAATTAACATGTTAATTAACTCCCATTAACATGCTACTTAATTCCACAAAATAATCTATTAAGACTTCAAAATTCATTTAATTCCTTGCCTAACTCTTTCCAAAAATCAAGGCATTTTCTAATCATGAAATTGAAGGAATTTGATAAAACTTCCTTCTAGACAAAGGTTCCTCATTGTCTTAAGTTTTCTAATGACATCAAAATTATTTAAAGGAAAGCAACGCATGTTTGAAAATTGACATTATGGATAAAAGTATGGAAGAACAAATAGAGAGTTGCTGGTAGAGGTGAAGTTAATAGAAGTGGAGACATACAATGCAGTAGAAAAGGAGAACGAGGATGAGTCTGAAGGAGTTGATGAGATGGAGGAGTCGAATGTTCAAACTTATCAAAACATATTGGTCCGAACCAAAGCACCTATACCACCCTCCACAGAGAAACCACCCTCTTTAAAGCTTAAACCTTTGCCTACACATCTCAGATATAGATTCCTAAGTAAAGATAAAAATTTACCCATCATCATTTCTAACCAATTGGACGAGAAACAAGTGAGTATGGTGGTATCTATTGTTAGGAAGTGGATGAAAGCCATACGATGGAAAATATTTGATATTCGAGGTATAAGCCCAAATTTTTGTATGCACCGAATAAACCTCGAAGAAGGATGTAGGGTAGTGCTGGAACATCAACGTAGGTTGAGACCCTAACATGAAAGAAGTGGTCAAGAAAGTAAGTAGTAAAACTTGCCAATTACAATGTGTACTAAAGAAAGGTGGAATGGATATAATGGAGAGTGAAAGTGGAGAATTATATTCAACGAGAATAGTTATGGTTACTTGAGATATAATCAGATATTCATATACCCTGAGGATTAAGAAAAGACCACATTCACATGTCTTTATAATACCTTTGCGTATAGATGGATGCCTTTTGGATTATGCAATGCCCTAGCTACATTTCAAAGATGTATGGTGTCTGTCTTCACAGATATAATTGAGAGGATAATTGAAGTTTTCATGGATGATTTTTCAATTTTTGGAGAATCTTTCGAGATGTGTTTGACCAATTTTGATAGGGTACTCCAAAGATGTGAAGAATCACATTTAGTGCTAAATTGGGAGAAGTTTCACTTTATGGTGCAGGAGAGGATAGTGCTTGGGCATAAGATTTTACACCAAGGATTTGAAGTGGACAGAATGAAAACAAAAGTTACGGAGAAACTCCCACCTCTAATCAACATTAAGGGTGTGTGAGGATTTTTAGGCCATGTTGGGTTCTACTGTCATTTTATTAGAGTTTTCTTGTAAATTGCAAGACCTTTGACAAAATTGTTAGTCAAGTATATGCCTTTCTTTTTTGATAAAAATTGTTTATCCACATTTAATCAATTAAACAAGGCATTAACATCAACCACAATCTTAACGCCACCTGATTGGACAATCCCATTTGAGGTCATATGCGATGCAAGTGACCAGGCTATAGGTTGTGTATTGGGTCAAAGGAGAGACAAAAGGCTGCATGCGATATACTATACAAACAAGACCCTTACAAGACCTCAACTTAATTACACCACCATAGAAAAGGAATTCCTTGCAGTGGTGTATACATATGACAAGTTTCGGTTGTGCCTCCTAGGGTCTAAACTGATCGTATTCACCGACCATGTTGCTTTAAAATATCTTTTTCCTAAGAAGGACATGAAATCGAGAATTATTTGATGGGTTCTACTATTATAAGAGTTTGATATAGAAATATGAGATAAGAAATGAACGAAGAATGTGGTTCTGATTTATCATGTCTGGAAAAAGGGGGATTCGAAAAGTGATGATATTAGTGAGAACTTCCCTGATGAAACCTTGATGTTACTTAACAAACTAGCGACACCATGGTTCGCTGATATCGCAAATTGTGTTGTCTGTGGTAAACTTCCCTTTGATCTATCATATCAACAGTGGAAACAGTTCTTGCATGAATGCACATGATATCTATGGGATAAACAAATCTTGTATCAAAAATGTGTTGATGGTTTTGTAAGACGATGTGTTCTAGATGAAGAAATGTTGGATATATTAACACAGTGACACGAAGCTCAATACGCTAGTCATTATGAAGCAAACAAAATGGCAGTTCAAGTACTCAAGTGTGGATTTTATTGGCCACATTTGTTTAAAAATGCCTAATCTTTTATGGCATAATGCGATCACTATCAATGAGTAGGCAACATCTCCAAAAAAAGATGAGATGCCTTTATCTAACATTTTAGAAGTTGAAGTCTTCTATGTATGGGACATTGAATTTTTGGGGCCTTTTCCATCCTCCATGGGGAACATGTACATTCTAGTGGAGGTGGATTATGTATCTCACTAGGCTAAAGCCATGGTATCTCCAACTAATGATGGAAAAGTTCTCCAGAAGTTTATCAAAACGTTATTTAACCAATTTGGAGTGTCAAGAACTATAATAAGTGATGGAGGAGCACATTTTTGCAACAGATCTTTTGATTCCCTCCTAAAAAGATACGGAGCCTACCATTGAGGTGTTACTCCTTATCACCCACAAACGAGTGGATAAGTGGAAGTTGTTAACTGAGAATTGAAATGAATTCTAGAAAAGACACTACATAGCTCTAGGAAGGACTAGGCATTAAGGTTAGATGAAGATTTATGGGTATATAGGATTGCATTCAAAACACCTATTGAAACAACTCCCTTTAAGCTTATATATGGTAAGGTTTGTCATTTGCATGTGGAGCTAGAGCATAGAGCATATTGGGTGATGAGAGCTTTAAATTTCGATTAGAAGTAAGTAGGTGAAAAAAAACTTCTGGAGCTAAATGAACTTAAAGAGTTTCGTTCCAATGTGTAAAAAAATGTTAAACTTTAAAAGGAGAAGGTGAAAAGATGGCACGAATATCATTTTAAGTAGAAGGAATTGAAGGTAGGAGAGACATTTTGCTATACAATTCGAGCTTGAGACTATTTCTAGGAAAGCTGAAATCGCGATGGAGTAGACCTTTTATGGTCACCTAAGTTTTTGATCATGGAGCCTAAGAATTCAAAGGTGCAAATAAATAAACCTTTAAGGTGAATGGGCATTGCTACAAACTGTATCTTGGTGGAGTGATTCCAAAGGAAAAAGAAGTAATCTCTTTCCTTTTGGAAAATTAAACATGCTTCCAAGAATGCAAGGTCAAGCTAATGACCATAACTTAGCACGTTTAGTAGTTAATTTTAAATTGTTGTGCGGTTATTTTTATTTTAAATTCCATAAATAAGTCTTAATGATTTGGAATGGGTTAGCTTACTAATTCTCTTACTCTTTGTTAATCAATTATAAGATCGAAAAGCAATCTTAGTGTCAAGTTGAGATTCCACCTTCGGCACCACCACCACCTCAATCACCATGACGGGTTCTATAGTCTAACTCTTGTCTTTTATTTTATTGTTATTTTCAATTATTCTCATGTTTTGTTAATTTTTATTCTCACCTTAGTTATTACTTTTTGGTTCTTCTTACGTTGAAGACAATGTGTTGTCCAAGTGTGGATAGGGTTATGTGCATTATATGTTTTTATTTGAATGTAAATTTTTCATGTTGTATGTTAGTTTGTTTAGGATTGCATGATGTGATTCGTGTGAATGTGTCAATGGCTAGGACTTAACGAAATTGATTTAGCCTTGAACATAGTCTTTTAAGTTGCAAAGTTTCATTAGCTTATGAAATTAGTGCTCTAGGTTGTTTCGGTTAAATATGCATGTTAATTAGGATATGATGTTGGTTCCTTCACTCTAGAAATTTACCACATTCATTTATAATTTTAAGTCAATTGAATATATAGCATTGTTAGTACCTTTTCAAGAGAATAATTAGCTAAAGAAATAAGGTAGGTAATAAAATAAAAAAAACTATGTGTTTTGTTTAATAAATAACTATTCTGCTAGCCCTTTTTGAAACAAATAGCATTATAAATAGAGCTAGTAGCCAGTTAAGAATGTGATGTAGTTGAGTAACCAGGGGACATTCATCATAAATGTTTGCCTCCGCGTCAAAAGGCTATAATGATATTCTAACCAAGCTGCTTAATAAAAACATGGCCTAGTTGAGTAACCGCAGGACATTCATCACGAATTTTTTCCTTCGCTTCAAAAGGCAGGTTCATGTCAATTAAAAGAAAAAAATAGTGCATGGTTTAATAAATCCTACCGATCTTAATGAGTAGCTCAAATTTTCATGAAAAGCTACTTAAGGATAGTTATAATTTTGATTGATAGAATAATTATTAATATGTATGTATAAGTGATAGGAGTGAATGAGTTTGACATTAAGTTCTTGATTAGTTTGTATATTTTATCTGAAGTACTTAGACACAGATTTCACAAGTTAATAAGTTAGAACAACTTGAGGGATCATGTTTGTAGTTAAATTTTTTGTCGTGAAGTTTAATACCATTGACCCATTATTGCATATGTGTATGTTTTGTTGTTAATTGAGTTTGCTGTGTCTTTGTTTTGCTTGTTTTGTCTTTACTTAAGGACAAGCAAAAGTTTAAATGTGGGGATGTTGATAGTGGTAGGTTGCATAATATTTTAGTGTGTAATTTAGTATGTGTTTAGTGGTTAAATTGAAAGATTAGTGCATGTTTAGATTAAGATTATGTTATTTAGTTAGATATTTGTGTTTTAAGTGTTTTATGGGTTAGAGCATGCTATTGAGTTGAAATTTTATGTATTTAAGGTGTCTTGATGTGTTTGTTACTGTTTCAAATCAAATATCGAAGAACAAAGAGAATTTGGAGGAAGCTTGAAGTAAGGCCCAGGGCCACAATTGTGACATAAGTATGGAGGGTCTACCATGATCAGGGCTCCTTCTATTACGATCGAGACAAAGAGTTAAAATCCTGCGCAATAGATAGCGTGGACAATCTCCCAAACGTGACTTACCAAGGGACATTTGGGACTTTTTGGACCCGAGAAAACTAGGGTTTACCTAAAATGGAAAAGACTATATAAAGAAAGAGAAAGAACCCTATGAAATCTCCAACTTCTGCCACTTTAGGGAAACTCCAAGAAGAAAGAGAGGAGTCGGCTTCTGCTGCTACTACTACTACTTTCCCAAGCCATCTTGATACAGTCCAAGTGCCATTTTTTTAATCTTGTTATTCCTTGAATATGTAAGATGGATATGATGATGTTGATGGATTTGGGATTGATGATGATGTTTTAACTTTTTTTAGGGATTTAAACTTAATTCAATGTTAATCTAGTTGTTTTGTGTTAATTCAATTGGGTGTTGTGATTATTTGTTGTAACTTTTTTCTTCATTAATAAATCGAGAGAGTGAATCGAATGTAAAATTATTAGGTTAGTTAATGAGAGTTAATTGACCTAATAAATCACGCAATAATCAAATCGGTAACTATACGGAGAGAGATCTTGTGTGAGCACTCGGTTGTTTAATAAAATGATTAAAATCTGATTAGGTTATGGGCTGATTATTAATCGAAATATTACATGTTTGCTAACGCAACTTAATTAAGGCTTAGTAATTATAACTCGAGAGAGAGTAATCCACCCTTCGATAGTCTAGAACCGACACCACATTAACAAAAAAGTGATTAGGTTAGCATTGATGATAGGATAAATCCCCTTCTCATCATTTGGTAAATTTTCTTGTGTGATTTCCCATTGTGAATTTTGTGGTACTAAATGCTCGATTTCATTTGTGTTAATTTTACAAATTAATTTTTTGTAAATCATTTTCACATAATTACTTTTCTGTTTATTTTTTCATTTTGTTAATCTTTAAGTCTTAGATAACTTAACATTAGATTAGTTCGACAACTCCTCGAGGGATCAACACCTCATATACTACACCCACGACCTGTGCACTTGCAGCATATTGAGGGTTTTAAATAGATTAAAACTTTCCTCAATGATAAAGTCAAAATATAAACAATAGGGAAACTACCACCCCGTACTTTGATTTAGTCCATTAGAAGCTTTTTAAGGAATATAAGCTTTTATTGGGATTTATTAAAGACTTGTCCAAAATTGCTAGGCCTTTAAACTAATTGATTAAAAATAAAAGATGCACCATTTAACTTCACTCAAGAATGTTTATGTGCCTTTAACATTCTTAAGGAAAATTTGATTAATGCCCCATTGCACCATATTGGAATTTACCTTTTGAACTAATATGTAATGCAAGTGACTTTGTAGTAGGTGAAATACTTGGAAAAAGGAAGGGAAATCATTTTTAGAAAATTTACTATGCTAGTAAGACTCTGATGGATGCCAAGAGAACTACACTATCACAAAGAAAGTATCACTAGCAGTTGTTTTTTCATTTAATAAATTTAAAAATTACCTAGTCTTGTCTAAAGTTGTTGTTTATATTGACCATTTTGAATTAAAATACTTTCTAAATAAATAAAATGCTAAACATAGACTAGTTAAATGGATTATACTGTTGTGGGAATTTGATCTAGAGATTATGGTTAAGAAGGAAGCATAAAAACTAGCAACAAACCATCTATCTCACCTAGAAAACTCGAATTTGGAGAAGTTAAATGAAGATATAATTGATTCATTCCAAGAAGAGTGCCTAAACAATTTATAGGAGGTAAGCAATCTTGAAATCCATTGGTTTATAGATGTTGCAAATTATTTACTAGCTAATATCTTACTGAAGAGTCTTACTCAATAACAAAAGAAGAAATTCTTTACTGATTTGAAGGTCTATCTTTGGGAAGGTCAAATATAGGTGCAAACCAAATTATAAAGAGATGTGTGCCTCACTCTGAGGAGTGGAAGATTCTAGCACATTATCTGCTGGACCAACTAAAGACTATAGTTTGAATAGGACGATGCAAAAAGTTCTTGCTTTATGTGATAGTTGCCAATGATTAGGTAATATTTTTTGTTATGATGAGATGCCTCATAATTTCATTCTTGTGTGTGAATTATTTGATATTTGGGGTTTCAATTTCATTGTTCCTTTTCTAATTTTTTTTTTTTGGTAATAGATACATCCTAGTTGTTATTAATTATGTCTCTAAATAAAATTGGCAACAAACCATCTATCTTACTTAGAAAACTTGAATTTAGAGAAGTTGAATGAAGATTTAAGTGATTCATTCCCTGAACAGTGCCTAAACAATTTATAGGAGGTAAGTAATCCTGAAATCCCTTCGTTTGTAGATGTTGCAAATTATTTACTGGATAATATATTACCGAAGAGTCTTACTCATTAACAAGAGAAGAAATTCTTTACTGATTTGAAAGATTATTTTTAGGAAGGTATGTATTTGTTCTATATATGTGCAAACCAAATTATTAAGAGATGTGTGCCTCACTCCAAGGATGGAAGATTCTAGGACATTATCATGCTGGGCCAACTAAAGGGCACCGTACTCTGAATAGGATGATGCAAAAAATTCTTGCTTTATGTGATAGTTGCCAACGATTAGGTAACATTTCTTGTTATGATGAGATGCCTCATAATTTCATTCTTGTGTATGAAGTATTTGATATTTGGGGTATTGATTTCATGGTTCCTTTTCTAGTTTTGTTTGGTAATAGATACATCCTAGTTGTTATCGATTATGTCTCTAAATGGGTTAATGCTTAAGTTTTACTTAAAAATGACTGCTATAAAATTCCTTAAAAAGTTGTTTTCACACTTTGTCACACCTAGAGCAATTATTAGTGATAAGGGCACACATCTTTTGCAATGTAAAATTAGAAAAGATATTTAAAAAGTATAAAATCACTAATAGATTTATAGCCCTAAATAACCATCAAACTAGTGGCCAAGCTTAAATAGCTAATAAGGATTTAAAACATATGCTGGAAAAGAATGTAATTACAATAAGAAAGATTGGTTACTTAAGTTAGATGATGTTATATAGACCTATAGAACGACGTATAAAACACCAATTGGAACTACACTATATAAGTTATCTATAGGAAAGCATATCATTTACTTGGTGAATTAGAACATAAGGCATACTAAGCTATTAAACTTATGAATTTTGATCATCAACTTATAGGTTAATAAGTTAGAAGAATGGAGAGTGATGTCCTATGAGAACTCCAAGTTGCACAAGGAGCAAACTAAGAGATATTATGATTAGATGATCAAGTAATCTAAGCAATTTAAAGAGGGAGACTAAATACTTTTATACAATTTACACCTAAGATTATTCCCAGGTAAACTCAAATCAAAATGATTCGATCCTTTTACTATAGAAAACGATATTTCCATATGGTGCAGTTAAGATAAGTCATCCCAAAAAGGTAATTTAAAAATGAATGGCCATCATATAAAATTATATCTTGGAGATGATTTTGATATTAGTGAGGAGGAACTCTATCTCCATAAGTCATCTTAGTTATGTATAGGTATGTCTAGCTAAGGAAGTTAAACAAATGTTGTTTTGGAGGCAAAATAAGAATTAGAATAGTTTTTGGTTAAAATGATTCTTTATATTTTGATTAACTTAGAGCTTAGCTCTAGAATTTTATTAATTCATAAATTTTTTATGTTTATTCAATATTTATATTAGGGTTTTATTTTAGTTTTACGAGCATTCTCAATGACTTTTTCCTACTTTATGTTTAATTAGTGTGTTTTATGTAATTACCTTGAGGTTGAGTGAAAATTTTACAGTTTTTGAGAATTTAGAGGTGCATATAGTCACTGGACAGACCTGTGTCCATGACCATGTACACCCACTTGTGTTATTTTTTAGACATGCCCATGTCCATTCTTATGAATTTTTTAATTTTCTCACATTGGCCTAGTGACTTACGTGGTTTTTGGACATGTATATGTCTTATAACTATTCTAAACGTGTCACATGGGCACATTCGCATCCACCTCAACATGCTACTAAACACTTATATAGTCCTGGACACATCCGCTTCCATAGGTCGTGTGTGTCTAGGGTTTTAAAAAACCTATAGCCTGGCCCTTTTCTCTCTCACCCTACTTCACTTCTTTACTATTTCCTTATGAAACCTTATCTGTGACCTAGCCTAGGTGTTTCACACCATTTGTGATCACTCTTCTTATTTTTATACGTTTTTCATCAATTTCCATTTGATTTTTGGGGGATTTCGCATCTAGGTTTTGAAATTTCTCCTAATCACTATTGGAACTATGTTTTTGCCTTTTAATGAAATCTTAAGTATGTTAATCCTATTTTCTCTTATTTTGCGACTTCAAGTTGAATTTCATGCTTGCCTTTATAAATTATTGTATTTATTGTCGTATTGCATTAGGATTTGGAAATTTTCAATTTGGACTTTTGTCCATGCTCACTATTATATGTGAATTGCTCCGTGCTTCATTAGTTTATTCACATATTATTATTTCTCTTTAATTTAGATACTTCTTGCTTATTTAAATTTATCTCTATTTCATGTTTCATATATTTTACTTCATTTATTATGCATATAAATTTATTTTCATTATACATCATAGTAATTGCAATTAATAATTATGAAGTTAACCTCATTTTGTTTTGTTTTTGTTATTGTTATTGCATGCTTAATTGTTTTCCCAATTTTGTGATTAGGTTAATTTTCTAAATATTTTGTGAATTTCATTAACATTTTTAGCTTAGTGTAATTCCCAATTATGTTAATCATCACCTATATTTTATTTTTGTATGGCAATTGCATAATTAATAGTGATTGCATGAGTTAAGTGTAGGGAAAAAAATTTAGCATTTCTTTTCTTTTCTTTCTCAAACTTTGTTTCTTTTCAAACAAGATGATAAGAACAGAAGCGATGCAACAGAGGAGAGAAGAGGAAAAATCATGAAAAAAGACAAAGAGGTGAAGGCTCTTCTAGAGACTAAGTTAGAGCCTAATCTCCATCAATTTGAGGGGCAACTCCACCTCCATTGGCATGTCACGAGAAGCTTTAATTTAATGTTGAAGCTTATAAAGCCAAATTTCAAAGACTAAAAGACAAGGAATCTAGGATCGATAAATACCTAGGTTGGGAAGCATTAGAAAAAGTGGGTTTGGCATAAAAGGTTCAAGATTTTGTAAGTGTGGGAGTGTCATCCCAAATCTTTGCGATAGTGGAGTGCATTTAGAAGGAGATCATACTAGATTTTTGCTCTAATGTCCCGATTCTTCATGATGATGGGCTTTATGATCAGGATTTTATGGAAACTTAGGATCATTAGGATCTTCAAGTTGATTTTCCATATGGGATGGAGGCTAGCCATTTTTGGAGCAGTATAAGTAGTAAGACGATTATGATCATAACAATTATACGACATCTACATTGAGATACCATATGCTTAGGTATATTTATGCCATACTTTGTTATACATTGAGTAGGTGAGATAATAAATCTAGAGTTATGGGGATCGTGGATGTCTTTTATTTATGGAGTGTGAGAAAGAAGATGTTATTCATCTGGGCATGCATTAGACCAATGTTTTAGGCATTAATGTAAGGATAAGAAGGTGGGAACGATCTATATTAGGGTTTATATGACTCGGCTAGCTTGGAGGATGGAAGTCCTTGGCAGATTACCACTAATGAGACTAATCAACATCATTGTCTCTTTATGTCTAGATATAATGAAAAGCACGCATATGATGACTCAGAGATAGGATCCAATAGGTGATATTTATAGATTTGTTAGAGTTTATGATGAACAAGCAACTAACAAAAGAGCATGAACATTAAGATGACTCCTCAGAGAGTATGAGCTTGCTTGGGAGGTTTCCGACACCTCCATATTGACGCTAGCCAAAGATTCCTCGATTGTAAAAATACATAGGGAAGATTTAAGGAGAGACGTGCACTATTCAAGATGGATAGAGGGAATTGAGGGAGCGCTTATTGCAGTTGGAAGCATAAGATAGTTGGATAGAGGAGGTGTTGTTTAAGATTAGAAGACATCTTGGAGTCGAGGTGCCACCTCCACCGACTAGAGTTGCCATATCATCATTGACTCTACAATAGTTAGATGCTAGAGCTACTTCATAGCAAGCACCTAAAGATACCAAAAGCATGGACATTCCTAATACACTGATGAACTGATGTACACAAAGGCAAACAAGGACGCTTAATAGGTTTTCTTTTGTTTCTTTGTTCATTATTTTTATTATTTATTATTTATTTTGTCTTGTCTTAATAGTTAGCAAGGGCTTAGCCATGCTAAACTCTTCTTTTGCATTGTTATTACCTTTTATTTTTATTATGTTGTTATTTCTTTTTTCCTTTTTTTCCTTTTTATTTTTCTTTTGCAAGGATAATTGTACTTAATTTGGGATGGAATATGCGATAACTTCATAATTGTATATATTATTTTCAGGGAAGTACTATACTAATATTCCTTTCTTACTTTATTGTTTTTTTATTCTATGTTTTTATGTGCTTTTATTCTGTACATTAAGGCAATGTGCATCTTTAAGTATGAGGAAGGGGTACAATAAAATTTTAAATTTTTTTAAAATTTTTGATCAATTAATAAGATTTTTATAATCCTTATTATTCATTCTTATTATCTAGAGTTCCATTTTAGTAAAAATCTATTCAAAACACTTTAGATTATTATGAATTTCTGAGTTGAGTTAGTATGTAAAAAAAGTGAAGCCTATATTAGACTTGCTTTTATAAGCTATACCTTTAATAGTCATTGAGATAGTTACTTTGAGTGAAAATTGCATATTATTTACACACATTAAGCCTGAATGTGAGCCTATAAGCTTAAGAGCAATACATAATTATATTATTCTATATTGTTCTTTGTTGTATTAGACCATAGTTAGACTAGAGGCATTAGAATGATTTAGGCACTTAGATTGAACCAATTGTTTTAGCCTATTCTTCTTTGATTATTATCTACCCTACTTTATTCCTTAGGAGTAACCAATTTTGATATTTAACCTATTCCTTGATTGATAATAGCGACATTGCAAGCCAATTGGCCTATTTTTCTTGAAAAATTTTTATTTATTTTTGAACCCTGAAGGATTTTCATTTACTTAATTGCTTAAAATATAGATTATATTGAAGAATTTCAAAGACAAGGTTTGTTGTGTTTACAATTATTAGTGCACATTAATCATTAAATTTATTTCTTCTTAATGGCATTATAACTGCAACTGTGTATTGTCAAAAGTTACTCGAAGTTAAAGATTGAAAATTATTTGTTATGAGCATATTAATTGAAAAAAAAAAGAAAGGAAGAAAAGTTGTAATATTTATTGGAGAGCAAGAAGAATTATTGTTATGCCACTTAAAATTTTTGCTTAAAGGACATATGCTACAAAGAACCAAGTTTTGTGTAGTCTTGTTTATGTAAATTCCCTCCACCTCGCTACATTTTTAATTATTAGTTCCATACATTTACCTAAGCCCCATTACACCCTATTAATAAGACCTTTTTACTTTTGCTTCTAGTTTACTGATTTATGGTGGAGATATGCCAATGGTTAAGAATAATATGTATTGATTTGAGAGTTGTATTACATTTTCCATCCTAAATACTTTGAGCAAAATGAGTGAATCCTTTCTGAGGTTATGGAATTTTGTTTTTTTTTTTAATTTATGAAAGATTATCAATTTGATTGCTATTGATATTGGTTAATGAAAGTTTATTAAAGTCTAATTTATACTTATTTGATTAATAAGATATGATAATTTAAGTTGTTGTTGGACAAGTTAAGATTGAAAAGGGATGAAGTGAATTTGACTCTATGATAAATTGAACAAAAAGCTATGAAATTGGCCTATTTCTTGTGTATCCCAATTGAAGTATTTTAAATAAGACATATTCTATAAAAACGTGTTCCTACCAAGAAAAACAATGCAGTGCCAAGAAATAAATCCATGTGATATTTTTTGTAAAATGGAAGAAGGGGTAACATGCACATTTAGAGAGCATCGAATCCATTTTTTTAGATTTTGGAAGGAAAAGAAACCTCTACTCTAAATTCCTTGATTTAGTTGGTGATAACTAGCTATCCAGTCTAATTATTCTTATTCTTTTATATTTTTAGGTGTTTGGTAAAACCACCCTGTGGATATCTTTGCTTTGGAACAAAACAATTCGAATTAGACCATTCGACATCATGATGGAGGGCATAACTTACAATCATCAATCTGTCGTACTTGTAATGTGTAAGGAGAAATTATGAAGGGTATAAAAAAATAAGTTTGATTTTTTTGCGGTATCTGGGGTAGCATTGGCTAAGAGTTTTATAAAATGTTCTTGATTTTAATTTTAATGATTTAGATTATGATTTACGTAATGATAAGCAAATGTTTAAGTGTGTGAAAGTTTGATTAATTCTTAATAGACTATTTTAAGTCCTATATGTAGTGTATTTACTTATTTTTTTAAGAGTTTTTATTGTTCTACAATACTTAATTCATTTTTAATTATATTTTAGTCTAGATTGCCTTTATGGATTTAAGGTATAGAAATTGGGAAGAATCCAAGGAAAAAATTAAAGAATTAAGGCTATTTTCGAAGGACAAGTCTGTGTTAGTCTATAGGCACAGTTATGTAGGTGACTGTCTAAGTCCCTATAACTATGTACAAGTGATGATTTGTCCATGTTGACATTAAACATGCCTTTATGGTGATAGATATGGCCTTATCCATAGACTGCGTAAGTTCTTGGAGCTATGTTTCTTCATGACTGTTGAGTTTTGAAATGAGATTGAGGTATAGTTATTGTACACAACCGTGTAGGTAACCATAACCAATGTAGAAACCTTAATTTTGAAGTATAAAGTAATTAAAGAAGTTTAACTTTAAAAATAATTTTGAACTTTAGAGCCATAAAGAAGCAAAGATTGACATAGAGATCCTAATAGAGAGTATAGTTCCATCAAAGTTTTAGTATATTCTATTAGGAAAAAAAGGGGAAATATAATTAATTCTCTTGTTTTTAATTATTCTTATAAATCCTTTAATATGTTTTATGTTTTTATATACTAAATTTGTTTAGTACCTAAGTGGGATAAACTTTGGGATGGATTTTGTGATTTGACTCTCTATAATGTAATTTGATTAATGATTTATTGAATTCAATTATGTGCTTTGATTATTTCTTGCGTTGATGTTTCTAAGATATTGGTTCATGTATGATTTCAACCAATTGAGATTGAGAAATTCTTTGTATAGATCTAGCGTAATTGAAAGGAGTTACATATAAATCTGGAAGATTTATGTTGTCCTATCTTTAGGATTACATGTAACTTGGTTAATTTGGATGATTTATGTTCTTAGTTATTAGTTATGTTAAACCTTAGTTTAGTTTTATTGTTTAAATTAAACCATCACCTTATTTTATCAATCAGATAATATAAAAGAGATAATTACTAGTACTTATAATTCCTATATGATTTCCAATTAATATTCATTGTCGCAATACTATAGTTTGATAGATGTAATTGCCTTTGTAGATCTATAAGGTAGGTATCTCATGTACCACCTGTATTAAAGTAAAATAATGCAAAAAAATTAACAACATAATTGCATTGAGAAGCTTTTCTGAAAAGTCACGTAACCTTTTGACATGAGAGGAAATACCTTGTCATAAATACACTCTTAGGTACTTAACTAGGTCACTCTTTTAAATGGCAACTAACTTCAGTCTTTAACTTCAACCTTTTCCTTCAGTTCAAAGATGAGAGAGCAAATTTTTGCTATACATATTTATTCACACATTTTTGTTATTAGATAACAAAATTTTTTGAAGGATGTCCTCTTTTTTCAATGGATGTACAAATTATACAAAATGTCTCATGATGTAAATTAAATATCCATCCACCAAATTAATGAAGCAAATTGAAATCAATATAGCTATAAAAATCATTTCTATTTGCATAAATACTTCAACTCATTAAGACAATCAAAATCATATTGCATTATATCAATTATATATTGCCAAAGTAAAATAAATTTGCAAAAAAATTTCCCTGTTAAGAAATTCTTGATGAAATTGAAAAGCTTAGGTATCGAAGTCATAAAGTCCCTTACAAACACTTATGTTGAACATTGTATTTAATGTACATATCAGATACAGACAATGAAAATAAACAACTAATAAGAGAGAAATAATTTTAAAAGGAATGGTATGTCCTTGATATAACATAAAAGAACAGTACAAGTTCTTTTCAAATTTCCTTAATCATCAATTTTTCATTAAAATGGCATCATGATATTTGAAATAATAAGAACAAAGTAGAAAAATAGGATAATAGTAAAACTATTAGTCTTAGGATCAGGGTTCTAATAGAGGTATATATGGGACAATTTACTATGATTCAATCACATTATTGAAATATATCATATCAATCAAATCGCTTGGTTATGAATTTGTGACAGCTATCTCGATCTATCCTTGATGCATCATATCCTGCTTAGACTCCATAACTATAGCCTCATTCTCTTATTAATCTGTTGGCATTTTATATGCCTCAGGTTTTTCCTCAGACTTTGGCTCTAATAATACCTCAAGCTAGGATGGATAGATTGGTGGTAGTATCTTGATGTCAATGTGTTGTTCCGTCCTTATTAGCATGTCCCCAATCTAATGCATATCATTTTTCATTATGTTAAAGCAGATGGGAGGGGTTTTAATGAATGGCACAGATCCAAGAATGTTGTTAGTGTTATCTTATACTTACCACCCCCAGTTTGTTCTCTCTAAAAGGTTGTCCTCCACTACTCGTAAAAATGTGCCAACTAATGTAAAGTATTGACCTCGCTTATTGATTTAAAGCTAGACATCCTTATTTTCCTTAAGATTTCCTTGGTAAGTGGGATTGGAGTGCAAAAATTATCAACTTATGCTTATCACTAAGGCCCAGTCTCCTTGCTAATTGAGTAATGAATAACCCACTATTGATAATGTCAAAGTTTGATTGATGCAAGTAACACTTAACTAACTGAATGAAAACATGTCTGATATGTGTTTAAAACTTGATATTTCATGTAGTTCAAAAAGAATAGATCTTAACGAGTCATCACACCTGTACTATCATGTTAAACAAACATAGAGTGATTGAAAAAATTAAGAGAAAGTTTTTCGATAATAACTTCAGATAATTATAGCACGAATGATGCTAAGTTGAAAAGGTTAAGAGCAAGTTATAACTTAGGAGCTTATTAGTGGAAAGGACGTTCTTACACATATATTGTTTTATGCATATAATAAAATTAGCTGTGAAGTATGGGCTAGAATTAATTAAATAATGGATAGAAACAATCTAAGACAGTCTAGTGTATTAGATTGCAACACCTAAAGATGTTTAGAAGTTTGGAGAAACTACAAGATGATTATGCATTCACTATACTAGGAAGTTATGTTTAGATTGTCTAACAAGGTGAAATTCAACATCTAAGATGTTAAGAGTATATAATTAACTATATTGATATGTTTATCATACTGAGAAAATGGTGTTCCTAATATAATTTTTTGTCAACAAATGAGCAACGAGAGTTTGTAAAAGAAATTCGTGGGAAGTTAGAGGTCTTTAACATTATTACAAAGTTCTTTTCTTACATAAAGTATCCAACTTCTCAATTTTTTTACTAACATTTGTGAGATAAATTGAGAATTATATTTAGGCTTAATTCTTTTAATAAAGTCATTCAAACATTGATAGAAAAGATGATAAGAAAATTTAAAAATCATTGGAATGGGATTGGTAATACCATGAACTTTGTTATTAGGGATTTGAAGAACAAGCTTCTTATAATTAAATTTTATTTTGGTAGTTGTATAATGATTGAGCTTCAGTGCATATTGACATCATTAGACATTGGTGATATGATTTGTTCAATAATTATCAATCAAGAATAGGTGAAGAATTGGATTACAGTAGTTCAGTATCAACTTTACCTTCTGTACATCCTCTTCAAGTAACAAATCTAATAATTTAGGTTTCCATATAAAGGAATTTATAAAGAAAAATGGTTAGGATTTCATATAGTAGAATATAGTTAGACATTTATTGGAAGTTGATGTTTATTCTACAACTAATGAAAATTTTGGCATATTAATGTGATAGAAGTAAAAATGGAACTTGATATCCAATTATACAAGAAATTACATGAGATTTGTTAGCTATCTTAGTATTTATAGTTGCTTTTGATTCTTGTTTTAGTATTAGTGATTGGGTAATGAGTCCTCATTATAGTTAGCTTCATCTAGAAACTTTAAAAGTTTTTATATGTGCGAAAAGCTAGTTAGGTACTAAAAATATTCAAGGTAAACTCTACACTTTATAATAGGTTTTTTAAAAAATTTTATTATTTTAATAATTATCTATTGTATGATCTTACATTTTCTTTTTTATATTGTGAGAGGCACATAGAATGTGAATATAGAAATGAACATTCATCATTATGGAATTTTGTTTAAAGAAATATCCAATGATGAAGTTATATTTATTTGTTAATAAGCATATGTTATTTAATCAATTTTTTCATAATTAGATATGATTTAGATAATGGTTTTTTTTAAATATAAAGAAAGTGGTATCAAATATTAATGATTTTGATTATAACAAAGATTAACAGGTAATTATAAGCAATGTTATGCCTCAGTAATTAATTTGAATGTTTAATCTTCTATTTTACATTTTCAATGTAGACTGCATCTTATTTTAGAAGTCCATCTAGGTAATACTATGAGAAACCATTGTTTATGGGAAGTTAATAATCTAGTTAGTGAAAAATTGATATGGTTGTCATTTTAAGAAATTTAGCTAATGATTACTCTTTCTGCTCTTATAGAGTTAAATCTTTTAACATGTTTTAGGTCTATTTTTTATTTGTTAGGGGAATCAATGTTTATTATGAATAGTTATGGCAATTTTCATTTAATAGGGATAAAATTAGTGGGCTTTTAAATGATTTTTATTCTAAAATATGTATGGAATCTAAAGCATATCAAGGGTTTAAAAACTTATCTTATATTAGGAATTTTCTTTCTTATCATAATAAGCATTAGTTGATGCACTTGATATGGTTAGGAGCCAAATGAACTTGAAGAGGCTTTCACTAATTGATATCAAAATTAAGATCTAGAAACATTTAAAGAAAAATAGCTTGATTAAAGCAATGGAGAAAATTGGTAGGGTTATTAATGGTAACCAAAATTGTGTGTCATTTTTGCATATGATTTTCACCATTAATTCTTATAATATATTATGGCTTTCTTTCTCTTTATGGAAGATGATCAAAACAAGTGGAAAAATAATTTATAGGGAAGAAAATGAATTGTTACGAATAGAAGCCAAGTATTAGTGATTTCAATAAGTTTAAGTTGATGCTAGCTAAGATCAAGATTAATCGTAATAATATTTTTGCAATATTTTACCAATCACAATTATTGGTTGTATAGTCTTCATGATTTTCTTAATATAAATTAGATCCATAAATTTGAGTGGACATGTCCTCTAATTATACATCAAGGTAAGAGCTTTCAAAGCTGAAAAAGGAGATCACAATATAAGTTTTTAATATCAATTTTGAGTTTTTTTAGTTTTTTTTCTTGTAGCTTGCTTTGCTTAACATGCCATAACTTAAGCACTTTCAAAGTAGGCATAAGGAAGTTTTAAGATTGCATATCAACCTTTTGTGCAGCTTCAATAGGAGATGAGTAAAGGACAATTTTATTTTGTTTACAATCTATCATAAATTTTCCAAAGTGTTGAATATTTTTGTATTATCATGTCAATAATACATAAACTTGACAATATAGAAGAAATTTTTCAATATTATAGTTGAGAAGTAGAAATTTAATAACTGCAATTTTCAAACTTCAAACTTCAGACGTCAGACTTTTGGGACTTATCTAAAACTTGATTGAGTTTTAAGCCTCTAAACCTAATCCATTGTCATCCTAAAATCTAGACAAAAAGAAAGGAAAAAGGTACAATTCAACCTTAGCATTCACATAAGAATTAATATAGTCCTTATTGTTATATCTTATACTAATCTGCACCCTAACATTTATAAAATGGCATGGATTACAAATTGACTTTGTTAGGTCTTTGATAGATCTCTAACACAGTACTATTAACATGTAACATATTCCATGCCATTTATGCTATTTTGGTCATGTCGATGTTGATATGTTATGATTTTTTTAATTGGTACAATCCTCCCCGAATGTTTGACATAAGTTTTAAGATAATCCCTATCATTATTTATGGTTGTACTTCAATGTTTACAATATAGCACGATTTACACCTTTAAACCCAACAGTTTGATCTTCATCACGACATCGTTAACCCATAATAAATGAATACTAACTATACAATTCTAACCATGTGAATGTTGGCATAATTGTTACAAATTTTATTATTTTAAATTTTACTACTATCTAATTATTAAAAGAAAATTAATAATTTTTTATTTTTATATATTTTAACTTTTATAAGCTCTTCTCATAACATGTTTCTGGAAAAATATAAGAAACTAAATTAGTATAAATTACTTTTTAATAATATGTAACTAAATATTATAATAATAATTTAAATTTATGTAGAAATAATTTTTTAATACTTTCTTTAGTTGTAAAGATACAAATGGACAAATGCATAGTCATAGATTGCATCATGTTTTGTAGGTAGTTTAGGATGTGTTTAGTGGTTAAATTTAATCGATTAGTGTGTGATTAGGTTAGAATTGTGGTAGTTAGTTAAGTATTTATGTTTTGTGGGTGCACATGTTTGATCTTCAATTTTATGTATTTGAGGTGCCTTGATGTGTTTACTAGTGTTTCAGGGCAAATATCAAAGGATGGAGGAGTTTCAGAGGTGGCCTGAACTAAAACAAAGGGCCACAATCATGGTCGTGACAGAAGCATGGAGGAAGGGCCATGATCGTGGCCAATCTACCATGATCGTGACAGAAAGCCAAATAGGGGCCATGATCGTGGCCTGCATGTAGACAGACGCAAATGACCTTCTGGACTTAAGTTTTCGAGGGGATTTCCAGACCCTTGGAGCTCGGGAAAAGCCCTAGAGTTTCCCTAATTAGAAAAGACTATAAGAAGAAAAAGAAGAGACAGAAAAGGGAGCCTCCAAGTTGCCATTTTGGGAAACACTCCAAGAGGAGAGAAGAAGAAGAGAGAGAAAGAGGAGGAGGGGAGAAAGAAGCAGTTGTTCGCATCTACTGCTTTCTCGAGGTGTCTCGATCCCCATTCCACGTGTATTTCTTTCATCTTAGTTTTCATTTTCTTGAATGTTAAGACAAATACAAATATGGTTATGGATTTGGGTTTGATTAACAAGTTCTAACTTTCTTTCAGGAAGGAGAGAAGAAGAAGAGAGAAAGAGGAAGAAAGGAGAAAAAAGGGGGGTCTTCGCAGCTGCTGCTTTCTTGAGGCGTCCCGATCCCTATTCCACATGTATTTCTTTCATCTTTGTTTTCATTTTCATGAATGTTAAGATGAATACAAAGATGTTTATATATTTGGGTTTGATTAAGATGTTTTAACTTTATTTCAGGATTTTATCTTAAATTAATGTTAATTTAATTATTTTTTGTTTATTTTGATTGGGTATTATGATTGATTGCTGTTAGAGTACACAATCAATCTAGATGGTTGTTAAATAGCTTAAAAACTAATTAGGTTTAAGACTTTTGGTAATTGAGAGATTACCCATTCGATACCTAAACCAATTAGGGATTATTAATTAGGGCGCATTATTATAACTCAAGAGAGAGTAATGCCCCCTTTGATAATCTAGAACCGACACCCCTTTAACACATAAATGGCTAGGATAGCATTAATGATAGGAAGAACCCCCTCTCTTATAATTTGGTAACTTGTTTTAGTTGATTTCCATTGTCAATTTTGTGATGCTCGATTTCAATTTCTTTTTATGTTAAATTTGTGAATTCATTTCTTGATAATCATTTTCCCATACTTACTTTTTTGTGCAATTTTTTTCATTTTATTAACTTTTTTAGCCTTAGATAATGTAGGATTAAATTAGTTCACACCTCCATATGGGATCGATCCTTTATATACTACATTTCAAGACCCGTGCACTTACAACATTTGAGGGCTATAAATTCCAAAGCTTGCCTAACATCCAATAAGTTTTTGGCGCCATTGTCAAAGAGGCATAGCATTAGTTTAATTCTTTTAGTATAACGATTGAGAACTTAAAACAGAAAAAGAAGTTTTGGTGCAAAGTAGAAGACACATCAATTTGGACAATACTAGGCAACTATGACAAGTCCAAAAGGTTAAATGATGGAGAAATACATTATAGGAATCAAAGACCCTTGCAGACTTCAATGAGGAACAATTTAGTTGGGGAAGTCATCGTTCTCATTGGTAGACGTACAATCTTGGGTGGCAGAACCACCCAAATTTTTTTTGGTTCAAAAATGTAAGGACTCGCTTAGGACATCAAGACCTATTCAGATTTTAGAAAGATAAGTCATGTTCATGGGATTCTAAATTGGACAAGATCATGGATAAGCTGATGAATATGGAAGAGGCCAACAAGAGACTGGAAAAGAAGTTTGAGCAAGTAACGGAAGATCATGCCTCTTTTATTCATAACCTAGAGGTTCAAATGGGCCAGTTTTTCAGGGAATTTTGTAAGAGCAATATGGAAAACTGTTTATGCAATATGAAAGTAAATTAAATAGAGTAATGTAAGACTACCACATTTAGGAGTGGGAAAGAGCTAGGAGAATGAACGGATAGACCAGCTAAAACCCACCTTGTAGAAGACCAAGTGAAGCATAAAAAGGATAAAGAAAAGAATGATGATCCTCTATACATTCCCCTCCACCCTCATTTAAGAGAATTGATGTCTTCGAATCTTTTAAGAAGTAAGAAGAAGAAGAACAGATGAGAATGGACATAGAGCTTGAAGCAGATTAGAAAATTTATGTTCATGAAGTGGAAGTTGAAGAGGAGATGAGGTGATTGAGGAAGAGCAGGAATAGATCACCCTCTCATAAAACAAATTGATGGATTCATTAGAAGAGTCAGGGAGTTTTGTTATTCCCGATTTTATGGAAATTTTGTTAGTAAAAAGGACGTTATTTAATTAATTGGTTTTCTCAATTTCATTAATATTGTCCTTTTGATCATCTTGTAATTTGTAGCTTATTTGCAGGCTACAAAACTAACATTGGGCAATATGATGGAAGCAAGCCACTCATAATTAATCCTAGCTGACTTTTAAATGATGCATTGTCAAGCTAATGACCATAACTTAGCACATTTGGTAGTTAGATTTCAATTGTATATAGTTAGACTTGTTTTAAATTCTGACAAATAAGTCTTAATGATTTGGAATGGTTTGGATTACTAATACTCTTACTCTTTTGAATCAATTATAAGAAAGGAAAACACTCTCGGTATCAGGTGAATTTGGTCTCAACACTATCACCATCACCACCTCCATCACCATGATGGTTTTGTGCTCTAACCCTTTCTCTTTTAAATTCTTTCTTTATGTTTTGTTTTATTTTATGTGTATTCTCACCTTTTGTGTTGTTTTATGCTCTTTTCACATTGAGGACAATATGTTGTCCAAGTATGGGCTAGTTATTTAGGTTTGCATGTTATGACTTGTGTGAATGTATCAATGGTTAGGACTCAACGGAGTTGATTTAACCTTGAACATAGTCTTTTAGGTTGTGAAGATTTATTAGCTTGTGAAATTAGTGACCTAGGTTACTTTGGTTAAATATATTTGTAATTAGGATATGATGTTAGTTTATTCACACTAGAAATTTGTCACATTCATTTATAATTTTAGGTCAATCGAATAAGTAGCTTCGTTAGCACCTTTTTATAAGAATTACTAGCTAAAGAAATATGGATGATAATGATGATATTAAGTGTGTAAATCATAAGCAAATAACTATTCTACTGGCCTTTGGGTTATGAACAGAGCTAATAGCCAGTTGAGAATATGATGTAACTAAGTAACCTAATAAACTTGTAACACAAATGTGTGCCTTCATGTCAAAAGTCTATAATGACATTCCAACCAAGCCACTTAATAAAAACATGACCTAGATGAGTAACTGGATCGACATTTATCACAAATGTTTGCCTTCACGTAAAAGGTTAGGTTCATTGCTGGACCTCGTTCCCGGAGCCCAGTCGAACAGTGCTGGACCCCGTTCCCGGAGCCCAACTATCCAAAACGGAGTCAAAAATGAAGATCGTTGGGCCCGAGTCCCGACCCTCAAGGTTGAACCCAGGGTGACCCGTCGGAACCGACGAAAGAGATAATCTGCGGAAGCATACTTATCTCACTCAAACATACATTTATATGCATCATATCT
>JANZLX010000213.1:26805272-26815981 GCA_025531955.1 Erythroxylum orinocense
CTTAGAGAGTCTCATTATATTGTTGTTAAAAGAATTTTGAGATATCTATCAGGTTCTACTAATCTTTGCTTAATGTATGAGAATGGTAAAGATTTTAGGTTAATTGGCTATTGTGATGCTGATTATGCTGGAGACAAGATTGATAGAAAGAGTACAAGTGGAGGATGTCACTTTTTTGGCCACAACCTAGTCTCCTGGTCAAATTAGAGGCAAAGCTCAATTATGCTCTCCATTGCAAAAGTTGAATATATGTCAGCTGCAAGTTGTTGCTCACAGAAGTCGTGGATCAAGTACTAGTTAGAAGATTATTCAATACGAGAAGAACAAATCCCAATCTACTGTGACAACACAAGTGCTATCAACCTATCGAAAAATCCAATACAAAACTCGAGGGTAAACCTATCAAAGTTAGACATCATTTCTTACGAGACTACGTACAGAGGAAGATCGTAAGTCTACAGTTTGTTGAGACGAATTATCAAGAGGTAGATATCTTCACTAAGCCATTGAGTGAAGAAAGATTCAAAGAAATCAGACGAAACCTGAATATGGTAGTGTTGAGTGATCTATTGTCTAACATGTCATGACCCAGATGATCTTCTTAATTAAAAAAGATAAAAGGTCGTAAGGTTTTAAAGTAACAGTAACAGAAAGATACAGATGATAATTTCTGTCAAGAGAAAGTTTTGGAGGGAAATCTTCTCAAAGCTTTGAGAATATCACCTACTCTAGAATACTCTTGAAACACTCTAAAATCGACTTTTACAGTGCTCTCAACAAAGCATTTCAATACTCTGTTTTTGATATTAAGTTCTCTTTGCTCAAACTTCAGAAACTAACATCACCTCCTTGAGAAATACATTTGTGTGTTTAGTTTTTTGTTTACTACAAATACAAATGGAGGAATCAATGACTTGTGAAAGACACGTTGATTTTGATTCTTTAAAAAAGGACTAGATGGACATCGAACCAGAGATTGATGCAGCTGGATGGAAGAACTTTTAGGTCGGTGAGATAGTTTACCTGAATGAAGTATATGATTTATGGAAGAATGCAAAGGTAGTAGAAGATACATTAGTATCAGTGGTGGATAGATTGTCGGATATAATAACAATGGAGTCAATCGCAAAGGCTACTAAGTGTCCGTGTGTTGGAGTAAAGGTCACTCATAATACAAGATGGATGTCTCAAACCAATGTAGAGAAGGCACAAATCAATTGACAACTCTATGGATGTAGTGACCTAAAGGAGAAGAAGGTTTCAACTCTTGTGCCGAAGGCTAGGATTCTACATGTGCTACACTTCCATTATGTTCTACCAAGAACAAGATTGAAGAATTTGGTGGCGACGATAGATGAACAATGCTTGTTTAATCTACTCAACCACCATCCCATAGATCTTCCACACCTAATCCTCAGCTTCATGGTAAAGTTGATGAAAGAATCTAATGCCCTACCGTATGGTATACTAATGACAAGAATCTTCAGAGATTTTGGAATCCTTCTTGAAAGAGGAAACAGAATGAAGATGGACATCAAAAGCGTCATTAACACTACAACTATCAGTAAAATGGGCTTAAAGAATCACGAAAAAGAAGATACAAATTCTATGACAAAAGCAAGGATTGAGGGGGAGCGTACTGTAAAACATAGTTTGAGTGAAAAGGCAACTCCCATAAAGAAATCAAGATCTCAATCCCCTAGAAGAATGCCTACAGATGAAAAGAAGAAACCGTCAGATCAATTAATGAAAGTTAAGACGGTTTCTTATAAAGAATAAAGCCAGGTGCAATAGTTTGAGAAACAAGTGTCTTTGAAGAGAAAGGGGGAGACACTTCATTCGAAAAAAATACAAATAGCCAAGACTAGTAATCCTGAGACAACAAGAGCAGAAGAAAGGGAAAGGTCTGACTCATGGTGGAGATTCTGGAAAGAAAACACCATAGGCAACTAGATCGTTAGTCTCAATTTTGCAGGAGGAACCATCAAAATTGACTAAAGAAATAGAAAGTAGGAGGAAGTTGGAGTTTGAGAAGAAGAAATCTTAACCTTAACAAAAAACCCCTCCTAAGCTAGTAGAAGAAAGTAAGACGCATAAAACCAGTCAGAGAAAGAGTACTCCAACTGATATTCAATAAAAGAAAAGGTTAGTTGAACACAGTTCTTCACAGGTAAATTCCTTTCAACTTATGAGAAAAGAGGATTTGAAACTGAAGATGTTTGAAGAAGTTGAACCTGTCAGGAGTAGAAGCTCAATAATCAAAAGAGAACCCTTTAGAAGGGTGGTCAAGTTATAATTCGAACCAATCTTGATAAATAGTCATTCAATACATCTATTGAATCACGAAGATAAAAGGTTGTATAGTGTTCTACGAGATGAGAAATTATAACCACATCCAACACAGATGACCAAGTAGAAGTACATTATTTACCCAATCACAAAAAGAAAAGTGATTAAAATTGTACTTGACATTCAGCCAAGACCCTATATTGTTTGCAATGAAGATAAGGGGAAGAAGAAAATGTATCCAGAAGGGATTACAAGTGATCTGACAGAAGATCTGGTCGAACCAAAAGTAAGAAACATACATAAGGCATGTTATGCAGCTTAACAGAGGAGAATCTATGTTTCTCACCATATCTCAAAGGCATCAGGAAGTCATTGTGGTCGCTTTAACACTTATGAAACTTTTTAGGTAGTTGGCAAAATAACAGAAGGGCAGTATAGAACTATCAGAGTTAGAGGTATTAATTTTCACATACAGACTCTTATGCACCTTAGACCTTGAGCTCTATATCTTCAATTGGAGATGTACTATACCTTCTTGGAAAAGAAGTTCCAAAGCTACCTAGAGTTGATGACCTTGATCTCCTTAAACTAAACCTATTGTTCAAACCTCCTGCTATCACCATCATTAAACCAGATGTCTTACCTTAAGAATCATTTTGCTACTATTGGTTTGGAAGAAGTCAGTTACATATAGCAGAAGAGTTATGAAGCCTTAGTCGAGGAAATTGAAGAAATTCATGATAAGGTTGATGACCTGCGTGACTCATTGGGTGACTTACATGAGAAAGTAGCTCATTTACGAGTATCTATGGAACAAGACCTCAAGTTACTTCGTATTGATATGCAAAAAATGTTCTCTAAAATTATGAAGCATCTTTGGTTATGATTTTTTATTAATAACAAATAGGGGGAGAAGATAAGAAGAGAAAGATAGGGGGAAAAGAGAAGGAGAAGAGAAGAAAAAGAAAAGAAGATAGTATAGTTGCATTTTTTTCAGTTGTATATCTTCTTATAAATAATACTTTATTATCTTTTTAAAATTATGATTATTTGTTATCATAAAAAAGTAGGAGATTGTTAAATCAAAATGACTTCACGCCTAATAATTTTGGTGACAATCAAATAATAATATTATTAGAAATAATATGTGTGTTAAGTGTGAAAGAAGCACAGAAGGAAGTGGAAACTAAGAAGGAAGCAAAAGTAAGAAGGAAGCAAAAACTAAAAAGGAAGCAAAAACTAATAAGGAAGTGGAAACTAAGAAGGAAGCAAAAACTAAGAAGGAAGCGAAAACTAAGAAGGAAGCGCAAAAAGTAAGAAGATACGAAGACGAAGACCTGATAGTACGCCGGACGATTAATCAGTTTGAGTTAGTTACAGAACTCAACTGAATAACAATTCCTACAAAGAAACAAGAAATAAGAAGCAAGAAGCAGTTATCAAGAAACAGTTGAAGACGAAGGCTATAAATACATGTAGGAGTCGAAGACTGAAAAAGTTAGTTATTTGAGTTAGTGAGATTAGGTTTTTAAACTTTAGCAAAACACTATATTTGTTGTGCGAAATACTAGAGCTATCATTACTATAACAAAGCTCGCAATTTCTTCCTTGTAAGAGAGAATAAAAGCTGAGAGCCTGAACAGGTTAAGTGAGCGAAAACAATACCTGGTGTAAGAGATCTGAAGAGATTTTGTAGAGAAAGAATACTTGTACAAGTTAAGAAGAATAGTGAAATCTTAGAAAGGATTCTGAGGACTGGACGTAGCCCACAGTTTGGGGTAAACCAGGATAAAATCACTGTGTCTACTCTCTAACTCTTTACGTTTAATTTTTATTATTCATATACAAGTATATAGAAATTATTTGCGATTTAACTAAGTATCTATTCTTGTATAATAGTTGTGATATTCACATAGTAACTTTGAAAAAGTTAGTTTTCAAAGAAATATAAAAGGGGATTGTATTCACAAAAAAGGATGCACAATTCAACCCCCCTTCTTGTGCATTTTGTATACTGTTCATAAAACTATACTAACAAGTGATTTACTTCAAAGTAGACAACACATAATCTTCCGAGAGCAGAAGGGAGCTACAACTGTCGACCAAATAATAGAGATGCAAGCAAAGATTGACAACCTAACCTAATAACTAAACAATATGAAGGCTTCTTTTTCAGCTCTTGTTAAAGTTGTTTAATAAAAATGCGAACTTTGTGGGCAAATAAACTACGACACCATTGATTGTTTCCTAATCAAAGATCATAAACCAGAACACGTGCGTTATATGGGAGCGCAATATGGTTGAGGAGAGGGGAACAACCCCTACTCAAATACCTACAACCCTGAGTGGAAGAATCACCCGAACATTTTTTGGTTGAACAATGCAGTAGGTCAATTCCGACCTTAAGGACCACCGGGTTTCCATTAAGAGAAACCAAATTCAATGGACTTTAAGTTAGATAAGATATTAGATAAGCTTGGAAGCTTAGATGATGCTCAAAAATATTTGGAAGGTAGATTTGAGCAAGTAACAAAGAATCATGCCTCTTCTATTTATAATTTGCAGTTCAAATAAGCCAATTGGCAAGTGCCTTATTGGCACGAAATGCGGAGAATATTCCAAGCACTTCCAGAACAAAATTGAGGGAATAACTAAAAGCTATCACACTAAGTTAGAAGCATAAACTAAGGATAAGTAAAAACACAAGATTCATAACTCGAATCTGGCATTATAGATGTATATATTGATTAGTTTGTTCCACCGCTCGCACTCCTATCATTTTTGTATTATAGACACATATAATTCTACCATTGTAGTGTGATGTGTGATTGGAAATTATCTCCCACTCCACTCCTAAAAATTTAGAACCAAAAAGGCAAAGAGGATCTTTTTTTTGTCAAGAAGACCTATTAGGCAAGGTTTTTTCTCCTTCACCATTTCTTTCACAAGTGTCTTCTTTAGAGGGTCATTAAGCCCTCTAGTATTCGAAACTAGGACTGCCATTAATTACCAAAAATTATATTATTTATTTCATGTTAGACTAGGAAAATAAATGATACAAAAGTCAACCTAAACAATCTTTGATCTCCATTGTTATGTAGTTGAATTTTGGAACTCTAAATGATTATGTCTAACTAGTCTAAGTAATTAATTTATAAGTATAACCTCTTAATATAAGTATGATATTTAACATGTCTTAGGAAATTGTATTTTACAAGAAGAAACGAAAAATATATACAAAGCTACTGTTATATAAAAGATAGATTTAAAATATTATAAGAAAAATTTAAAAAGGGGGAAAAGATCAATACTGTGCAGCCTATTTTCAGGACCAGCAGGTCATATGCTCATTGGGCCTAAAAGACAATGGTCTGGGCTTTTCTGATGGTAAAGAGGATATAAACAAGAACCAAGAAGGCTTTTTAAAAGCCTCATGCCTGTATATAGTCCATGGATGTTCACTTTTGAAGATTAGTTTTTCTTAAGCATATGGTCTCGGCTTGAAAAGCTTTGATCATATGAGGCATTTCTGTCACATGTAATTAGAGCCATGACAGTCTTTAAGCTTCTCAGGTCTGTGGTTGATTTTGGTGGCACTACTAAATCGAGTACTTGGACATGTAGCTTTCTTATAGCAATCGATGTCATGTTGGAAAGACAGATCAAAAGTAATTACTCGAAGAGTCCTGAGGCATGTAATGTAATTTCCTCAGCTCCAGAACCATCTTAGAACAAGTGTTCTGTAATGGATTAACTAAAGCTCTTCCATTCACTTTCCGTGATGCGTCAAAATTATCTATACGTGACTTCTTAGCTACTTCAAGTTCATTCCGGCAACTATACAGAAAACCACCTTGATGGCACATCCGATAATTTGTTGTCTTTCCTCATAACTCTGGCTCTTCTATTGTTCCTTTTGTTTATCAGAAGGGGACTCAAACCCAAATCAATGCTAGAGAAAACAAAATATATGAGTTAAAAAAGATTTATTGATGTAATCATTTTGCTTACCTATGTATACATGCATCATTGTACTGATTAACTTAATTTAGTAATTCCTACTGCTTTTAATTGTGGAGAGATATGTCCAAACAGAAAAGTCATTCTTTATTTTCTGTTCTGTTTTTTGTTTTGACTTAGTTGTTGGACTTCCAAGCAAGTTCTAAATATTGATCATTTCAGCGAGGAAGGCAAATAAAATATTAGATAGAACCATGCTTCTATTGAAGGAAAAGAGACCCTATGGGACAATCTAATATAAGTGGGAAATAAGGGTGCATAATAAGATCCTACGAACAAAAAAGAAAAGCCCTGTAGTGAAATTCCATATTAGATTTAGGATTTGAAGCAAAGGGACTGATGAGAAGTAAGAGTACCCCATTGAAGCAAAAGAGCTTAAGGTAGATACATTACATCAAAGTTTAATAACTTAACCAACCATGCTTTAAAGGCAAACTCCCAACATCAATCCTTCTTATAATCACAACTTAAAGATCCCAATTGGTAGGTCCCCTTCTTCCAACGTGCCTCCCCATTGCTCCTCCTTAAAGCTAACTGCGATAATTTCCCCTTTTCAATGTCCTGCTAGCGAGCTAAGAAATGATTTGTATATTATTTTCATAGTTTTAGTTTGCGATCCATCCAAGCAAAAGTCACCCTCTCATATAATGTTCACATCAAATATGGTGGATGATTTGCATCAACCAACAGAAGCCCTTCGCTTTCACTCTCTGCAACCCCTTCTGTGCTTGTTACTCATCTATGTATATAGGAACGTTTACAATGCCATAACAAACCTCAAAAAAAAGGTTCCTAGTGGATTTTTTTTAGTTAGTTGGCAAAGTAGAAGTGAGAAATGGAAAAGTAGAATAAAGGCTAATGGTAATTTTGAATACTGTTTCAACCTGGAATTAATTGGGTCATATGATGCAGAACTTCTTGATGATAAGCCTCTGACTCTGAGGTACAGTTTTTGCAGAAAGAAAAATTAATGAAAAGACCCAATTCTGGTCTCTTTCCATATAATGGAAGGATTCATCAAGGATTTGTTTTGAAGATCCACCACAACCAATTACATTTGATGACGTTAAACATGCTGTACAGAGACTTTACGTGCACCATTTCACGCAATTTCTTGTTAAGAAATCCACCACATCCAATTGCATTTGATGACGTTAAACATGCTATACAGAGACGTTACGTGCACCATTTCAGGCAATTTCTTGTTAAGAATAATCAGAGTGATATTATCATATACCATCACTCTGTATGTTAAATCTCCTTCTCCTTGTCTAGAACATTTTCTTTCCGATTATTTTTGCTGGAAGCAGTCATCATCTTACACCTTTACATTCTGGGGAAGCAGTGAAAAGGATCTGAAACGACTACGTTTCAGATTATTGGAAATTGTCTGGAATGGTGCACGTAACACTACGTCTCATTTTCAATTATTATTGAAAATGGGATGCAATAATAGTAATAATCATATTTTTAAATAGTAATACTATTACGATTGCAGTCCAAAACAAAAGCAATATATCATAACTAGCTTTCTCTCCCAAGCTCCCCAACATTATCGATTTCTTAATTTAGATTACATTATTGTATGTGAACTAAGCATAGCTGGTAAGGGTTCTTCTATGTTTCCCAATATTCTTTTCTTTCCATATTAAATAAACCAACCAATAGAGGGCAAATCTAAAGATCTGTGAGTCACATTTGGACTGTAATTTGGAGTTACTTGCCTGTAAGATTTTATTGATTGGCAAAACATGTTACTTAAGTTGAACTGTTCTCCATTTTCCTGTTGAATAATTATAATTAAAGAATAGGTGACAGGTGTTTTCATCTTCCAAATTGCATAGGAAGCATTTTAGGTCACTGCTACCCTTGATCTTATCACTTGTTTTAAGTCTCCTCAAAGTTGCAAGCCACATTATTAATGAGGCTTTTTTTAATATAATATTTGACTTCATCCATATTATTTTGGTCCAAGGAATCGGTAATTTGTATTTCTTGATCGTGTTCAAGCATAATTTATTCATAAAGATCCCAGAGTTCTGCCTAAGTCATCTAACTACGTAAGGTTGAGCTGAGTTTGGAGAGTTGTTTAGTAAGTTACGCCATATAGTTGCAAAATCTCTTTGTAAGCATCTCCATTGATCTCCTTAGATGATCTCTCTTACTTTAACCTTATTTAAAAGAATATGTCTAATTAAAGCTCCTTCAAATCTTACTATTGTGGGTCCTAATTCATACTAACTATCGTGTCAAAAGTAGGTTTTTGCCCCATTTTATATAATAGCTTTAAATTTTATTATCATAAAGTTCCCTAGCTTAAGCATTTAATTCAAAGACAATTTATTAGGCTTCTCCTTTAGGTTCCAAAAACTAGTTCAAATTAAGTTATGTCTACTTCACCCATATAAATTCTTTTTTTTTTTTCCAAATGTAAATAATATCCATATAGATTCTTTATTAGTGAACAACTTCCAAATCATTTTGCTGATGAGCATATTATTCATAGTGTTAATTCTACTTAGGCACAAACCACCTTCATTTTTAGGAACACAAATATTAGACCATTTCACTTTTGAGACTTTACTCATAGTTGCATTTCTATAGGAAACGAAAATTTTTATGCTCTTTCATATAGCTTTGTCAATATTCTTTGGAAGCGTGATGTGTGAACTCCAATAAACGTACAATCTATTAAGGATAGAGGAAACCACTTGCAATTCGAACATAAGAAAATAACTTATTTTTTCATTTTCAAATCTTTCTATGAATGGGATCAGGGAGTGAAAAACAATATAAACAAGTTGGCTTCAAAGTTGTAATAGAAATGCCTAAGTACTTAAAAGGATTTTGTTGCACCTGACATCTTATCAGCCTTTAGAAAGCATCAGCTAGGTGAGTTGCATCCTTAGAGATTTAAAGCTTGCTCTTCAAATAATTGATTTTCATTCTAGATAGTTTAGAGGAATCTTGAAGGGAATTTCATTAGAAAATTTATTAAACAATTATAATCCTTGCTAAGTAAGAGAAATTCATTAATAAAAACTACACTAAAAAGCTTAGTTTTTTCATACTTCTTATAAAATTTAAAAACTCTGTTATAATTAATCATATAGGGAAAAAGTGTACAGGAAGATAGGATCCCTTTGCCTAATACTCTTAGCTCCATTAAATGTGCAAGTTGGTTCCTCATTCATAAGGATCCTAAAAGATATGGTAATTAAGTAGTGTTATCCACTCAATAAAAAAAACTAGAAAGTTAAATGCCTCTAAGCTGTTAAGTACAAATTCCCATTACAAAAAGTCAAACACCTTATGAAAACCAATATTCAATGCAAAACCATATATGGGTTTCTTAGTGTGATAGATTTTTATCAAATCTTGAATAATGAATAAGTTATCTCCAACACTTCTACCTTTGATAAAATCACTTTAACTGGGATAGATAAGATCTCTCAAGGATTTCTACAATTTAAAAATAATCATCTTTTAAATGGTTTTATCTATAACACTACTATAGGATATTAGCCTCAAATTATAAAGAGAAGAAGGGTTAGTAGTCTTGGAATAAGACTTGTTAATCTCCTTAAATATTCCCCTATTAGAAAAAAAATCCAAAATAGCTTTAGTCACCATGTCACCGGTTAATTTCCATCTCTTCTAAAAGAAAAGCACAGTAAAACCATCAAGCCCTGATGCTTTCATAGGATTTTCACTAAAGATGCCCTTTCCATATTGACTATATTAAAAGGCTCAACAAACTAATCCACTAGCTCTTGGCTTAATGATTTCCTAATATAACCCCTTAGTTCTTAACTAAAAGAAGTATAGGAAGTTTCACATAGCCGTCACTTAAAATGGTTGGGAGTAAGCTCCTTCAAATTATCTTGGCCATAAATTGGGGGTACTAGAATCAGTATGTAAAAATGTAATTTTGGTGTGAGCCTTTGTATTAATAGAGTAATGGAAAAGTTTAATATTTTGATCCCCCTTCTTAGTAAACATTGTTAAGTCATAACGACTTCACTAAATGATTTTGATGAAAAACAAATGGTGAAGCTAAAATGAAAAAGCAGACGGAAACAAAAGATACAAAAAGCATACGGAAGCAAAAGATACAAAAAGCAGACGGGAGCTTAAATAGAAAAGTAGGCGGGAGCTTAAACAGAAAAGCAAACGGAAGGCAAATACAAAAAGCAAACGGAAGCAAAAGATACGAAAAACAGACGGAAGCAAAAGATACAAAAAGTAGACAGAAGCTTAAGTGAAAAGCATACAGAAGCTTAAGTGAAAAGCAGACGCAAGAAAAGCAGACGGAAAAAATCGAAAGACGCATCAGTTTGAGTTAGTTACAGAACTCAACTGAATAACCGTTTCTTTGAAGAATCAAGAAGCAGTTGGAG
>JANZLX010000213.1:26821831-26837505 GCA_025531955.1 Erythroxylum orinocense
ATGGCCCTAATTTCAATCCCAAAATAATATACCCAATAGTAAAGTGCCATTGGATAGAAATTTTCGCTACCGAAAAGTAAAACTAAGCTAAACTGGGGAGAAGGAGAAAGGGATGAAACTAAGTAGGGGATTCTATTAGTAAGGAGGTCAATAGGGGGAGAACATAAAAGAGTTTTCCCCTAGAAGAAGATCACAATTGGGTTTTCACTGTAATGCTTTTAAATGTAGGCTTCAGTTTCCATTTCACTTAGCCATCTTACAAATCCTTAACTTGAATAAGGCCTAGCCAACTCTAACCTTATGCCTAGATTTCATTAGACTGATTCATATTTGTACACCGTATTTGAGAGTTTACAGCTAACCTTGAATTATTTAAGTTTATACACTAGCATAGGCTTGTCGAGACCAATAGTAAATGTTATAACTTAATCATTAAGAATGGATCTCAGTTTCTAGTCATTCCATTAGGTATAACTTAATCATCAATAATGGATCTCAGTTTCTAGCCATTTCTAGTCAAAAATGATAAGTTCCTTTTCCTAACAAACAATATAGACCTTTTAACCTTCATGATATTTTAGATGGTGATAGATAAAAGGTCCTTTTAGTGGAAAGAAACAACCAAACTTTCAGATTCCTTAGCCAAAAACTAACAGAGAAAAACTACTATATGAAGCTAGTTTAATCCAATTGAAGGTTTCTTATAAGGAATAACATTCTTATAGGTTTATTTCTTCTTGTTTTATTTTATTATTTTACATTAAGCTTCTCGATAACTTTATCATTTTATGAAAACTATAAACATGAATAAGATGTTTGTGAAGACAAAAGCAGTTAAAGACAAATGTTTGCTTGACTTATCTTTATGGCAAAAGAAACAAAAAGTGACCTATAATGATGAGTAAAATGGATTAGGTAATGCTTAGGCCTTATAAGGCTCACGCCTAAGCCTAGCGCTAAACTTAAGCTAATAGGCCTAAAAACTAGGTTGGAAAAGAATTTGGGCTAGCTTGTAAAGTTTAAACTTATTAGGCTTTAAATAATTTTTTTGTTTTGATTATGTCCCCCAAGCTTGAAGGCTTATTTTTTCATTAGTCCTAAGCCAATGTCAAATCCCAATCAAATCATATTTTTTCTTGTTGAATTTGGTTTAGGTTCGCATCTTCTTATTAAGACTAGTGATGAGTTCATTACTATTGAGCCCATGACATTAATGATATACACCCTTGTATTCTAACCATTTCCATCGCACTTTCCTTTACCTAATGAAAATTTTGTTGATTTCCTTATACCTCAAAGGCCTGTAAAGGATGATGATTGTTATTTTCTTAATTCAAATTGAAAAAATGATTTAAAAAAAAAGGTTAGAATGGTTCATATGAATGTAACCCCTAAGAATAGGGATAACTTAAAGAATTGAAATTCATTTGTACCTTCTAAAAAAGGCATTTCCCTAAGGAAAGTGTACTTGGTTTATTGAACATTTATTTATCTTTGTAGGCACAACTTTTTTAACTATCTTTTTTCTAATTGTTTCTTCTATAATAATGGGTTATGAGAAGGCATTCAAGGATATGGGAAGGCTTCTAAGAAAAAAGAGGATGCTAAGAGTGCATCCTTAAAGGCTTGTAAGGACCTTAAGGCCTTCTTAAAAAAAAATAGGTTATTAAAGAGCAAATATTCAAGCTCCTAGATAAGCTTGAGAAGGAGAATGTAAGGTTAAAGGATGAGGTGGAAGGTCTAAAAAAGGGACACCAAAGGAGTAATAGAACAAGTTTTAAGGTTATGAATTAAAAAATGAGATTATTTATCTCTATTGTAGGTTAACGTCCTTAGAGAATTAAAACCTTAATAACTTCATAAGTTATATGATGACGAAGTTCAAGGCTTGAAAAAAACTCATGCATAAGAAATATCCAAATACGTTACTTGCAAATTTAGACATCATTGATGCTTTTAGCCTTAACCAATCCAAAATAAGGTGCCGGACAAGTTTTACGATATTTATAGCGAGGCTAAGATCATTGATCCTATAGACGATGAATCTCCCAACCCTATTGTTGTCAACCTTGCAACCTCTAGCAACAACCTCATTTTTATCTATGTCATTGCTTTCCTTATATTTTCTTTTCCCTAGTGTACAACTTTTTAGTTATATGAATAATTTGGACAAGTTTAGTCCTTTGCTTTAATAAAAAAATTCAAAAGTGAAAAGAATTCATTAAATATCCCAATCAAGAGAATCAAAGAAAGTATCAATATATGACTATATAAAATTTAAGTTACTAAAAATTCATCGTAATCTTACAACCAATGATCAATCTTACACCTAATAAAAGTAATGGCATTGGTCATTCCAAGTTCTATCCTCTTATCAGTGAGATGCTCATTCCATCAATTGCTTTATGAGCTCTTAGAATTTCTCTAGTCAAATAGAATATATAGAATAGTATATGGTTCCTTTCAAGTCAAATAGAATATATAGAATGGGTTATGTAGAGGCTTAATCAATATTATTCATTAACTAATCTTCTGTATTGATTCTTAACCTAAATAAGTATCGTATCCTATTATGCAAACAAATAAAACATATTCATATTGTGCTACGTTCTGGTCCAGATAGTGTTAGTGTAGCTGCATTAAAAAATTGATGATTGATAGTTTCAAGCTCAAGACAACATAAAGTGCATAGTTGATTAATGAACCATTGAATTTTGTTTTTGGTTTTTAATCTCTTCCTAGCAACTATCAAGTTTCAAAAGATGTTTGGAATATAAGCTTTGAAAGCTTATAAGCAAGAAAAGTTAGTGAATTCTCCACTACTATTGGTTATCCAGTTAGTTTTTTCCTTCCTAGAGGGTTAGCTAGATAGTCAATAAAATTTCTTTGTGGTCTTTCAAGGTCTTTAAAGCCTATAGTCCATGTATCATGTTCAATAAATTTCATTAATCGAACTGAGAGTGAAATTTTGGTTTTAAGTAAAGCAAGGTCCTCTATAAAATTAAAGGCTTTGCTTTACCTAATTATCAAACTAGAAATAGGAATTATAACCATTCCCTACCTGTGTTCTAATAAGGCGGTATATAGCTTGCCTTTTCATTAGTATTCGTATGAAAAGCCAAGAGTGTTCCTTTCTTACCCTAATCTTCTAAAAGTTGGAGTTTTTTCAAATAGTATCTATTAGTCCATTTGGTCCATAGTGCCTGTTTATTAGTAATTACTTTCCAAATTCTCTTAGTCACTAGGATTAATTGAATCAATTGTATTAAGACCAATCCTATTCCTCCCTCTTACTTTCTCTAGCATAGTTGCTCTTTTTTTTTTTTTGCTCCTTAGAGATGTCTTCCTTTCTAGACCATAGAAAATTCTTAATATATCTTTCTTGTTCTTTGTTGATCTTCTTGTAAGAAAGCTTTGTTCTACCATGCATTTATTTTTCTCCAGGAGTACTTAGTAATTATGGTGTCTTAACTTCTTATAAGAAATGCGAGTCTTAGGTATTTAAAAGGTAACCAGTGAGCATTCCATCCAACAATGTTCCTTAATATCGTAGTGTTTTTTACATCAAAAGAGAAATAGATTTTTTCTTTTATGTTAGATAACATAAACCTAAAATCCTTCAAAATAAGTTAAGAGAGTTATGCATTATAGAGAGAGTGGTTTAGTCAGCTCCACAAAACATCATCAAATCATCTGCAAAGCTTAGATGAGTGAGGTTTAACTCCTCACATTTGTGGTTGAATTTAAAGTTGGGGTAGCTTTAAGTGTTTTTCCAGATCAGTATGGTAAGAATTTCAATGGAAAGAGCAAATAAGTAAGGGGAAAGAGGGTCCCCCTTCCTTATCCCATTGGAACTTTTGAATTTTTTCTTAGGATACCATTAATGAGGACAATAGATGAGGTGGTTGATATCCACAAATTGATCAAATTAATGTACTTGCTAGGAAAGCCAAACCATTTAAGGCTACAAAGAATGAAGTTCCAATAGAGCATAGAAAAGGCTTTAGAGAAATACACTTCGATTGCACATGTTTTAATGGAAATATCATAATCCCTCATCAATTCCTAAACCATTAAGATATGGATCTTCCTGGTATGAAAGCACCTTAGGAGTAATGGATAATGTGTTTCAAGTTTTCCTTTAGTCTTTGGGGTAATAGTTCGGATAGAACTTTATACACAATATTACAACAGGAAATTGGAAGAAAGTCCTTAAGACTATTGACATTAGGGGATTTAGCATTCAAAAAAATGTAGGTGAAGTTTATCTCTTTCATCATTTTTCCAGTGGTCATGAATACCTGGATTGCCTCAACTAAGAGACTCCAAATGTTATCCTAAGTGAATTGGAAGAAGTGAGTATTATGACCATAAGGACCTAGTGCTTTTCTTGGATTTTTAGTTGATAGTTGTACATTGTATGATGTTTTAATAGGCATTTTAGTATGTTTTTAGTGGTTAATTAATTAATTCATGTATGTTTGGGTTTAGAATTGTATTAATTGGTTAGATATTTTTGTTTTAAGTGTTACATGGGTTAGAGCATGTTATTGAGCTATAATTTTGTGTATTTGAGGTGCTTTGATGTGTTTGTTAGTGTTTAAGATTAGATATCAAAGAACAGAGAAGATTTGGAAGAAGCTCGGGGGAGGATTGGTCATGATCATAACAAAAGCAAAATGGACAGCCCATGATCATGGCTTCATTAGCCACGATCATGGCAGAAGTAAAATCCCAAATGCCATGATTGTGGCCTGCGCACGGACAGACGTGGACCGACCTTCCAAACTTAAGTTTTCAAGGGTTATTTCAGACTTTTGGGCTTAGGTAAAACCTAGTTTTTACCCTAATTAATAAAGACTACATAAAGAAAGAAAAGGAACCTAGATTGCGAGCCTCCATTTGCCACTTTGGGAAAAAGCCAAGGAAGAGGAAAAAGGAAGAGAAAGAAGAAAGTGGAGCTTTAGCTGCTTCAACCTCTAATCCTCCAAATTATTTTCTTTATGTCCATCTTTTATTTGATGTATAATATGGGATTGATGATGATGAATCTTGGGTTAAGGATATTCTAACTTCTTTTAGGGATTTATACTTGATTTAATTTTAATCTAGTTGCTTTTGTTGTTAATGATGATGGGTTTTGTAATTATTTGTTGTATGTAAATGCTCGATAACAAAATGATTAAATTGGGTAATAAGAGTTAAACAATCTAATAGATCACACAAATAATCAAATCGATAAATTATGTGAAGAGAGATCTCATATAGGGACCCGATAGTATATTAGAGAAATAATTTAATTGGATGTGTGATTTTTTTTTGTTAATTGAGAGAATTCAAATTTCGTAATTCAATTAGGGTTTATAATTTAGGGTTTAATATTTATAACTCGAGAGATAGTTATCCACCCTTCAAAAGTCTAAGACTGATACCACATTAACTCAAAAGTGACTAAGTTAGCATTAATGATAGGATAAATCCCCTTTCTCATAATTTGTTAATCTTCCTTGTTGGTGCTCAATTTTGATTTCTTTGTGTTAATTTTACAGTTTCAATTTTCAGTCACTCCATATTCGATTGTTTACTTTTTTATTTAGTTTTTCTTTTCATTTTAATTATATTTTTTTAGGTCATAGATAAATTATGATTCAATTAGTTCTCTAATTCCTGGTGGGATTGACACCTCATATACTATGTTGTAACTCATGTACTTCCAAAAATATTGAGGGTTTTGTAAGATTAAAATTTGCTCAACATTTGGTTGAAGAGAATCCTTTTTATTTCTAGGTAAGAAGCAGGTGCTGTAAATTTTCTAGAAGATCCTGATGAAAAGTTGTTAATTGACCAATCAAGCTTACTTGCTACTTCATATTAATTTGGCCTAAAGATCTAGATCCTAAAAGATCCTTATAGTAATTGACTACCATCTCCTCAATTGTAACTTTGTTTGTAACCAACTAGTCATCTTGATCCAATAGAAATTTGATTTTTCAAAGTTATTTCTACGTGAAAAAGACTGGTGGAGATACCTTGTGTTGGAATCACCTTCTTTTAACCATATTGTTCTGGCCTTTTACATTAGTGGTGAGTTGTGTTCAATAAGAGCACTATTAAACACTTTTAATTTCCTAATTTCCTCAAGTTTTTGCCCCTGATTGTTAAGATCCTAATAACAAGTCTCCTGTGACTTCATTAGGTCTTTCTTGGCATCCTATAATCTTTATGCAATTGAGGGGCCTCTTCTTTTGAGAAACTGCTTTAACTTATCTTTTAAAAGCTTAAACTTCCTTATGAACTGGAAGGATTTGCATCCTAGGATTTAGATATCCTATACTCCTCTTATTAAGTCCATAAAACATTCCTTATTGGTCAGAAAATTAAAGAAAATGAATGGTCCATTAAAGGAGGCTAGACTTTTTAAATTTTATAACTCTATTGTGGAGTGATCTAAGCACAAAAGGGAACCAAAGTGAGCAAAAGGGATGGGCAATTTCCTCAGCCAAATCTGGTTTACTAGGATTCTGTTAAGCTTTTTCTTAGTGAAGCATCTACCTTGTTTTTTATTGCTCTATGTAAAGAGATTATCTATAAATTTTAATTCAATGACCTCAAGCTTCTACACTCTCTAATTCCTTGCCTATATTTATGAACCTGACATTGAACTTTGAATGGTGGAAAGATCCTCCCATAGCTTAACTCTTTGGAATTCAAAATTGGAATCATGAATGATGGAAATGTCAAATGAATTCATGTCTTCCATCTTACAAGACAAAAAAGATGAACAAATCAGAGTTGTTCATTACTGAAACATGAGCTTTTTCCTTGTTGTAGGCATGCACTATTCTACCATTATAATGATGCTCAAGATTGGATCCTAATATACAATTGGTGCATAGAAACTTCATAGAATCCTGAAGCTTGGAGGGTTTAATTCTAGTCCCTAGTAAACTTAAAATTAATGCTTGGATTTTTCTCCATAATTAAATTCTAATAGCCTGTCTTTTATGGGTTCGTTCATAACCTTTATGTTCCAAAATTAAATAATAGTATTGAGAGGGCTGCGGGGAGCTACTAACCCCCTTTGATTTTTCTTTTCTTTCTCCGTAATTTTCTATAAGATGCTAGAGACACATGCGCAATTAACTCCTCATTCAGATTGAATTATTGAATCTCCTATTCTTAGTCTTCCACAACGTGCTCATTGTTATTTAAGTCGTTCCCTATGTTTCTATAATCCTTTTATTCAGTTTTTTTTTTTCCCAGCGTCTCCTCCTTGATGGGCTCAACTACCTACTTTGCAATTCCTTTTTGTCAAATCTACCATGAGCTCCTTCTAAGCAGTTTGCTCTTCAATTCTTTTTTATGATTTTCTCGTACTTGTTTAGTTTATGAAAAATTTTAACCAAGTAATCTTTGAAGACCTGTAGAGTTGATATTTTCTCTTATTTTAATCATTATTTAAATATATTAACCTAAGTAAAATTTTTCAGGTTTTTAGAGTCCATTTCTATCAACTTGATAAATTTTAAAATCAAATTAAGTAAACTTATCAAGCTTGTAAAATCTAGATCTCTTGAAAATTTCAAAATAAATAAATTCAAACAAACTTAGTAAGCATGTGAAATCTGATTCCTTTTCCTTAGTAGTAAATTTATTGAAGTGAACTTGACGACGCACTTAAGAGCCTTTGTTCCTTATCACCTTATCAAATTTGAAAGAAAATTTTGCTAAGTGAATTTTTTTATAGACAAAGAAAGATTTCATTAAGGCCATGAAAGACATCAAAGGTTCTTTACAATGCATGATCAAGTAAAATAAAATACATTTATTTTACAAAATTCTCTAGTAAAAGAACTAGAAATTTAGAGATTCCACTATCTTCTAAAGAAAGCACTCAGTTGTTTTTCAATGGTGTGCTACTAGAGTTTCCCATGCAGCTTGTGAATTAAGACATGGTTATCTGTCTTGGACTTGTTAAACAATATTTGGTTCCTTTCTCTGCAAATGTTATAAACTGCACAATTGAAGTTAAGACTAAGGCAGATTCTATATTTCCCCATTAAGAAATTAAACAAAAAAAATTATTAGACATGTAGAATCTATCTCTCTATCTTTTCTTTTTTAAAATTAACAAAATAAGATTTATGGGCTTGGAAAGTCTAGCTATCGACCATTGATTTTTTGAAATTAAAAAAAATAAAATTTATATGTTTAAATCTATCTTGCACCATCAAATTGTTTAGAAATTTAAATTTGATAAACTCGATAGTCTTGTAGCTTTTTCACTTTATCTTCCCTTGTTGAATTTTATAATTTACTTTTGATGTACTTAATAAGTTTGCAGAATTTTTCTCTATCTTGCCTTATCAAATTATAAATTTCAATTTTAAACTTATAGGCATTTTGACCTACACCTGTTAAATTTTTTGCTAAGGAATTAAGGAAACTTTGCTTGAACTTGAAATTTTTTAGCAGGTTGCCTCAATTGACACTAAGGAACTAAAAGGGCTTATCCAATTTATCTAAGGCTTTTTAACATGTAAGTTTTAAATTTGCACTAAAGAGCTAGTGAGCCTTCTCATGAACCTAAAATTTTTCAACTTTTAGGTTTAATTTTTTATCCAAAGAGTTGAGGAGACTTCTTTTAGACCTAAGCCCTTGCAAAAGATATATATTTTTAACATAAGGCATTTCAACCTTATTTTGACCTTTAATTCAATTTTAATTAAATATATATGCGAAGTTTTATTGAAAACCACATATTATAAACAAGAGTAATAAAAGTTTTTAACTTTTATATCTTATGAAAATATTTTATAAATTAAGTCAAATTATAAATATTTAACACTTCAAATCCATATATTCTTTCAATTTTTTAACTTCTATATTTGATTATATCTTTAATGTAGTATGGACATGATCAGTTTAGAACAAGTTTTCTTTGACAATTCTTCTTTTCAAAAATATTTTATTTTTGGAAGGCTAGGTCATATATTTGAAGATTTCGGTATCTTAATAAGAAATAGAGAGATCAAATGATAATATGTAGAGAGAAATCTCAAATGAATTATTTTATAAGTGTAGTCTTCCAGCTATTTAACTAGAGTTCAATTCAATTCAACTAAAAAACTTGATTAATCTTTAATTGAAAATATTTCTTTTTGTTTGGATCAGCCTTATTATATCTTATCCGGTAAAAATCCTTGAAATTGTTAAACAGAACTGACAATGATGAACTTAAAAAATAATATCTTATATGAGAACTTGAAAATTACCAAGTATAAATAAATAAACGGCTCAAGTTGAATAGATCATATTCATCTTATACATGTGTTATAGAGTATTGCCTATATAAATAATATTTAGTTTTACAATAGTTCATGTAAATTTAGACAAGTATGCTTTACTATATTTACAAATTTGTTAATTCTTAAAAATTTAAGGTACTTTCATTATTAAAAAAAAAGTGCACTTATTGATCAAATCTGCTAACTAATATTTGTTTTTCCAATTAAAGTTGGACACTATAATTTCTAAATTGTGACAATTTTAGTTAAATTGAATAGTTTTCGTATTTGAAATCAATAGATGTCAATTAATGTTTTTTTAATCAATATGAAAATTACATAGCTCTACTGGAAAGAACTTTTCTATTTAATAAGGATAAGACTGCGTATTATTGGAAGTTTTTAAATTCTATATTTCTATAGAACTCTTAGTGGGTGTTATTGTTATGATTGTTGAAAATCACATAGCCACACGAGGCCCTTGACCTAAATATACATCGATTAATTCAAATTTCAAACTTAAGAATGTGTGCATGCTGATATCATTCACTTCAAACTGAAATATAGAGCTTGTATCTTAACGTTAAAAATGATTGGCAAAGATGTCAACTAGTACTCTTATGTAGCCCCTTTTGTTTCAACTTACGTATTTTAACTGGGTAATTTAGTTGATGGGACAGGAAAAGGATGTTCCAAAACATTCCTTTCGTAGATTGTGTAAGAGACGACAAATTAGAAAGAGAAGTCTATGAAACAACCAGCAAGTACGTGTGATGCTTGGTTACGTAATGCTACTCTACGTAGAAAAATAGTTACACTTGGAGAATAATTGTCGATGAAATGTCGTTTTTGGGTTAGATGAAAAAGTGGGTCCCCACTATGGACCCATGTTGTTTCAATGTTGGCTCCATGTGTAGCCCTATGGAACATTTAAATGCTGAAGGGAAGAGAGATCATTTTCTTCGCCATAGCTGAATCGAATATATTCACAAAACAACCTCAAAAATTTGAATACAGAAGAAAAGAGAGTAATTTGTTGTCAGTTAGAAGAAGAATAAGGAAGCAGGGCTTTGGTAATATTTACATGGGTCATCATTCTTGCTGCAACCAACAGAAGGTGAAGAGAGGACTATGGTCACCTGAGGAGGATGAGAAGCTCATTAGATATATCACCACTCATGGCTATGGATGTTGGAGTGAAGTCCCCGAGAAAGCAGGTTGTTGATCATCTCTACTTCTTTCTGTCTATGCCCAAGAGAATATCGTCTCTTATATTTTTCATTAGTGACATGTTTTGGTTTGAACAATTTAGGGCTTCAAAGATGTGGCAAGAGTTGTCGTTTGAGATGGATTAATTATTTGAGGCCTGATATTAGAAGAGGAAGGTTTACCCCAGAAGAGGAGAAGTTGATTATTAGACTTCATGAAGTTGTTGGGAACAGGTACTCCATGAACCAAAAAGCTAAACTGCTTTACATTACATCATCAGCTACTTCTTTGCATAGCAAAATTGGCTCCAGATGCTGCACCAAATGTCTGAAACCATGAGAAGTTTCGAAACTCCTGATCAGAAGTCTTCTTGTTCTTACCGGAACTTAAGTAAATGGGTTTGAAAGAATTTCATTAATTGTCTCATTTTCGGTAGGATTAATCAGTTGTTAGCTGGTGAGAAATAGAGCATGGAGAAAAATGGAAACTGCGATCCAAACTGAGTTTTCAAAGGAATCTTGAAACAGAAGTCTTCTTGTTTTGGCATGTGCTTCTAAATTTTAAATAATCTATGTAAGCAATCTCGGAGAAGCAGTTCCTTGAGATGTTTCTTGGAAGACGATAAGAGGGTAATATCAAAGTTTGAAATACAAAGTTTACACGAAAATACATGACATAAAAAATTCTTCTGTAATAAACACCATTCCTTTCTCTTTCTCTAAGCTTTATTTATTTATTGTTCATTTACTTTCTCTTTTTCTCTATGCTATATTTATTGGTTAGCTTTCATTTGAGATCATTTCTTCATATCATACACTACTATTATTACCAGCTGAGTTAACTATGTTGTAATTAATTATATGAATTACGAAATTAATTGTAGATGGGCTCACATAGCGAGCCATTTCCCTGGAAGAACAGATAATGAGATTAAGAACTACTGGAATTCATGGATCAAAAAGAAGATTCGTAAGACTTCAGCTTCAACAACCACAAATGCTGCCGAGAATTCACGTATAACTTATGCCTCAAACAACCAACTAGATTTACTGAATCAGGATTTGGCCACAAGGCCGCAGGTACTAGGTGCCCTTTTCTCTTCTACACCACCACTATTTATGTTTGACACCAGTACTCCCCTTGATGGAATAGATAGTGGCTTACGCGGCGAGCTCTTTCAAGAACAGGCGAGCTTTAGTGCAGGAGATTGGAGCAATCCAGACGAGCACCAAGTTCAAGCCTTTTCAACACTCAGTAATGGAATGGACACAACAAGCTATTTGCCACCATTGTTAGATAACATGGTGGTACCAGTTGAGTTGCAATCTTATAGCTTTGACGAGGAAGTTGAAATGACATTGGAGTGTCTACAGAGGAAAGAGTTGATGATGAATGATTGGGATGAGTCCCGGCAATGTTCCAATTTTCTGTTTTGGGACAAGGTGGAAGGCCCACTTGATGGAGAAATTACTCAAGATTCAACAAGCATTGGAGCCACTACTCCGTATTCTTTACCATAGTCTCAAAAAGCTATGTTTATGATAAAGCTCTCTCCAAATGCTCAAGGCTGTTTTTGATTACTGTTTGTAATTTTAATTTTAAAATTCTCTTTTAACTTTCACGGTGAGGCTGCAAAAATTGCATCAAACTATACATATAAGTTTGCATGCATGGAATATATTTTCTTGGTGTTTTGGAAACTCGGTGATGAAAGAATAAAGATAATGCAAACCGAAGATCTGAGTACTCGCTCTATTTTTATTACAGTGATTATTAGTATTTATTATTATTAAATAAAATTGTTAATTTTATAAAATAATATTTTTATTATTTATAGTGCTAATAATTATTGATATCCATCAATTATTAACTACATCACCTTTTCTTTTAATGATTGAAGTTCATATAATCTATTATTTTATTGAATGTGTGTTTAGTTTAAATCCTTCGGGAAAACAAGTTCGATGGGTTAATTCTCATTTTTCTTTCATCAAGTTCTCCAGGTGAGGTCAATTCCATTATCTATATCTAAGAAAGTTTGGAAATAAATCCCTTGTTATAGTTTTGCTGCAGTCAATTAATCTAAAGACAGTCGCACCAATTATCATCCTTGAAATGTTCCTTATTGAAGGAAAAACATAATCATTACCCTATTTTCTTGTTCATATTTCTTCGTTGAAATACATAATTTATTTTTAATTTCTTATCATGAAATTAAAAAAATTATGACATGGCTTATAGTTAATTTTAGATTTGACAAAAATAGAAATTTTTAATTGACCAATCCTAGAGCAACATTTGAGCAGCGCATATTCCGAGCGTTATATTTCACTCTCAAAATAAACTTATAACATGTGGTTAATAGAGGTAAAGACAGTGTATGCAACATTAAAGTATTGGAATTTGTCTTGTATAACAGTAGCACGTATTTATGCACAAGTGTAATCATATATATCATCCAGTGTTCTGAAACTCGAACAGGTCATTAAATTAGTGGCTTTGCTAGTCACCGGTTAGACCGGTTCAACCACCGATTAAACCGGTATAACGTAATAATTATACAATAATTATATTTAGTTATATAAAATATTTAAAAATATTTAAAAATAAAAAATAAAAAAATTGTCTGACCGGTCAATTAACCGGTTCAGATTGAGTCAATTTATAGTCAGTTTTGAAAGATAAATCGGATCGAACCACTAGCCGGTACCAGCCGATCCGATCCGAATTTAAAAACAAAGATATCATTAATCTTTATAAGCACCCGCTTATGTAATATAAAGCATTTTGTCCTACTCAAAACTTCTCTTATATATATATATATATATATATATATATATGTATATATATATATATATATATGTACGTATGATTGTAGAGCTCCGTTTTTTAATAAAAATGGGATTTTTTTCAATTTTTTGTTTTTTAATATTTTGGTCCCTTAGGATGTGCCAAACTCTTCTATTTCGTCAAATATGATTTTGGAAGGTTGGTAAGAAAAATTGAGAACTCTATAGTTGGGAGGGTGAAGAAAAACTAGACAATGTCTTTTGTTAACCTACACCTTAGAAACAATGGTTTTTGAAGCCAAAACATGCAGTATAAGCTACCAACAGAGAGGCCATGTGTTAAAACTTATTGATCATATTCCTATTAACGTGTTCGTCAAATTGTTCTAAGGTGGTTCCCACACTGCCATATCATCTTTTCCACGCCAAATTGCCATGTCAACATTTAGACCACCTATGTCACTTAAACTTACACGTCATATTTTACGTCATCATGTCATATGTTATGTCAGCACCCTACAACGTCACTGCTTCGATCGACTTGAATTAAACTAATATGATATAAACCCATTGACCAACTTTGATTGATTGGTTTAACTATTTCCTTACAAATTTTATCTCAAGTTAGACTAGTTTTAAAGGTCTTTGGGTACTAAATTCATTTTTGGGCTAAACTAGTAAAATTCCAGATTGACATATATGTTTCTTCATTTTTGTGTGTGCTTACTTGTTGTTAAGGACCTGTCTCTTGTTTGCATTATAGATACTTCCGAACTTAACCGATACATTCTTTAACTCATCTTTAATAGTTCTAACTATGATTTGTAGGCTAGGAAAATGTGTAGCTTTCCCAAAAGAAGACTTCTTTGGTGTATTATTATGAGAGAGGCACCTTAATCTACTCAATAGCTAAATATAGCAAAAGATATATTTGTAGAAAGAATCATCATATTCTAACAAAATTTTTCAGTACCTGTTTTGAAGTAATGAAGCATTAGTACTTTTAAAGAGGTATAGGATTTTTTAAAAGGACATTATTTTATTCTATACATGATAATGTTAATTAATTACAACTTTATAGACATATTTACCAAATTTAACAACAACGTTATCAAATTATCCATAATTTTGTGTCTAAATTATAATAGCTTTGGACCGGTTACCACTTGGAGACACGATTTGTCCCCTAATACCTAAACTACCACTATACTAATCTTCATTATTAAAAGCATACTTGGAATCTATTGAAGACTCTTAAAGACAATTTTGAGCTGATTTGTAGCTCTCTTTTTTATAAAGAATATCTATCAATCACGACTTTAAATGATGGAAACAATGCAAATAACGAAACTCTTTTAAGTCCTCTCAAAACAACTATTGTTGTTATTACCACAGAGGGTACCCTGAAGAGAATACAATTACTGTTGGAACCCAATCTTGAAACCGGACCCCAACCGAAAAAGCGGAACCAAATCGAAGAACGGAGGCTCGAATCGAAAAATGAAAAAACGAAATTATCGAATCAAAACGAATCGAATCGGATAACAAAAGCGGAAACGGAAATCGAAGAAACGGATTTCGAAGCAAACTAAATCGGAAGCAAATTGAAAACGAAGCAAACATACGGTTCGATTAGCGAAAGCAAAATGAAATGGAAGCAAGCAAACGGTTCAAAAGAACCGAAACTAATGTCCGACATCCGGGTAACAAAAAATTTCGCAAAGCGTCGCGTTGGAAACCTTAGACTAAGCCAAACCGAAATTCGGTATAATTTTTTTCCTTTTTTTCTTTTTTTCATCTTTATTCAATCTTATACAAATCAAAATAATTTCCCCATTTGGAAATTTAACCTCAATCAAAACTCAATTCATATGATTCCTCTTACTCATGCAATACTTTAATATCATCTATAACAAAACTTATTTTTATTTTTATTCTATCATTATTTAACAAAAATTTGGGCAGCATAACGGCTGCATTCCAACAAACCCAAACCTGCAAAGGGTTTTAAAATACACTTCTATATATATATCAAACCAAATCCACACCATTCATCGGACTTCCTGTCCGGAATCCCAGTATAAACGAACACACATCTATACTTAACACTTTAATAATTCTCAATCATAATCAGAATCATCCATATCTCAATTCAAAATCAGATCTTAATTCAATATACAATTTCATCAGTCAATCCAAAACCCAAACCAACCATACTCACATACAATCACAATTTGTATCCCATAATCATACACAAATTTATATCTCAAATCCATACACAATTTCTTAGTTCTTCATAATTCATACACCTTATGAATTAATTGCTTACAAAAATATCTCAAATTCAATACATAAATCCATAATTCGTATACATCAAGAATTCAATGCT
>JANZLX010000213.1:26853227-26866963 GCA_025531955.1 Erythroxylum orinocense
CCTTAAACCCTTAATGGTCTTCCAAATTTACCCTTCATGCATTTTACAACATTTACACTTTAATTCAAACAATTCAAGCAACAATTTCTCCTAACCCTTACATGCTAATTATTCCAAAATGAATATTCCAACAAAACCTCAAAAAAATTTAAAATCATGCCTCAAAAATAAATAACAGGTTTGGGGTCCAACAACATCTCTCTTCTGAGTCTTCACAAAAGTTGTAGATCTAGAAGTCATCTTCGAAACTGTCCTAAGAAGACCTTAATCCGATATCTCTAGTGAAAGTTATGCTAATTGTCCCGAAACAGGTACAATATGATTGAGGGCAAAATCATGTTTGATTCTTTTGGCCATAACTTATTAATCCAACGTCCAAATGAAGTGATCCTTGAACCAATAGATTCCTGACACATTTTTATATCTATCCATAAAAAATTGATAGCCTTTGGTATTGATTTGAAAAAGACTGACGGAAATAAAGTGAGGGATCAGTTGGAAGAGCATGGCTAGGTTATGAACATACTTTGGCTTTTTAAGCATATCTTGGTCTATAGAGCTTCGAATAAGATGGTTCTTATTTCAAAATAAACTAGAGAAATAGAGCTACAATTTTCCTGAAGAATTCAATTTGTGATTTGGTGTTCGACTAGTGGGGGCACGCCACCCTTGTGAGATGATGGCTAGTGAGAGTTCATTGAAATAACCCTTCAAGGTCATACGCTCACGTTTTATGACTCTGGATGTTAGGATCCAGAAACGGAGTCCTACAATTAAGCTCTTTTATTATTCTCTGAGGGTTGATATATCGATAATAATGATATTAGAGCTTCTTATAAGAAAATCCCTAATAATAATAATCACACTTTATGAAACTTGGTTAAGAATTTAATAAAAAAAATGCTGATAAAGATAAAGATGATATCAAGTAATGGATTTAGACATTGTATAACTGAAAAAATTTACCTTCTCTTTTAAATAGCTTCTTCCTTCCCTTCCCATCCCTTAGCTTTCATTCATCCTTCCAATCCTAAGGTTTTCAACTGAATTACTCCGGTTAAATTTCATAGGATTGCTTTATTGATTTGTGAATCCCATTATTAGGTTTGCCTTAATCCAGAAGATTTATGTCATCCTATATTTAGGGTTACAATTAGCTCCTTCAAATTATGGTAGATTTATTTATAAACAAGATTTCTCAATCTCTATGTATGGAATCAACTTATGATCTAATATTTTAGACCTATTAGATCATATATTAAACACATAACCAAATCATTATTTATCAATCAAACCAATTACATTAATAAAAAAAATCAAAATGTTGTTAAAGTAGAAACATAGTGTTCATCTAACCTAAACACTAACAAGATGTTTAGTTACAAATGATAGAACATGAAATCAAACATAAAATGAAAGAAAAAAATAGAAAATAAAGAGTTCATAATTATAAATCTCCCTTTCAATTCTATCGAATGTCCTTGTAAGGTAAATGTTTGATCTTATATTTTGATGGATCTTTCAATAATTTTTTTTCATGTTTTCCACTTCTCTAAACCAAAATCACCCCTTGAGAATGATCACCATGTTTGGAATTGCCTCCTAATGTCTACTTCTCTTCTTTGCCTTTGCAAATGTCTTTTTATAGTAAATATTAGGAATTTATCAGATGCACGGGTTGTTGCACGACCATGCATAACTAAAATCTATAAAATTTACAAATCTACATGTCCTAAGAGAAGTGCAAGGGCTAATGGATAGTCGTGCATCCCTTCTGTGCTTCAAATCTTTATTTTATGCCTTGTTTTCTTTCCAATTTTTCTTTTTTAAGTCCATGAAGGAAATTGTACTTTGTAAACATAATTAGAGTGAATTAAGTACCAAATATATGGTAAAAGTATAGAATATCAAACAAAAATACATCAAATATGGGGTATAAATATGATCAATTATACATCTATCAACATCCATTTGAAACAATTTAAAATTCATGTATGATTTAAATTCAAGTAAGAGCCTAATAGCTTCTAGTCTAGTCATTGGAGGTAAAGTTTCCTCAAATTCTATACCCTCCTCTTGATCTACCCTTTTGCTATTAATCTAGCTTTATTTCTCATAGTAACACTTGATTCATCTAATCTATTTTTAAAAAACCACTTGGTACTTATGATTTGGTGATCACTAGGTATAGGCACTGAGTTCTATACCTTACTCCTCTCAAATTGGTTCAATTCTTCATTCATTACAAGAATCCAGCTTTTATCATTGAGGGCCTTTGCTATTGCCCTAGGTTCAATTTGAGAAATGAAAACAATATGAGATATATCTTTGAGATGAGATCTAATGATTACCCCTTATTGAACATCACCTAAATTTGGATTAAAAGGGTGGTTATTTTTTAATTTCCCATACCTTTGGAGTTGCTCATCATTCTCTTTTGGTTTAATAATGAGTTCACAAGCAGTTTTTCGATCTCCTTTAAGAATTAATGGCTCTAGTTTTTGTGATATACCTACAACATCATCTTTAAAATCTTTCTTGGATGAAAGAGGATTAGGTTCATCAAAAACAACATATATGTTTTGCTAATTAATGATTAGCTAATAAATATCCCTTCATCTATTTTGGAATCAAATTTTCCTAAATTAGCTTTAGTATTCAAGATATAGCACTTGCAGCCAAAAACTTTGAAGTTGATTTTTGGCTTCCCCCCATACCAAATTTCATAAGGAGTTTTATATAAAGTTCGTCTTATGTAGACTCTATTTGCAATGTGAGAAGTGGTGTCTACTGCCTCCACCTAAAAATATTTAAGGAGATTATACCTTTTTTTATTTTGAATGTATTAAGCCTTGAAGATGAGACAAAATGTCACAAGTTACATAACAATTCACACCTTAAAACAGTGAAAATTGTTACTCCTGAACAACCAAAAGAAAATCAACAGCATACTATAATCTTAAAATACCATACCATATGCTCTTATGTTGAACTACTAAAAGAGCACAAAGCTCATCATATCAATTTTTCCTGAGCTACAAGTCCACCTTATACACATTAGGGACATAACTTACATGCCAATAGGATAGAACCAAACCAAGTGACTAAGATAAAACCACAGCTATTGATGGTGTGTCAAAGAAACGATCCCACAGGGCCCTTCTTTAGTGGTCACAATGTGACGCCCCAAAAATCTTGATTTCATGAATAGTACTTTTTATGTTGTGAATAGTATATCCCAAGGTGAATAGTGACACCTAGGATCCAAAATACATTTTATTTTATTTGGCATCAGATAATATTGTTCAAGGACAGCTCGAGGTTTAAATTAAAACTCCAAATGAGTTTGTTTTAAAGGTTTGGCCAAGAGTTGACAAATGCTTAAAGTTTGATCCAAGAAAGGGTGAAAGTCAAACCCTAAAATATTAAGGAAAATAAATGATATTAATTAGGGTCTTTATGTGAGGTTGAGAAAAAGAAAGAATGGATTAATAGTTAAAGTTAATTTTGTTTTTTTGATGAAAAAAATGTTATTAAGGGACCGCATGTTATTTTCTTTGCCACCTACCCTCTCTTCTTCACTAAGGAGTGCCAAGAATAACCATTTCTCCTTTCTTCTCCATTTTTCTTTCATTTCTTTCATTTTCAAGCCAAATTTCTTTAGTTTTAACCCCCAAATCACTTATTAAACACTAAATCATCAACCTAAGGTCCCTAAACTCACCATATCAACAAAGAAAAAGGGAAAAGATGAAGAAAAATGTATATGGCTGTTCTTGATAAATAGTACCCAAAAATTTATAAGATAAAGAAGATGAATTGAAGAAGAGAGAGAAAAAGAAAGAGAAGGAATAAGGAATTGATGATGAAATTGAGGTTTATGAAATTTTAATTTGAAGATTTGGACATCAATTTGGTATGTGTTCTTGCAATTCTACTTTTTCCTAAAAATTGTGTATTAAGAAATTTAGGGTTCTTGAGTAAAATTGGGGGTTTATGAAATTGATGTTAAAAATATTGAATTGGATGTTAAATGAACTAATATATGTGATTAATTGAGATTTTGGACTTATAATTTGTATTTTCCCCAATTGGCATACATTATGTTTGAATTAAGAAACTTAATACATATGTTATTTTTGAATAATTAGTGAGATGAATATGTCTTGAATGTTGTATGAATTAAATTAAAACCAATAACGGAAGGGGAAAAATGAAGAATGCCATTTACTTTGGCCGAATATGAAATAGCTTGAATTGGTTATTATGAAATTTCAACGGAATTAAATTAGATTTGCCCCTAGTAAAATAGATAGGAATTGAAGAAATGTGATAAGGATGGCATGCCAATTAAGGAGTTAGCAGTACTGTGTCATGATATATATTACCAGACTGTATAACTCTAAAAGCTCGGTTCCGGTGTAAGATATTTGATTTGTGATATGAACTGCATTGCTCTGACAGCTTAGTTGCAATATGAATGTATAAAAAAAACTAGATTGTATGGTTCCAAGAACTCGATCTTGCATTTTTAAAAATCCCGCTTATCTGGTTCGGTGATACAATTTCGATAGATTTTTCTTTGGGGCAATTATAAAAAGTAGATAAATACATTATTAATGATTAAAGAACTTCAAATGAAATTAGTAATTGAATGTATAATTTATTGATCACTGTGTAATTAGATATGAATTATTTAAATAGATACATACTTGTATTTCATAATTTGATTTCTAAGTGCTTAATGCTTAGAAATAAATGAAGATATTTATATGTAAAAAATATTATTTGTTATGCATGTTATGGTTGAATGAATTGAAGTGAATGCGAAATGGAATTGCTTAAACACCACAAAGCCTATAGCTTAGTATGTGGATTTTCTTTCCCTGCGTAGGTTTTGAAGAAAATTAAAAGAAAGTTGTGGTGGATCTACTACAAGACAAGAGTCACATAGAGGATTTCGAAAGATTTAGAGGCATATAAAGAAGTGAAGGATCTTATAGGATTTTATTGTGAATTATATATGAATAAATTAAAGTTGTGTATGAAATCTAATTTAAATGTGTTGAAATGTATTAGAGGATGGGTAAATTATTTTTTCAAGGAGTTTGACATGGTAATGGATAGTTGTGTAACATGCATGAGAAGTGTATTGAAATTTCTTGCAGGAGGTTTTAAGTATATATAGAGGAAACTCTATCAAAATTTTATAAAGTGAATTGTCATTTCTACATTAATGAGGTTTTAAATAAATAATGTTGTAGTTTGAAGTATTAGGTATGTAAGAATATGGTAACACTTGATATGTCGATTTCATTATCGGGTATAGGGTGTTACACACAAACTGTTCAAACTCTACCAGTGAATTAGTTTACCATGATTCTGGGTAGGTTATACATTCCAATATATCAATAGATATTGTTTGTGTTGAAAATTTTGTCATTGTAAATTGATTTGGAGTTAAACATATATCTATTTCAGTGTTGCAATAAGTGCCACAAATTTCATCAATTAGGGAGCTAGGGATTGTTGACTTCTAAATTGTATCTTTTGTAATGCAGTAGCAACCGACGCATCTATGGGGATAGAGCTCTTTATGGAATTTGCAAGATGGAAGGTAATCAAAGGTCCTACAGAAAGCTAGTTATCATGCCAGAAGTTGATGGATTTCCTGTTACATATAAGTACAATAAAGCATGGTTTATGATGGTCCCTCGTCTTTAAAATTGCTTTAAGTGTGGTGGAGGGGATATGTGAACAGTTTATTAACCATATTTGTTGATAATTTTCCTAGCCATTCCTTATAAGGTCCAATTTTTCTTTCAATAACATAGGGTTCTAGGTGAAGAAAAGTGTGAAAAATATTATTATCCTTGTAAAAGTTTCAAAATTTTCATTCTTAAATTCCCTAATATGGTCACTCGTAATAGTGGTAATAGAAAATTCCTTTTCATTTAATACCCTTTTTGGCAATTTTAAAAAAGCCCCAAGACATTATTTTTTTATTTGTTAAGAATAAGACTCAAGTAAATCTACTGAAATCATTAATAAAAAAAAGAAAAAATTTTGCCACCCAGGTTAGTCTATTAAGTCAAAAGAAATCCATAAGTAGTAATTGTAAAAGATTAGTAGAAGTTATTGATTTTTTAGTCTTTCTCAAATTTGACCTTTGGGGGCCTATTTCAAGTTGTTTGGAGTTTAAGTTCAAAATAAATTCCATGCTTGCATGTCCAAGTCTCTTATTCCAAATCCATAAATCTTAACTAATACACATTAAACACTTCATATCTTGTTAGAAAAATCATCAAGATCAATTGTATAAATGTTTCCTTCTCTTTTTCCTAAAAATGTGAATGTTGTCAATGACTTTACATATAACAACTATATTCCTTCAAAACATACTTTGTACCCTTTTTCACATAATTAACTCACACTCAACAAATTATGCTTCAATATATCCACTAAGAGTATATTATAAATAATTGTGTGGTCTTTCTTATCAATTTTACTAATGTTAATTATCTTACCCTTGGCATTATCCCTAAAAGTGGCAAATCCTCCACCTCTAAGAGTTGAAGTTTGAGATTCATCACCAATCATATGCCTTGACGATCCATTATCCATGTACCATTTCTTTCTTTTCTTCTTAGAGACCTATAAAATAATTCATTTAATACCCAGATGAGCTTGGTTCCTTTGTTGTTAGTCTCATTTTTTACTTAACCCATTTAATTGAGAATTTATTTATTGATCTTTGTTTTGGAAAACCAAATTCATCAATGTTTCTATATTTAACAAAAAAGTATCATATCATGTCATATGATTTGGAATTAAAATGATGATTATTATAACTTTGATGCATGTATGCATTCCTTGCTCTTCTATGTGCATGAGTTATGAGAATTCATTATTCCTCTATGTTTATATGAGTTATAAAAACTTCTTCGTTCAATTAATTTGAAGTCTTTCTTTGGATAACGTAAAATACTAGCATAATTGTATGTATAAGATAGGTTTCTTTCATTGTAATAATGCTTTCGTGGAGTGTGAACATGCGTAATATAGTTATGCTTGATGTAAGGTCTAATATGATGTGTGTGATTACATGTCGTATTTTTTTATAGAAGTTATGCCTATTCTTTCCTTTATAGTGTTGAATTCTTGATCTAGGTTATGAATGATACATGAAAGTATGAGGTTTGCTCCTAATGTGAGTACTAGTAGATGTGTCGGGTATGTGCTTAGACATAGAAACTTTATGTTCATTTGTCATTCTAGGCATTGATTCTTCACTATGTAAATGATTTCCTTTAATAAAGATGGTTTTAATGTTGGAAGCATTCTCATAACTATATCCAATTCTAGGCCTATTATTGGAACTCTTTTGGGAACCTAACATGTTTTATGACTTCTCATTTCCTTTAGTGAATTTTGATAAGGAGTTCTGAAGAGAATCAACTTCGCTTTTTCAATTCCTCATTTTCATTATTTAAAGTGTCTAACTCATAATTATCACCATTGTTACACCTTTAGAATTTTTTATGGCATGTAATCCGCTTTCTATTTTTTTTTATTCTAAATCATACATGTATATAAATTGTTTTGAGCTTTTTTAAGTTTAGAGGATAACTTTTTCTTTTTCATGCTCATTATTTCAATACTTTCAACAAGTTTATCATATGTTAAATCAATTTCACTATTATCATCATATGACTTAGAGTTAAAGAGTATCTCATTGCTGTCTTTTTCAATGAAACACATATGAGCTACATCGTCTTCCAAATGTTTGCTTTTGGAATCACATGTTTCATCCTAATTGGAGGCCTTGATTGCCGTCTTCTCCTTCTTTTCATTTCTTTCAAATTTTTCACTTTCGTTAAGGAGAGGGCCCGGTGACTTTAGGTGTCTAATTTTCCTACATTTAAAGAAAATTATATTATTTTTTATGTTTTGAGTCCGTCTTATCACTCTTTTTATCCTTCTTTTTGAGGAGTTCTTTTTTAAGAATTTTTTGAATTTTCTTGTGATTAGAATAATATCTTCTTCATCACTTTCACTAGATAATGTGTCTTCCTCATCACTTGATTCTTCATATGAGACTTTGAATGCTAAATTATTTTTCCTTTAAATTATTTCTTCTAACATTTCATTCACTCTCATTTTGTATGCAAGATGAGGTATAATAAGCTCCTTTAATGGTAAAGTTGTTAGGTCCTTAGCTTCTTGTATGACTATCACTTTAGCTTCCCATGCTTTCAATAATGACCTAACTAACTTTCTAACTATTTCAACAATAGTGTAGGTCTTACCTAAACTTTGAGCACAATGATAATATCAATAAATCTAGTATACATGCTAACCTTCCTTTCCTAAATTTACTTTGTTCCTTTATGAGTAATTTCTATTATATGTCATATTTGTGAGTTGTTTCACACATAAAGTATCTATTGAATTCATTTCTTCCTAGTGCATAAAAAGATGTGGACAACTTTAATATTTAAGGAGATTAATCTATTTTCTTGGGGGTCCCATTCTTCTTTCAACTTGGGAATTTTTAATCATCTATATTTTGAACGGGTATATATGGACCACTTGAAATAATTTCCCTTAAATCAAAATTTTCAACCATCAAGAAAAACTTTATTCTTGTTTTCAGATAAAGATAGTCATTTCTATTAAAGAAAGGGGCTTTACTAATGTTTAACCCTCTTGATTAAAGGATGATGAAGATGTTCCTAACTATGCCATTATGATCTTATTAATAGGTTTTAGTTAAAAATTCTAACCTATAGACCTCCTCTGATGCCACTTGTTATTCCCTAACAACACTAAGAAGAGTTGAAATAGGTGAAATCAATATTTTGACTTATGTTTAATACTTTTAATAGAAATGTTAGAAATCATCAAAATACTAAAAGTAAAGAAAATTAAATTAAATTATAAAACAAAGAATAACGGAAGAGAAACACAAACCAATTTATAGTAGTTTGACAAACAATCCTTACCTATGTCCATTCCCAAGTGTCGTTTTGGATTTCCACTATAGATCTTCTTTTAAGGCGAGGAATACCCTTTATACAATCTTTTATTTTGGAAAAGAGTACATCCTCTTAAACTTTTCTTTAAGGTAAAAAGGAATCCCAAATCACTTTTGATAGCCCCAATACAATGATCTCAAACAAAAAAATTGTGTATAGAACACTCAAAAGCTTTTTGATGCTAAAAACAATGAGGAAACACCTATTTATAGTATCTCAAGACCTATAATACTTGTTGGAGCCAAGAACTAGCCATTACAATGACTATATTTAATGCCTTAGTTGGCCAGTGTAGTATATTGGTCGAATAGAATGTATTAAAGCTCTAGATTCATTAGCTGTTGGAACATTAGTAGACTAGGACACCATATTGGTCAACCAACACATTAACCAATATTGCTTCAAAACCTTAATACATTAAATTTAACAACTTTAACCTATATTGGTCAACCGTTAACCGATATAAGTTAACCAATCACCATATAAACACGATTTTAACAACTTCAAAATATCATAAACAATTTATTTAATCTAATTATCATTAAAAACACTTATTAAAATATTTTCCAAAGATTATTTGAACGATTATGAGGCTTTTTATATCAAAATCAAAAACTTCAATGCGTCTTGATAAATGTAAAGACTTATGCAATAAAAATGAAAATTTTGTGCATGATGAGCCTATTAGATTATCAAATTCAACAAAAATGAGCTTAAAATAAGTAATACACGAAATAATCTTAGTGTGTATTGATTTATTTCTTGACTTGATCCTCATCTTGAAGATTACAAAATGTCATCTTGTTCTTATATGCCTTCTTCGTCAACAACACTAAAAGAACTCGTTAATAGTACTTATGTTTTTTTTTATCATCAAAACTTTATGTTGGACCACGTTTCCGGAGCCCAACATCTAGAGTCATAAACCTTGAGTTTATTACCCTGTAGGGTCATAACCAACAATCCCCAAGGGTGATGTGCCCACACCAGTCAAACACCAAAATTACAACTTGACTTCTTCAAATAAATTCTAGTTTGTTTTGAAGCAAGAATCATCTCAATCGGAGTCTTACAGCTCAAGATATACTTAAAAAAGCTAAAACCTGTTCATACCCTAAGCATGCTCTCCCAATCGACCTCTCACTTACTCTAATGCAAATTTTCTCAACACAACTCCAAAAGATACAAATTTTCATAGAGAGACAGTAAACGATGTTAGGAATTGGTTGCTTCAAGAATCACTTCATTTGGAGGTCGGATGAGGAAGTTATACCTGAAAGAATCGAACATGTTTATACCATCAATCAATTTGTACCTATCTTGGCACAATTGCCATAACTCCCACTACAAATGTCGGATTGACTTCATTTTTGGATGGTTGAAAGAAGACTTCTAGATATACAACTCTTATGAAGACCTTGAACTGAAGGATCAAAAATGGAACAGAAGATGACGATACAAACTAAGATGATTCAAACTAAGACGATGAATAGTGCATAAGACGATGCACAAAACTAAAATGTTGAACAGTGAATAAGACGATGTGCAAAACTAAGACGATGAAGAGTGCATAAGACAAGTAACATTTCGACCCCATATTAAGCGTTAAGACTCAAAATTTCAGTACATGTGAGCTCAAAGAGAGACTAAGGAAATGCATTTTTTTGCTCGTGCATAATATTAGCATATATGCACATAAATATTGAATGTTTGCACATAAAAAGTGGTACATGCATTCATTGACAACTTCCTAGTATAACTGATGTTAAATGTGATTTTATTGAAAATGAGAATTATAGGGAATAGAAAGAGTGATCTTGGTATGATTTGTGAGAAGAAAAGATTTAGAAACCAAATTGGTAGTGATCTGGAAAATGTTCAATGAGTGTGCTTCGGTCTGTTAGCTATAACTTCTTCTATAGTTATCCAAATGAGATGATTCTTGATTTGGATTAAACTACAAAACATATGGCTACATTTCTTATGAAGACATCAAATTTCAATTCTATCTCTAAGAATCTCAAATTTTCATAAAGTTAAGAATTGGGTGTAATACGTTGGTGTATGAATGAAAAATTTGTCTTCGAACTTTAGGGGTAACTTTGGGATTGATATAAATAGATTTTAGCAAAGTTGCTTCTAGAAAATTGTAGATCTTTCTTTTATCTTTCCAATGGTATATAGTATGAAAATTTTGGACATTGGAGTTGAAAGTTATGATCTTTATAAGTGGAGATGTTCTGAAGAGTGTAAAAGTAAGACGAAGTTACTGTTCATCTAAGACGAAGTTACTGTTCATCTTCTATCTTCTGTTCCATTTTTGAGCCTTCAGAAGATAGAATTTGTCTTCTAGGTCTCATAAAAATTGTAGATCTCGAAGTGCTCTTTCTAATAGTCTAAAAATGAGATCAATCCGACATTGTTTGTGAAAGTTATGGAAATCGCGCGAACATAGGATCAATTTGATTGAGGTCATAAACATGGTTGCTTCTTTTGACCATAACTTCTTCATTAGACCTTTAAATGACTTGATTCTTAAACTATTGGATTCGTAAGACTTTGCTCTACATCTCCACCAAAAATTAAAGCTATCTGAAATGAAGTAAGAAAGATTGAGTGAAAAGAGTGGGATGGGTACAGTGAGTGTGTTATTAAATAATATGAACTGGTATTATCCCACTGAACATACTTCAGTATTTGATGTTTTCTGGAGCTCTACTGATCCAAATGAGATAATTTCTAATTTTTGCTAAACTAGATACATAGAGCTATAAATCTTATGAAGAAATTGAAATCTAATTCAGTCTCTAAGATGTTTAAATTCTAGATGGAATATGTGCATAGTATACTGTTATGGACAAGAGCAGTCCAAAAATATTTGAAGTATATCTTTTAAATCACTGAACCAAAGTAAATGATTTTAGAGGCATTAGAAACTTAAGACAATGGGGGATATTTTTCTGGAAGAAAGTGTTATGTTAGAATGTTCAAGGGTACAGTTGGTAAGACACATAAGTATAAAAGACATAAGGCATAAATTGAAGGGCAAATGGAACAATTCTCAATCATTAAGGGCATAATTGGAAGAAGAAGAAGTGTTGTCTTGCTTATAAATAAAGGAGAAAACGTGAATGAGAAGATTCCAGAGAAACAAAATATGTGGATGAAAAAAGAGAAAAGTGAGAGAAACATGAAAAAGAATGAAAGAGAGAAAGAAGAGAGTTGAGCTAGGGTTTAATTCTTCTTCGTCTTCAAGAAAGATTTTGAAGTTGTTCAAAAAGAGAAAAAGGAAGAGAAAGAAAAGTTTGAGCTAAAGATCTCTTCATTTAGTGAAGAATCAAGGTAAGATCATTTTGAATCTTTTAGACTTTTGGAAGGATTCTAGTTTGTGGAGTTTAGAAAATGCTTGGGTTTAAATGTTCTAAAAATTTAATGATTTTGCATTGTGAAATTTTTACGTGGATTCCTATTTAATGAGATTAGGGTTGTTTTAAGGAACCAAGAGAATCCTACCCAAGAATAAGGGGAAATACAATCTTGACTTGGAGCTTTGCAAGCAAAGTAGGTGGGTAATATATTTACGGTTATTGTGTGAATGGGCGATGTGCCTCAGTGTGTGTATATGTTTGAATTGCTAAATTATGAGTGGGAATTGGATATTATGAGATCATGTGAGATTAGAAAAGAGATGAGGAGAAATTGTGTTATGGTATAGAGTGACCAAGTGTTCTTGAGATTTGAGATTATGAAAAAGTTAAAGATTGAAAGGAGAATTTAGAATGATCATGTACAAATGAAGTGTAAATCCAAGTTCAATTAGACATATATGAATCATGAAATGGGAATTAGCATAATATGTGTTCTAAAACATATACTCAGCATGCATTATACATAGTCCATTTATACAATTAGGCATAAATAAATGCTTATACGTGTCCAATTATTGATGAGTGTGAAATGGGTTGTGCAGGTCAAGCGTCTGTATTCAGGTGTTCTTAGAATTGGAAGCAAATGCTAACTTGGAGTGTGCTGTGAGTAGACCGAGATGGTCTCACTTGTTTGTTTGTTATTTCAAATTCTGTGTTAAATGACTATTGAATAATTATGCAGATGTGATTGCTTATGTTGGTTTCCGGACAAAAATTTTGATGATTGTGATGTTTTATTTGGATATTAAAGTGCTATTGAATGTGAATTGGATGAATTATGTGTACTTATATGATTGTTAAATGTGTTAGAAATGTGTATTTGCATATAAATGAAAGTGTGGATTCTCAACTTTAATGTTCAATGTCGGACTAAGGTCCGATGATTTGCGAAAGTGATTGAATGGGATATGCAATTGTGAGTGATGCATTCCATTACATGAATGCATGAAACATAATGGCAGTTGTGACCAAAGTAGCCAACGATTAGAGCTTAAAGCTCAACGGGCTCAAAAGGAGGCTCGAGCTCAAAAGTGATTCAGAGCCTTAGGCTCAACATTTAATGAGCCCTGTATCCCCTAAGTGGATAAGGGACACTTATCAATGAGCCCTATATGGGACAGTTTAGGCACTCGGTCACAAGAAAGTAACAAATGGAAAGAGAGTCTCATGTGCACTGCATATGCATAATATGAATGATTCAGTATATTGAATGTGAAATAATATGAATGCTTAAGTGTTTTCAATGTGCAATGTGAATTAAAGTGAGATG
>JANZLX010000213.1:26891372-26902777 GCA_025531955.1 Erythroxylum orinocense
AATAATAATAATAATAATAATAATAATAATCATGATGATGATGATGATGATGATGATGATGATGATGATGATGATGACAACAACAACAATAACAATAATAACAACAACAATAACAATAATAATAATAATAATAATAATCCAACGTTAAATTTTCTATTAATATGAATGATATAGCAAGTTACATTATATTAGTATTTTTCATATAGTATATATGAATTTTATTATTTAATAAATTAAAAATGACTTTAAAAATATGACTTAAAAAATTTATAAGGTCACGATTAAATATTTAATTTTAAAAAAAATTAAAATTTTGACAATAATAAAAATAGAACAAAAATTAAATTTTACAACAAATTTACAAATATTTTTTACCTATTATTACATGAAGGGTATATTGGACTTTTAATACTTAAAATGTTAGCTATGTAGGAGTGTTTCCATCAATAGCTGCTTCTGTTAAATAAGTTGGTGAAAAAACCATTTACCAAACATCTTTCATGGCTGTTTGAAAAGTCAAACAGCTCATGAGAACCAATCAGCTAAAAATTTAGCTGATTGATGGTTCACCAAACGAAGCCCTAATTTTTGGAGCACTTTTTAGTTATTTTTGTGGAAGGCTTTAGGTGAAAGGTTAGTTGGATTTACGTATGAGGGAGGCATGTGAAAACACTAAGACAAACGTAGACAAGTAGGATCGAACTTGATGCGAATTTTAGTAGAGTCTCAGATCTTGTAGAGATTGACTCAACCTAGGTTAAGACTTGACGGACAAAAGACTTAGGCACGCTCGAATGAATGGACCACAACTAACGGATTTATCGTGGGAAGCATTGAATCAGGTTGATGTGCTACGTGGGCTTCGACGCGATCACGTTACATCATCAGCGGATAGGGATCGTGGGAAGATCTTGGATGATGTGGCAATGACTGGGAGTTAGAGTTGTAGTGGAACTAAACATCTGAAGGCAATGGAATTCTTCAAGGATACGGATACTAGTTTCCTAGTCGAATGTAAACGCTATCTTGTTGTTATCTTATCTTATTAATTAGAGTCCTATTTAGACATAAGTGTCGTTTAATTGATACACGTGATGTAATCTGATAAGGATAGACGTGATCTTAACACGATCTTAGGCAATTTAGATATAATGGGATTCTAAATATAACTTGGAAGGTAAGTTAAGATGCCTATATATAGCTCATTCGAGCTCTGCTCTTCTCATTTCATCAGAGAGAGCATTCTATGTATTCTTTTGAGGGAAAGTATATAAAGTTAGTTTTTGACTGTATCTCTGTATTTCTTTGTTGCCTTTGTTCTTATTACTTTCTTAGCATTGTTTCTTCGAGAGTGTGCAAGTTAAACACTTCGAAGATGTGTTCAAGGCTAAGTCTTGCTTAAGCGAACCTAAATAAGACTGTCGTGCAAAGAGTGTTGGTGACAAATTTCAGTAAAAGTTCGAGTCCCAAAGGTAACCTTTGTAATATTACACATGGACGTTTTTAGGGATAATTTATATTTGTCCCCTAAAATATCTTCAAATTATTGTAGTTGAAAATTATAGGCTGACATTTTTTGAAAATGGTTGCTAATAATTTTTCTTTACACTTTATTTTCATAACTAAAAATTATTAGGAAAGTTTTGTAAAATCTTTGCTAATACATTTTAGGTTATTAGCTACATTTTTAAAAATGTAACCAAAAGTTTTTATTTACATTTTCAAAAATATAGTTAAAAAATTTTAGTTACAATCCCAGAAGTTGTCAAACATTTTTAACTACGTTGATAAAAACATAACCAAAAAGTTTTACCTATTTTTTTTTTTGAAAGAGTGATCAAATATTTTTAGCTACGTTTTATAAAATATTATTTTTAATATATATTTTAACAAAATGTATGCCATATTAATTATAATCATTTATTACATTTTAATCCATATTTTATATATGATATTTAGATTTAGTTATTAATTTATTATACAAAAATAATTAATAATTTGAAACATTTTATATAAAAAAACAAAATATCATTTAATTATACGAATAAAAAGAATATTTTTTGTATACAAGATTTTAATTACAACCTTAACAATTCTTATAGACAAAATAATAAATACAAAGATCAGTTTACAAATTATAAATGCTGAGATTGCAAAATTAATTTCAACATAATTGGATGACTGTAGGTTTGTCCATGTCGACAAGAGCAACATATCACAATCTTCATATACGAAAGAATTATAAAAGCAACTTCAAGACCAGTAGTGTGCCTGGAATTATGCATTTAGAAATATTGTGTATTTATTCACTTTCACGTAAGCAAAATATCAGAACTTGTCAAGGGAGAAAACTAAGATAGAAACAGACCTCATTGGCATCTTTGAACCAATGAGAATCATCTTTCCTTGGCCAACAAACCAGCCAACATCTGGTACAGCCCGAAAAGAAAGAACAGGAAAAAATGAGTAAGAAAAATAGTAAATAAATTCTTAAGCATGGGATAATAGTTCTAGAATTTTAACGATGCCACAACCCCAATTGTTTATTATTTTCAGCTTGCAGAGCAAAAATCAAATGATCAAATAACTTATGTAGGAAGGTTATCATTACAAATAGGCCCTAAACTGTGATTTGTCATTGCACATCATAAAGATATGTGGTGTGCATAATATGGAAATTAAGGCTAATAATCAGGTGAAGGGAAACGAAGGAAAGCGACAAATAAACCTACAGGACCATATCTGTGTGTATATGCTCAGGCGAGCAGGTACAAACTTTTTCATATCCAAATAATGGTGTACCTCTTAAACTATCTAAGCACTCTTGTGCATTCTTCATAGTGCTAAACTGCTAGATGCCTAATAATTCCTTGTTGAAGGCCTTCCGTTTTTATTTCTAAATAGAAGAGAATACCATTCTAAGCAGAGAAAAGAAAGCTTATAAACCATAGAAGTCAACTTTCCTTTCCCAGTCGACAAGCTAGCACTTCAGCCAGGGCTTGCCCATATGTGTCAGCATCTGTGGCTAGGACAATGCGAGATACCTATGTTGATTTGTAATGAAGATAAAAACAAAAGGTAGAAATAAGATATCTGAATTCAAAAAGAAGAGAGGAGCCGTTATCCATCTTTCACTCTAGGTGAAGCCCATTCTTCAAGGGGAGACTGGTGTTAAACGACAATAATAGCAACAATTAAATGAGCTCAATTCTGCATACGTTTTATTTGACTTATGAGTTTAACAAACAATATAATCATAGAACAAAAAACTAATATTGATTTTGATGAGTGAGTTTTTTTTTTTTCTCAAGAAGAAAAAAGTTGCAGATACTCCAAGTCAGAATGAATCACCTAGTAGAAGCAATAGAAAAACAGCTAAATGAAGCCTGAGGGCAAAGAACCCATCAGTACTCAAATACCACTTGCTCAAATATTTAACAATTATGCAAGAATTAGCATCACGACCTGCCAGAATTTTTTTCCAATGGTCCGACATTAGCAGTCAACTAACACTCCATTTCGTCTGCAAGTGAAAGCCACAATAGTCTGCAGCCAATAGATGTTATAATATCATGATTCTAGTACCAAAGCAGTTGACATTACTGAGTTGAAGAAGATCTCAATCAGAACAAGAAACTTGATTTACTATTTCAGTAACCCAAACTCGAGAAATTGCAAAAACATGTCATAAGCACGTAAGGCACAACATCTTATAAAAGTTCAATCACAGCTCATCCAACACCAAAGAAATTTGCAAGTAATAAACCACCTAAACAAAACAACTAAATCACCTGTTCACTATCATCCGCTCGCCAAAGTACGCAATCAGCTAACAAGACAAAATGAATTGGCCCCAATAAGGATTTCAAATCGCAGTTCTGCAACGGAACCACATCAAGCACTGTTGATATCAACATAAGCACAGTAGCCTACAACTCGCAATTTAAGATCTTGGTATCCTTATCTATCCATATGTGAGTGAGAGAGAGAGAGAGAGAGCGGAAGACTCTGTATGTCTCATTATTGACACTGCTAAGCGTTAACAATAACAAGAAGTAATCTTTGGACATTTTACTTCATCATTTTGCATAACTACAATCAGAAACTTGTTTTAAGGAAAGGAAGGTTACGTCTAACATAAGGGAAACACCTTTTCACCCAGTATCTCTAATACAAAGCCCTCCGGAGTCATTTGTTTCAAGCTCTTGACTTTGAAGATTTACCAAATCCTAATCCCCAGAAAACCAAAAGCCGAAAAGCCAAACCCGTCAGAATTCACAATTAACCTATAAAGAAAAAAAAAGAAAAGAAAAAGAACAATACTTACTAGTTCGTGCAGAGGATGAGAGATGTTGCCGCAGAGGATGAGACATGTGCAGTTAATTATTTGATTCGATAAACAGACAATGATCTGTAGACGGTGGAAGAGTGTATGTACGTGTATACAGATCCTGAAATCGAAAACGGCAGAGTTAGTGCAACGAATCTTTCTTTGACGTGGATGTGACAATTGGTTTTGGGAAGGGGATTTACGAGCAGAGTTCAACACCGTGTGTTTTCGTTTTCGTTTCCGTCCAATAAACTTTCTAGTTTTTGTCTCTCTTATTATTCTTTAGCGGCCATTTTCTAAATCTTAGCTAAAAGTGACCACTTTTTAATAACTTTTGGTGGCGAGTTTGTAGTTAAAAGTTACCACTTTTTAATAATTCTCAAGATAAGTGACGATAGTAAGATGAAATTTGAAAGGATTAAATCTCGTAAAAATACATGTAATTGAAACTAGTGCCTTTATTAATACATTTCATGTATAGTTAAAAGGCTACGAAACAATGAAAGATTCATTTTTATAATGAATTTAAAGAGTTTCGTTTTAGAGATGATTGTAATTTTATCATGATTACAAGATGGTTAGTGGGAGTATAATTTTCCTCTTTAATAAAAGTATGTAGAGACATCTCGTTCATAGAGAACAACAATTCTAATTTTCAATTGTTAAAAATATAATTGTCCAAGAACAACTCTTGTTGGATATGAAAAAGGTAACAACTTAATTATGAAAGTTAGATCTATAGAGATAGAATGGAAATTGTTCACCTATTCTGAATCCAAGTACATAAATAATGAACTAAAAATGTTTAGTATTTGAAATATTAGATAGTTGTGAGGTATTAAAGATGTCCATTATTCTATATATGAGTTGATATTTGAGTTCAAAAAGATTAAGATATAACTTTAAAAGTAAATCATAATTAAGGTCTACTTAGAACAGTATCATTCAATATTGGAAATGTTCTAATGTAGCAATGATTGCTAATTAAGCTATAATATATTTTTCATTTAGTGAAAATGATTAATTGGATCAACAAGTTCTTTAGTGAACTTGTTATAAGTCCTTACATTGTTTAATACAGTAATGTACTGTGGAACATTAGAGTCATTGGGCATGTCAAAGGATCTAAGGTCTCATCAAAGATCTAAGGATATATTTAGGCTTTTTTTTTAATTATGTTGATAATTAAGATGAAGTAAGATTTATTCAAGTGCTCACTCTAGAGAATCTTGTAGAATTCTCTTATTAAGCCACTATCCCAGCAGTAATATAATCGTTATATGGTGATATGGTATAAGATACTTAAATGATTTACTTAGTTCAAGTGAGAGATTATTGGTTTATGCCCTATAGCATATAGCTTTCGTTGTAGTTTAGTGAAAAAATAATTCAAAGGCATTCTTTATCTTGTACATATTTAGATGTATATGATAAAAGTCCATGGGATAATTATACATTACAAATGAAATTATAATGCAATTATAATTATAAGATTCATATTGTATTTAAGTATTATCCCTAAATTGTTCCTAGTCATTGTTCTATTAAGAGAACATAAAAGGACTAACACATGTTATATTTTTTTCTTTTGAAGAAAGTAGTTAATTTCATAGGTTAAAGTATGGAGATACTTAAACAAATGTGTGGGTGTTTGCTTGAGAACAAGTTCACTGAATAAACCTAATATGAGAAATCTATTTAGAACATTACTTGCAAGTCTATGAAAATTCTGATTGTGATAATTGCATAAGTGATTATCTGACTTGATGTCTCCAAAGTTATCTTGTATAAGGATTGATATATTTTGATACTACTTAAGACTTATTTAATTATGAGTTGTTTAATCAATAGTCATTGAATGTGACATGAACTATATGGAGATAATTGTGTGATCAAGATATGATTCATCACCTTAAAATAATTAGAGATAATATTTTATTGTTTTCGATTAATACTAATTCAAGAAATCCTTGGCCAAGGTGGAATGATGTTTTATAAATAACTTACAAATGTCATTAATTGAATCAATAGCTAATGGTGAAAAACTAATATGATTGGATTCAAAATATAGTAGACATTAATTCTATACTATATATCTAATCGGAATATTGTATGATGAAATGATTGAATTATATTGAAAATTATACACAAAAGGTTAGTCAAATCACTTTAACATTCTTAAATATTTGGGTGATCATAATGTGTTGCTAGGCGTCAATTTTGATTTATGATTATAAATTGTTTAATTGGAGAATTAGAGATGAATTAAAAAGAATATTAATTTATCTAATTATAATTATGACTTATCTCATTTTGACTTTAATTCAGATTCAAGGACAAATCCTTTTGAAAAGGGAGGGGATGATGTGAGTACGACTGTGGGACTTTGTAAGTGAAATAGCCCCAAAAATGAGCTAGTAATCCCGAAGGGACTAATAACAAGATCAAGAGCTAAGAAGTTGAAATAAACGCTTCAATCCTATATGGGCCAAATTGTAAATGACATAGAATCTCAAGAGACAATGACGGCTAATGACAAGATAACTAATTAAGTTGGGCAGAATGAACAAAAAGACTTTCAATGACGGCTAATGACAAGATAACTAATTAAGTTGGGCGGAATGAGCAAAAAGACTTTCCTTCTTATTTAATTAATTATTTTACATTAGAAACATAACTTTCAGCAACGCACTACTTGTATCTTGGGCTTGTTTAAAACTTTTAGACTTAATGAGTTGTATTTTAGAAATATTGGTTTGAGCTTTCATTATTTTGGTGAAAGTCTCATGTTTAAAGGCCTTTTACATAGTTAAGGTTTATTTCTTTTCAAGAGGCATAAATACACCATCATAAACATTATTTAGGGTTAGGTGGGTTGAATAATGAATTCTATAAGGGAGGATTTCTTGTCTTCTTCTATTGCATTAAGAATATAGTTTTTATCAAGGTAAACACTTGTGGTGAATTTCTATTCTTGTTTTCAAATCAATCTTATTATATGTGTTTCTTTTCATATAATTGATTGAGGGTTCATTAGGGTTGGGGATTTCATCTTATGCATGTTCTATCTAAAGTGTGTGTCTAAGGGGTTTCGGGTTCTTTAGCCTTAGAGTTCCACATCAGTTAATCTCGATTAGTATTGATTCAAGAAATCCTTGGGCAAGGTGAAATGATGTTTTATAAATAGTTTACAAATGTCATTAATTGAATCAATAGTTAATGGTGGAGAACTAATATGATTAGACTCAAATTAGAGTAAACATTAATTTCATACTATATATCTAATTAGAATATTGTATAATAAAATGATTGAATTATATGAAAAAAATTATATACAAAAAGGTTAGTCAAATCACTTTGATATTTCTAAATATTTGGGTAGTCGTGATATGTTGCTAGACATCAGTCTTGATTTATGATTATAAATTGATTAATTGGAGAATTAAAGATGAATTAAAAAAGAGTTTTAATTTATCTAATTATAATCATAATTATAATTTATAATTATTGCCAATATATTTGAGAACTTAATGGGTCTCAAATGAAGAATGAGTTAAAGAGAGTAAAGATATTTTAATCAAGTTAGGTTTGATTGTAAAGTTTGAGAAGTAGAAGTTTTATGATTAAATATGAGATATTTAACAAATAAAGATCAATACAAAATATTGAATCTTGTTTGAGCATAATTGATATTTAATTAGAATTATTTGTAATTCTAATTAAAGTTTAATTGAAATTAAAATTAAAACGTCCAAAACATATTATAAATAAGTTTAAGCTCTAATGAGTTGTCACTTTTTACTTAACCCTCTCTGTAAGAGTTACAGAGATCTCTCAACCTGTTTTGTTAATATTGTTAGAGACCAGATACTTGTGCGGCTATGATGGTTGAGATAGATCAGTTTCGGAAATAGTTCGACGGATAGGATATAAGGAACAAACTTTGGACTAAAGTATGAATTACTATTTATATTTTATTATGAATTATATGTTAATCATTTCATAGAATTAAAGTGATCTTGATTTTAGGGAAATTAAAATACGAAAAAGATATGTAGTCGGGATCGGATCCCATCCCTATTTCCTAGCACTTGGTGGTTCAAAATAAAAATATAAAGACAAAATCTTGTTTGACACGAGAAGAGTTCCCGTGGAAGTAAAATGGAGAAAAGATATGAATCAAAATGTGTCCGAATAACTTGAATACAATAATGTCCAATGTCAAAGGTGAATAAGCAACAGAAATAAAACAAAAGGTTGGAGTGACATAAAAGAGGATCCATCCATAACTTAAAAGTATTGTATATAAATAATTTCCAGGAATTAAAAATGTTGAATATTTTTTATTGTTATGGATTAGTGATGTGGATTATCACAATTCACAAAACTTGGCGTGGATAGTGTCGGCTGGGCCACAATTCATGTGTGTGTAATGATTTCGCAGATAATGGACCATAGTAGATGAATAGACAAACGCAAGGTAGGTGGTAGTGGTCACCGATTGGTGAAGTTCCACAACTGACAAGATAAATGAGTATGCAGAAACAGAAAGAGGTTGGATTTGTATGTAATTAATTATTCAATTTCAATGTCATCCTTATTTTTCTGCGAATTTACCTTATGTTAAACGACCGCATAATATCATGGCAGTTTTTAATTGTTATTCTCCTGACTGCTGCAGTTGAAACAAAAAAGATGGAATTTTTAATTCTAGAGATTCTTTTTTACACCATAATTCCCAATCCAACCAGAAAAGGCTGACAATGCTTTCTGTATGTGTTTAGGTTGAAGCTAAAGTAAATGACATTTTGTTTCTTAGAAGATTCCATCTGCTTTGGGAAATGGCAACTCCTGTAATTTTACGTCAACTAACTAAGCCTCAAATGGACAATATAAATTCTCCACCCTCCTCGAAGCGTCTAGTTATTTTCAGATATGGAGTTGTGGGCAAGTCGAACAAGACGGCAGGTATGCATGTGTTTTCGCTGTTCTTTCTTTGTTTGACCATGTCAAATTCCACTGGTAATCTTGCTTCTCTGAATGAATCAGGGGATTGTTGCTATACTAGTATTTGCTCTGTTGCTATTAGTTGGTACCAGTGGAGCAGAAAGCGGAGAGAATCCGAATTTGGAATGCCTCCATTATGTGGCTATAAGTTGCAGAGCTCATAGTGCCTCAATAACAGATTTTGGAGGAGTTGGCGATGGAACAACTTCAAACACACAGGCTTTCAAGTCTGCAGTTAATTATCTGAGCCAATATTCATCAAATGGAGGTGCGCAACTCTATGTTCCTCCGGGAAGATGGTTGACTGGTAGTTTCAATCTCACCACCCATTTCACTCTGTATCTTGACAAGGAGGCCGTTCTTCTTGGTTCGCAGGTGACAATTTCGTTTCGCCATTTTCGATTGATTTTTTTTCTTCTCTTTTTTGGTTTCTGTTCGAATGATCAACTGCTGTTGGAGCAATCTGGTTAACTATGGGAACCTAGTTGGGGACTTAAACAATAAACAATTACATGGAGAAGTTTGTTTCTTTTCAGTTACATGTTGTGCCTTTGGTGGCAATTAGGAGAAGAAGATTGTTCAACAAAATCCTCGAAAGAAATCTGGGTTACATACTCTTAAATTTGATTTTGAGGATCGAAATTGACAACGTTAAATAAAGTAGTTGCAGAGGAAGGACAGCAATTGAAGCCAAAGTTGGGATCTTTTCGTTATTTTTCCCAGTGTCCAATGCCGCCTGACCCGGCACCAACCTTCTAGTTGAAAAGTCTTGGTTTTGTGGGGTCTCAAATCAGAAACCTACACCTTTCTACCAACAGTTGACATTAGTAGATGTACAATGAGATGAGGTTTAGAGTTGTAGACTGGGCCAATCTGATCAATTGTGTAAACTAGGTAGAAACAGAAACTTCAGAATTTAATGCGGATGGACCTGATTGGTTTAGAGTTCTCTTCATGGGTCCAAACAGAATCGAGACACAGATTCGTGAAACATTCAGGAACAAGTCAAATCGCTAATATTGGTTGATATTTTCTTCTTCCGGGGTTAGTTAGTTTTACCAAATAATCTGAATTAACATAGTGAACTTTTCCTAACTTAGGACGAGAGCGAATGGCCCGTGATTGATCCCCTTCCATCCTATGGTCGAGGAAGGGATACAGAAGGTGGAAGGTATAGCAGTCTCATTTTTGGAACCAATCTAACAGATGTTGTAATTACAGGTATTCAACCGTAAATTTTGAGTTAAAAAAACATTTGAGGTGTCTATACGATGTTGACCAACACTGTTTGTGGCTTTAAAGGTGCCAATGGAACCATTGACGGTCAAGGCGATGTATGGTGGCAAAAATTTCGCAGTGGGCAACTGAATTATACTAGGCCGTACCTCATAGAATTGATGTTCTCTAGTGACATTCAGATATCCAATCTTACATTGATCAACTCACCCTCTTGGAACGTGCATCCTGTTTATAGCAGGTACCTGTCTTTGTCTCTGGGTCTACTTGCTTGTTGCTTCTTTTTCTGCTTAGCCGTGTTCTCGTCTCTTACTTGTGTTAATTAAATGCAGTAACGTTGTTGTTCAAGGATTAACCATTCTTGCTCCAGTGACATCTCCAAATACTGATGGCATCAACCCAGGTATCAGCTCTGGAGATTGAATAATCCTTTTTAAGCTTAACTAATAAAATATAACAAGCAGTGGGTGTTTTGGCATTATATGAACTTCAGACTCGTGCACAAATATCAAAATTGAAGACTGCTATATTGTATCTGGAGATGATTGTGTGGCTGTTAAGAGTGGTTGGGATGAGTATGGAATTGCCTTCGGTATGCCTACAAAGCAGCTGGTCATCAGAAGACTCACTTGCATATCTCCAGACAGTGCAGTGATAGCACTAGGAAGTGAGATGTCTGGTGGGATTCAGGATGTGAGGGCGGAGGACATCACAGCTATTAATTCAGAATCTGGCGTAAGGATCAAAACTGCTGTAGGAAGAGGAGGATTTGTGAAAGACATATACGTGAGAGACATGAAGATGAGTACAATGAAATGGGCATTTTGGATGA
>JANZLX010000213.1:26902877-26913268 GCA_025531955.1 Erythroxylum orinocense
TAATATATTATTAATAAGTCATAATGTTAGTACAAAAGTCACATATGTCCATTGGCCTAGGGCACATTACTAACAATATCTTCATGGCTCTCTGCCATTGATGATAGTTCGAACCTGTGAGGACCGAAGAAACAAGAACCAACGTCAGATTCTCATTAACATGAAGAAAATACGGACTGAACGAATTATCTTCTGTTTTTGACGTCGAACTAGAAAAATGGTTAGCATTCCAAGTGTTGAAGCTTGACATATCAACAAGCGTAATGTAAAGAAAGAAGAAGGAAAGAAGATAGATAAAGACATGATAATGTTTCTAAAGAAAAGCAAGAAATTCTGGATGCTGTATAAAGAATCCAGAAAGAACTCAGAGAAGCGGAAACAGTAACTCTGATACCATATCAGAATAACCGAAATACAAAGGGTGAAAATCTATATCATCATAACATGTTGAGAGTTATTTATACAGCACATGTTAAACTAACTAACTTAACTGTCAAATATAACTCTAACAGGTCAACCTCTCAAATATTCAGGCTAAGTCATGTCTCGTTTACGGTTCATCAAAATTCAAGACACTCAACAAAAATTAACTTAACTTAAATTAAATTAATTGACTTTATATTAAAATGAATTATATTAAAGTCAAAGTCATTCAGATTCAAACAGATAAGTATCCAAGCACGTTGAAGTGGCGGGGGACAAGTCAACGACAACTGTTAAGTTGACCTAGATAACCGTATTAAGAAGTTAGGAGATATCATGAAAAATATTTTATCATTAGACAAGAGTTTAGAGATTGTCTCAACCTCAAAACCACATTAAACAAAGCCAGACATAATAAAATTAGACAAAGGATCTAACGTGAGGAAAACATTTCCTGTATGGTTGTTCTCAACATGTATTAAATATACTAGATATTTTCATATGAAAAAGTGTATTTTATATATGCATATATTAAATAAATTATACAATGCACATAATAATTTGTATATTAAATATTAAAAATGATTTAAATTTAATTAATAAGTTAAATTAAATTAATATTTATAAATTTCTTTTTTTTGCCAAACTTGTAATTATTCAGATTAAAGGTTCCTTTTTTTTAAATGAGACTTGATTTACTAAATTGAACTACTAAAAGCACATACTTTATTTATTTAAGTTAAAATTTTGGAGTTTGAGATATGTTTTTTGCATTCCTAAACAGTTTTGGCATTGAAACATTGGAGTTTGTTTGCTTTTTTTTAATGCAATCTCTATCGTATTGTGAGCCGAAAGTTGTATTATGTTGTTATTACCGTCTGAAATGTATAAAAGTTAGTTCTAAAGGTGGAAGAATTTATTGTGTGAAATGGATAACATTAGATCATATTATTATGTGACAATAAAATTTAATTTTATATTAATTTTAAAAACTAATTATGCGATAATAGGACATATTTTTAATTTAAAATATAAAAATAATATCACTTCATTATTAACGTGACATTAACTTATGGAGAGTTAATCTTGTTAAAATTTTCATTTATTCAAGGTATGTTTTGAATATTCAAAAAATTTTAAGGTTCAATTTAAACGCTTCAAAATATTAAGATAAAGATTGTATAATAAAAGTTAAAATTAATAATAAAATTTTGACCAATTAAATATCTATGTGAGAACATCAACACATTTCCACTCTTCTAAAACATTAAAGCGTGGAAGTTTCCTTTTAGGATTTTTATACCTCCATCTAGAAACTATATCTAGGCCTTGTTTGACAATCAGCTGATTGCATTAACTGTTAATTGATTACATTAATTGTTAACTGATAGTTGATTATATTAGCTGATTTAACCAGCTGATTACATTAGTTGTTTGTCATTTGATATTTAGTAAAATTAGTTGTTTATATGTAAAATGACTTAAAAAAATTATAAGGGTATGAATTTTATATATCTTAGTATTTTGTTAAATATTATTATAAGAATTTAGATTTTAAATATTAAATTCTACAAAAATTAATTTTATAACTCTAAAATAAAATAAAATAAATGCTAATAATAACAACAATAACAACAACAACAACATCAACATCAACAATAATAATAATAATAATAAAACAACAACAACAACAATAACAATACTAATAATAATAATAATAATGATGATGATGATTATGATTATACATTCAAACATAAAATATAGCAATACAAATGAAGTTTAATAACACAATTCTAATAGAGCAAAAGAAATGAACATAAGGATAAAACCAAATAGGTGCAAGTTAGGGAGAAAATAAAAAAGATAGACAAGAGAAAGTTAGGGATTAAAAAAATGGTTGCAGGATACATTATAATTATTCATTAATACATTATTAAGAAGTTATATTTTAATACCTTATTAATTCACATATATGTCTAAATTTAAAATATTTTAACAATTGTAATAAGTCCTGATGAACTTATTCTAATATTAATTTAAAAATTCAATTGAAAAATCATGTTGTTTTTAATTGACATCATTAGTCATTACTATATAGTTAGAAATTTATGCTTTCATATAATATCAATTGACACAAAATTTTTATATTAAATTTACAACAACTTTCGGTATATTTAATTACAAATTTGATTAAAAATAGGTAATAATACTATTTTTAATTGATGATCATATTTTAATAGAAGTTATTTTTAAAACCTAAAATTATTAATTAGGAAAAAATATTTATTTAATTAAATAACTGTTAGTGTTTTTTATTTATTAGTAAATAATATTTATTTAGTAGTAAATAATATTAGAAAATGATAAATATAAACAAACATAAATTTTTATAGCATTTCGTAAACATAAATTTATAGAGAAAGGTTATGATTACAAACTAGTCAAAACTATTACAACTTAACTATTACACATTCCACTAATGTTATTAGGGATTGATTTGGGAAAAACTTGAAACTACTGGGACTCCAACATTAACCTAAACATGGAAAGAGTTTCGGCGAAAAATGACTCTTTAGATCAAGGAGTGCCCAAGAATTTAACTTCATACAAGCAACAGCTGATGATGTTAGAGCAAGAAGATGTATAATATTTGTGCTGCTATTCGCATCCAGTCATAGTTTAGACTGCGGCGATGCAAAGTGGCCAGAGAAAAGAATAATAATCACTGCATTTGAAAAATCAATTCAACCTGCAGCAGTTGCCAACCAGCATTATCACCAAGGTCACGAAACTTCACAGCTTCTTCCAGGCGATCATGTAGCTTCAAGATCAAGTCGGAAAGTCCTTTCCAAAAGCCTTTGCAAAGAAAGAATATCCATGATGCCTGCCTCACAAAATAGGACAAAAGCTAAGTTTGCAAGAAGAAGACCTGCTTCATATACGCCATCTGCAATACCTTACATCTTCAAAATAACAATCACTTATACATGACGAGGGCATCATTGATATCATGAAGAGAAGCCAAGTATGGATGAAAAAGTGCCTCATCAACTGCGGCCAGATGCACACAATAACTATACAAGGTTAAAAGATAAAACACAGGCATAAAGGATAAGCCATTACGACACTTGAAATCTGTCAATTCGTTACTACATACCTGTAATGCGTTTAGTAGGATCAAACACAAGCATTTTTTCTAGAAGATCTACAGCCCCAGTAGACATATTGGGAAACCTAGCAGAGAAGTTCCGCTTTCTATACTGTGGAAGCTGTCTGACATACTTTCGGGCATTATCACTTCGGAGAAAACCAAGGCTGGCATCATCAGGTGAACCTATTAACTTCATACAAAAACAGAAAGGAATCCACATGTCATGTTGCAAGTAAGAATTGATTGAACAAATATAGCTCTCCACGGAAGAGAAAGGCTTTCCTTCAATAATTAACAATTTTGAAATTTTTTTGAGATGCATATCTCCATTCTGGAAAGTTTTAGCATATACAAATGCTTCTATGCATGGACAGCTCCCAATGTCATACACTGTGTCAGAAACCAACCAGTTGCTTATGGATTTCATCAAGTTGAAGATCTTTGGATTTGGTTTTACCGGTTTTCAACTTATGGACTTCATATTTAGGATATATTTGCTATGGAGAAAGTGGGGGTGCATAGATGATTGGAGTGAGAGGATCAGTCCAATAGATAATGTATGCGCTGATATTATGAAGTATTGTAGCTCTCAAAATAAGTCCAAAAATTCCACAAAGATCACATCCATAATGTACATGATGCAAGCCAAAATCAAACCTCTGTAATCAGCCTCAGTTGATGGACATAATCTTTTCCAGGAAACAGAGGTTCCCTGGTCATTATTTCACCAAGAATGCAACCAACAGACCAGATATCTATTGCTGTGGTGTACTCTGAGCAGTTAAGGAGCAATTCTGGTGCACGGTACCAACGAGTTACAACATACTCAGTCATGAAATCTGTTTCAGATGTTGTCCTTGCTAATCCAAAGTCTCCTATTTTAAGGTCACAATTAGCATTGAGAAACAAATTGCTAGGCTTCAGATCACGGTGCAGCACATTCGCAGAGTGGACATATCTCAAGCCTCGTAATAACTGATACAGGAAGTACTGCAAAGATTTGATAAATATTTTATCAGATCCTACATAAAATTCAAACTCAGTGCAGGTTAGCCATACCCCAGTGTAAAGTTTTCATCAAAACAGTAACATTTTGAGTCCATAAAATAGAATATTATTGGTTCACTGTTTGAGATTCACCAATCAAAAATTGAAGAAAACTACTTTCTTGTTTTTGCTTTGAAACTTCAAAAAGGAAAATTATTTGTATGAACAAATAGCAATTCCCAAGTTGTCTTCTATATCTGTAATGGCTTTGTGGATTGGGCCCTTCAGCTCAAAATAATTGACATTTGCAATAGCATCTTCAAGGAGAGGAAGAGTAACATCCATTATTCAAAGACGTTGGTCTTTTATATTGTGGACCAAGCTATAGGCCAACATTAGAAATTTGTTCGCTACATTTAACCATATGCCTTAGTCTATTTCACCATTCTTCCAGCCGAGAGTAATATAAGGGCAAGACAAGAAGCTGGGACTTTAAATATTGTAGAGTAAAAACTATGATAGTGGCTCAATACTAGAGACTTCTTTTACATTATTTTTCAGCAACAAAACCAAACCCCACCAGAGAAGCCCTATAGTAAAACCAAAAACCTAGCCTTGCAATTCAAGAAAGGAAAAGTGCATGTATGATATTCGTTGTTTATCCATAATAACTAGAGAGAAACAAATGTCGAAGAGGCATAGATTAAAAATACATATTAAAGAACCTAAATACAAAGTTCATTATTTGTCTATTGTGATTTATTTTTGTTCTCCTCTCCTACAAAATAATATCTACGTTCAACTGAAAACTGCTTGTGTGCTAGTAATCATTTAATGTTGCATAAATGTTCGATCTTAATATTTTCAAGAAATACGTTTGAGAACATGATATACCATGAAACCCATTATGTGATCAAAGCATCTAATGAACACATCAGCATGCACATGGATAGTAACAAGGTTTTGAACTAAATTGTTTACACAGTAAAAAATGATCGTCAGTGCCAAACCTGACAGTGATCATCAGTCAATGGTTGATCAGAAGCAATAATTTGATGCAGATCAGTGTCCATTAATTCATAGACGATATACACATCATTGAAGTTCTCCTTCTTTGGAGGTCTTATAAGATCCCTGATTGCAATAACCTAAGGGTGGGTAAGAGCACAATACAGTACAGAAGATATTGCTGAAGTTAGACCCTCTTCCCAACATAAAAATGTAAAGAAAAACCAACTTAAGGAAAAGAAAATGGTAAAAGTAAGCCGCTAAAGATATCACAACACCCTGAACAATGTTAGTATCCAATAGGAACATAAATCAATGGGGAAAAAGTGCTGATTTTAGCTCATAATATTTCTTTACGTCTTATAATTAATAAGATACTTATATTATTTAACTGCTTTCCTTTTTAGAGTTTGAAAGGACAGGGTTGAAAAGTCACATATAAGCATTAATAGTAGCAATCTCTTTATTCAAATATCTTTGCAAATATGAGCAGAGATCATACCGGAATTGCAGCTTAAATAGCTTCATTGGTAGTTGCTATAAGAATAAGACAGCAAGCAACAGTTGGTAAAAGGGAAATCCTCATTGGTAATGATCAATACACAAGAATCTGCTTTCACTCAAAGAGCCCATCCTCACCAAGAGATGCTTAAATCAGAAAAACAGAGAGCTGCAATTTTTTTTTTTTAATTTTCTTTTACCCAAATTGTCCATCCTCTCCAAGAGATGCTTAATTCAGTAAAACAGAAAATTGTGAGTGTTTAACATTTTGCTCTACATTAATCGTAAGATGTTTTAGTTTACTAAAGTATTAGGCAAGATATTCATCAGCATATTCTTTCTTTTGATGCAAGGAATTCCATAGAAACATATAGTTAAAAAAACTAGTTGATGTTGCCGAAACAGATATGAAACTTACATTTTCATGGTCCATGTGTTGGATAAGTTTAATCTCTCTTAAAGTCCTTTTGGCATCTATCCTGTTGTCAAAGGCACTACCAATCTTCTTAATGGCAACTTCCTCACCGCTCTCAGAATTCACGGCAGCACTGAGAAAGAAAGTTCAGACATCAGTACGTATCTCTCTATCAAGCAGCTAACCAAAGGATGGACAATGTTAAATCCCTTGCATAGTGCTTATGCCAGAAGAGGATCAATCAACAATTGTTCAAACTTACCATCGTTCAATGTACAGTGCAGCAGCAGAAGGAATAAAAGCCAAAATATTTAACTTGCAAAGACGATAAACATTAGACAATGTCCTTCAGATAAGAAGATGCCACGGTGAAATGAGCAAAAAGTATAATGGAAACGAATTACAACTGCATACATGACTAAAATACGAAACTTATCCATTTTCCATAATCCCATTCATGAAAACAGAGACAAAAAGATATCTGCTCCTTTCATACCTTTGCACAGCAGAACTGCGTCATTATATGACAATCATTATTCCGTGGATCAATTGATTCTTACAAGTAGAACAATAAGTCGTTAAAAGACATAAAGTTACTAGATCAAGTTCAAGTACGTAGTATATCTAAATGGTTCAGGGGCTAACAGGGGTTAGTGTTTGTAGGAAAGAGGGAGGTCTGCAGTTAACTGATACGAGAATTTTGGAGGCCTCAGAGAAACCATCTATATTCTCAACTTCTGCGCAGGGTGGAAGTCATTTGTTTTAAAATATTATTAGCCCAATCCACAAAGAGAAGACGATCTTTTGGCCTAGGTTTAACAATAGAAGCTAAAGATATCAATTGAAACTATATCAACAAGCATGGTGATGCCAGATTAAAAAGGATGTATACATTTCAAGGAATCAGCAAAGAGGCGGGATTAGCAACTGACCAGATAATTCCATAAGCACCGCGACCAATGGGTCGGAGAGGAGGCACATATTTGCTAGAAACCTCAAACAAGTTACCGTACACATTGTATTGAACGTAACGACCTCCGTGTGTGACGACTCCTTTAATCTTACTGTTACCGCCAGTCTCCGTGCTTGACTCTTTAGTTGTAGCGGCCATGTCTTCAAACAACTTTCTCTCTGTATATGTGAGATGGGCATGCGATTAACGACAAGTATACTATGTACACCTGCATCAGTGATAAAAAACAGAGAAAGGCAACTAGCGAAGGATGGGTGTAGGCAGGGCAGAGCTTTCTGGAGACTTTCTTCCGGCAGCTTCAACTTGTCCTGGTGTACGTAAATATGAGGTCCAAATCCAATCAATCACCACCGAATTAGTCAATAACACATTAATTAATGAGTTAAATAGCAGGAACAATTTAAATAGGAGCAAGAGCAGTTATAGAAATGATGGTTGGACTTTGCATTCCAAGATGTATTTATTTAGAACCACATATGGCTGTATGGGCACAAGCTAAAAATGAGGTAATTGATTTACCTCTTTCAGAATCAGCTTCTTCCAAACACATTGCATTTCTAACTTCTTATATTTAATACGGCCTTTCAATGGGTTGGCTTGGCTGTATACATCACATTCAATTTTAAGATAGGAAGACACACCTCTAGAAGGATGTGGAATATCCACTGCCTAGTCTCAACTTGAGGTTGGGTTGGAGGCTTCCCGCTCCTCTTACCCTTTGGTTGTTAATTCACCCCTAAGTAGAAATGGCCCATCTTCATAATTTTTTAAATAAATTCTAACGTTCAAAACGAGGTCGTTTATATCTTTCCGTCGAACCATGGGCTTAGTCGGGTTGTCGTTTTTACACCTCAGAAGAAGAAAACAATTCGATCAATTTTACTGTCACTTTATTTCATCGGATTTTACATTTTATTCATTGAATTAATCTCTTTCTAATCAATTTTTAGGTAATTTGATTACCTAGTCTTAACTTGTGAGACTTTATTGGTATTATTATCGATTATGCTTACAAACTGTAACGTGGATCCAACTAAATATTTAGACACTCAATTCAATAGAATATCAAAATTAAGACACTGATAAAAACTTATTATTCTTTGTAATTATAATAAGGCAATATATTTTATTTGTTTTTGAAATAGAAAATATGCGACGTCATTACAAATTTATAGTTAATACATAGACATATTTAGGTCCGATAATAAATTCTATATAAAATTTGATGGATAAAACTTTAATTCTAAATAAAATTATTATTAAATATGATGGAACAAGTGAACTCATTATCTATGGTTTTAGTTTAAAAGTCACCTAACTTTTTAAAGTAAGTGTGAGCACCTTGTCATGAATACATTGAGTTACTTAATTACGACACCATTTTAAAAGATTACTATCACGTTCTTTAATTTCAACCTTTTTACTTGGTTAAGAGTCAAGGAGTGAATTTATCTTATGCTTACTTATTCATATTTTTTTTCTCCTTTTTAGGGTATTAAAAGTACTTAAAAGGAGTTCACTTATAACTTTATTTATATGTCTAAATTATATAATATCCAATTTGAAAATCAATAAATCTAACTAAAATAAACTTAAACATCACTGATCATAATTATTTGTGTAAACAAATCATATTACAGTATACTCAAACTTATAATGAATTATCTCGATCAATATTCTTTTAAAGTTAATTTTTTTCGTAATAATTCCCTATTAAGCTAAATATATAAAATTGATAAGAATAAGTATTTAATTTCTTTCCCCACATTTGAGTTGTATATTTTCCCTAATGTAGAAAACTATAAGAATAATGAAAATTTAGAAAATAGAGGAAAGTGGGAAATTAGGATAACGAGTAGTCCCTTGATAATAAAATCCTCTTGATAATTGCCAATTAGGTTATATGTTTAGCATGATTTAAAAACAATTTTGATTTTTATATGATTTGGTACTTAATCAATTTATATTTTGTTAGTAAGTCTTAATTTAGGTCCCCAATGAAAAAGGAAAGAATTCAGATAAGTTGGAGCCAAGTTAAAGAGGTTTTAAAGTAGATTTAGATAAATATAGATCGAACATAGACCTATATTTAGAACACGAGTCAAACACTTACCCGTATTTAACTTGTGTAAGCTATTGGTGCATTTGGCTTTTTTGATAATTTGCCACATAAAGGAACATGTCCTAAACACAGACTTATGCTCCTAATGAGATCCACGATGAAGGAACTAATAAACAAACAAAGGGATAACATAAACCTGTATTGTTGAACTATTTGGGTGGTTATTTTTATAGAAGTATTTGTCATATGTTTGACCTATGTTTTTCATGTTTGTTTATAGAATGAAGTTGTGTTTATGGGGTAATTAAACAATAAGGGACTTGTTGGACCCCGAACTTTTCGATTAATTGAGAAATTGTTGGTGTTTATTCATGTGTAGAGAAAAGGAGAATTCTTGAATTTGAAATGAAATGGCAAAGATTGATTAGATACAAGATGGGTTATTTGTGAAATGTTAGAAGTTAAAAGCTGAAAAATGTATATGTTCATTGAGTATGCTTCGGTGTTTTAGCCATAAATTTTGCTCTAGTTATCCAAATGAGATGATTCTGGATTTGGATTAAACTAGAGAGATAAGGCTACAAATTGTTTGATGAAATTGAGCTTTAATTCGATCTCTAAGAATGTCAATTTTCAGATGGAAGTTGAGCACAAAATATTGTTTTAGTATAAGAACAGTCTGACATGTTTGGGGTATAACTTGCAGATTTTGGAACCAAATTGAATGATTTTGATGTCATTGAAAAATTAAGACATTGAGGAACATTTTTCTAGAAGGAAGTATTACCAAATTTCTTCAATTGCATGATTAGAAAAAGGTCTTGATTTTTGGAAGGAGTTAAGCATGATTTTAAATATGGTTTTGCTAGAT
>JANZLX010000213.1:26942974-26956079 GCA_025531955.1 Erythroxylum orinocense
ACTGCTAGATTTTGTATAAGCTTTGTAAATAGTCGTTTGATGGTACCAGTGTAAACTTGATGAATGATTGGTTTTAACAATTAGTGATTTTCGAGTATGTTAGATGATGCCATGTGTTAGCTAGATTGCCATGTGTATATTGGATTTGTTTGCTCCAACATACCATCATCATAAGGTATGTACTTGAATGTCCTTCGGGTATTCGGGTGTTTGCCTTATGGTAGTGGGATGTTGCATGGATCTTCTAGCCCCTACCTTTTTATAATGTGCATGGATGTTTTGAACTCAATCATCAAAAAAGAAGTGGAATCAAGCATCTTTAAATATCACTCGAAATGTGAGGAAATTGGTCTTACTAATCTTGTATTTGCAGATGACTTACTTCTTTTTTGTAGCGCCAAACTAGAATCTATCAAATGCTTTATGTATGCCCTGCACATGTTCAAGGATATCTCAGTTCCACACATCAATTACCAAAAGAGTCACTTTGTACTGTCAAAGAGAGCTTCTTTGATGGCCTCACAACTTGCTCTTCTAACGAGAATGATGGAGAAAGAGCCACCTCTGCTCTATCTCAGCCTCCCAATCTCCACCAAGAGATTAACTTTCTTGGAATGCAATCCCCTTTCAGAAAAAATACAGAAGAGGATAGGCTCATGGATGAATAAATTTTTGTCCTATGCAGGGAGGTTACATCTCATAAAATATGTTCCAAACTCACTGCATATATATTGGAGCTCTCACATTTTTCTTTCAAAAAGTGTAGCTAAGACAATTGAGATGTTGTTTAAGGACTTCTTATGGAACCAAATCAAGCTAAAGGTCATGCAAAAGTGAAATGGGTTGATATCAGCTATCCAAAGGAAGAAGGACGTCTCAATATATATTCGATAAAAATCATCAATCGAACGCTATTATTGAAATTGTTTTGGTGGATTATGGAAAATCGTAATTCCTTATGGATTAGATGTTTCACTCTTATTTTCTCAAAGGTAAAAAGAATCTAGGAGCTCTGTAATAAAGCATCACATTCTTTCTTTTCGAACCAACTTCTCAAGATGAGGCAAGATGTTGAAGCAAACATATCGTGTTCTATTGGCAACAGAAAGCTCATTACACTGTGGTTTGATAATTGGTCGAGAAGAAGAGCTCTTATACACTCCTTAACGGAAGTAAGGCTTTCTATTCACTTCCCACTTAATACAAAGATGGAAGCTTTCATTAGCGGAATAACTTGGCATTTTCCTCAAGGTATCAACGAATTACAACCAAACTACAATCCAAGCCCGTCCCATTGAGACACTTTCTTTTGGCACACTCACCCAACCCATCAGCTGTCAAACAGAAGCATGAGAGAATTGTTACATTTGCGCAAACCTGCAGTGAATTGGTTTAGAATTGTCTGGAATAAGAACATTCCTCCAAAGTTTTATTTCTTTTTATAGCTAGCTATCCAAAACTGCCTCAGTAGAACTGATGGACTCAGGCATTTAACTGTTGATAGAGATTGTTTGTTTCGTTTAATAGAGGCTGAATCATATGAACACTTATTCTTCATATGTGAGTAAGGATGACAACAGGTAGGGTTTGGTTCGGGTATTACTCTACCTATATCTATATCCATTTTTTTGACTCAACCCATATCCATATCTATATCCATCGATTTTTATGATTTACCACTCATATACAAATCCATTAGATTTTTCGAGTTTTTGGATATCCATCGGGTTGTATAGCACATAAAAGTATAACTTCTAAATATAAAATATAAAGAGCAGATTTATTTGAACGCTCTAAATCAAAATTACTTTAATAATAAGTCAAGATTTTGATTTGTATGTCTTAAAAAACTATAAAATTGGAATAATGAAAATCATAATGTCTAGTGCAAAGACAACATACATTTTTCACAATCAAGAACTAGAAAAAAGACTTAAATATCCAAAGTTTCAAATTGTCTTTGCGTGAACTCCGCAACATTCAAAACTCCATCTCCATATTATTTACAATACTATCATCCTATAAGAAAATAAAATATGATGAAAAAGGTGAGGACTGAGGAGTAAAGTGGAGATTTTAAAGTTGTTTCTTCTCAGAAAATATTAATATTTTATTATATTTAACTATAAATATTCAAGAAAAAATAGAAAAATAGAGTTAATAAAAAAGGGGTAAGGTATATGTATCCATCGATTCGGGTTATCAGTAGACCCATATCCAAATCCATTTTTCAGCATCCATTTAAAATCCATTTTTCAAACTCCATATCCATTTTTTTGGGTTGGGTAGTGCGGTTATTAATTGGGCTGAAACTGTTATCCCTACATGTGAGATCACCAACTGGATTTGGGACGTTGTTAAAAGGGAATTTCAATGGTCATTGCCAACTTGTTCGCTCTTAAATGTTATACAATGGTTAGCTAATCATCGTTTCCCTATGGAATCGGTTTATTCTATAGCTATCGGACTTTGTGTACAAAGCGTATGGAAGGATCACAATGCCCAAAGATTCAAAACTAAGCAGAAAACTCTCTCCCTCCTGATACAAGAAACGCTGAAAACTTTCCATGAGATTCTAATACTGAGACGTGTTGTTTAACTCATTTACCTCTGTTCTTTATTCTTCTCCCCTTATACGAAGTTAAGGTTGAGGAGTTGTAAAATTTGGTTTAACTAGGATCTCTCCCTTTATTTTGTTTGTTATTGTTGTTCTGTATCCATTTACCTTTTATAAATGATTTTTTTATTTTCAAAAAAATTTTTGTTATAAATCAAAATATCGTCAGAAAATACCAGAATAAATTTTCGAAGGTAACGTTTAGATACCTCATTTATTAGCGACTGGAAAATAGAGGGAACATTTTTCAACTCGAATGGCATCACTATGAACTCATAATGTCTATGGTGAGTCCGAAAAGCAATCTTTGGGATGCCTTGATTCCGCATTCGTATCTGGTAATAACCCATTCTCAAATCTAGTTTTGTGAAAAACTTAGCCCCTTGTAGCTCATCTAGTAGTTAATCAATAATAGGGATAAGAAACTTGTCTTTAATGGTGACCTGGTTAAGTGCTCGATAGTCGACACAAAACGTCCAAGAATCATCATACTTTTTAACCCGCAAAACAAGAGATGAGTATGGGCTTTGGCTTGGACGTATGATACCAGATGTCAGCGTTTCTTTCACTAGTTTTTCGATTTCATTTGGTATAGCCATACATAAACTGTTTCACATCCTTGTTTTGGGATAATTTTGTGATCATGACTTCATGGTGGAGGTAAGCCTTGAGACTCTTCAAAAATATCTTAATAAGACTATAAAAAAAGACTTCAGTTCTAGGTTAGTTAAACTCAAATTGAAACAAGAGCCACATGCACCTAATGCTAGCATGTTAATGGAATTTATCTGCATAATGATCCCTTCCTTACTCTTTTTTATTTTCTTTATCATTTCCATCCCATCCACTAGTATATTAATGGAAGTTGCCAATCCTGTGAGAGTGATCTTTTTTCCATTCATCTTGAATTGAATTGATAATTTAGGGAAATCCCATAGAATTGGGCCTAATGTACTCAACCATTGAGCCCCTAAGACAACATCACAACCCATTAAGGAGATTAAATAAAAATCTGCAATAATTAAATTGCCTTGAATCATTAAACTTACCTCATTATAACGTCCTATGCTAGCAATTTTCTCACCATTGGCCACTGTAACTTCAAACTTTTCTTTTGCATTAGGTATGATCCCCAATCTTCTTGCAACCTTACTATCTAAGAAATTGTGGGTACTGCTAGATCCTATTAGGATAATAATTTGTCGTTGGGCTAATCGACCATGAACCTTCATTGTTTGTGGACCTATAGCACCATAAATAACATTAACTAAAATCTCTTATGTCTCTAACTGTTGATTTTCTTCAATCTCCAAATCAACATCCGCATCTTCATCTTCATCATCAGACCATTTCCCTTCAATAAGGAACAACATTTTGCATCTATGCCCAAGGCTGAATTTCCCGTTGCAATTAGAGCATAGTCCTTTTTCTCTTCTTTCCTTAAGCTCAAATGGAGTCAACTTTTTAATTGGCATAATAGTATCTTATCACATGGTTGAAGAAATTGGGTTTGACTTTCATGACTTAGTTTGAGTACTTTGACAAGTGAAATTATTTTTTGCCTCATACAATCTCACTAGGCTAATTGTTGCAGAAAGAGATATAGGCTTACTAGCTTGAACGTCAGTTTTAATACTCTCTTTTAAGCCACTCACAAAACAACTAACCTATTATGTGGGTGAAAGTCGTTATACTCGAATAAGAAGCCTCTCAAATTGTGCCTGGTAGTCTCTTATGGAGCCAAATTGTTGCAACTTAGTTAAGTCACCAAAAAAGTCTTGTTATTGTGTGGGGCCATACCTATCATGCAAACTTTGCGTAAAATCCTCCCGTAACATTTACTGCATCTCGTTCTTGATGAGCGGAACCATAATTATGCCTCATTTTTCAGGTTGAATGAAGCCAATGACACTCTTTCCTTTTATGGTGTCTTGTGGAATTCAAAAAATTGTTTAGCTATGCAAATCCATTCAGTTGGGTCCTCTTGTCATATATCAAGGAAAATCCAATTTCACCAACTTAGGCAAGTAGGCATTGTTGGAAGAACCTTGACGGTTAGTTGATGCATGATTATTTCGCCACCCTTCATTATTTCAGGTTTGGCCATAGAAGCTTTATGCTACCTGACTTTTATTTGTAGAGATAATATCTAAACGAGCATTGATTGTAGCAAACATCTCCTGCATCTCCTTTAGAATCTTTTCCTGCCTGTTGGCAGAGTGGTAACTTCATCCTCTAATTGTCCTAATCGTTGCTTGTCCATGCCTGGTTTTGATACCAAGCTGTCACGTGCATGAGATCTAAAGTTGTCTTGTGCATGAGATCTTACGATTGGCCGGTTAAGAGAAAAAGGATCTCTTTTAAATTGATATTGCTTTTGCTTACCAATTTTGATTAACTAGAAATAGAAATATGGAGTAGACAAAGAACAAAATAAGCAATAGCCGTTTACTTCGAGGGAACCAAAACCTCCTAAGGAACTCGAAAAGCTAGTTTAGTGAATGAAAGAATTCTCCCACTTTATTCAACTTATTCGTTGGTAATAAATAGGGGAATAGTTTAACCACTCTCCAATATTTCAGCAACTACATATCAGGAACAGAAATAGTAACGCTGACTGATTCAAAATTCAAATAACAACTCAATTAGACTTATTCAAATTAAAATCAGGTAAGTGGCTAGTGGAGTTAACAGGTGTCCACTCCCATCAACTCAAATAAGACTTACTCAAACTAGAACCAGGACAAGTGGCTAGTGGAGTTAAAAGGTGTCCACTCTCATCAACTCAAGTAAAACTTACTCAAACTAGAACCAGGACAAGTGGCTAGTGTATTTAGCAAGTGTCCACTCCCATAAGTTACCTAATGTATTGTTGAAGAAATTGTAAGGAAAATGAAAGAAAAAAGATATGTAATCAATTGTAGTACTAGCTAGTTTTTCTTAAATATTTTTAGTGAAATTAATATATGTCACTAAAAATATATTTAATTATTAATTTTAAATTATAATTCTATTATTAATAATAATTAAATATCAATAAAACATAGAGATAAATTAATTAAGTAAATAATTTTATATAATAATAATTAATAAATTTTATGTGATTTCTATTAAAATAAATTATTAATAGAAATTTATGTATATATATTTTTATATATTAAAATAATTTATTAATTAGAACTATATTTAAGAAATTATTTAATAGATAACTGGTTTAAAATTGTGAAATTTAGGTACTTTAATTTTAATATTTGAACATATCTATTAAATAACTATTAAATTTAAGAAATATTTTTGTTTTTCAAAGTAATTTAAAATTTTAAAGTAAATATAAATATAAATAATTAAATTATGTTAGTGATAATTATTATTAGAATTTAATATTAAATAATAAATCAAATAATAGCAAATTAGGTTCTAAAAATAAAGAATAATTTGTATAATTTTCATAAATTTCAAAAAGTAGAACAATCTAAAACCAAAAACATTAAAATTTCTACAATAAATTAAAAAAAGTATAAAAGGTGAAAATGACAATAAAACTACGCAGGCCCTTAATAGATATTAAAGAGCTGGTTCCAAATAAGCAAATGCTAATTAGTTTGTTTTTTAAAATTAATTATCTTCTTCATTTAAACAGCTAGATGAGTAAGCAGATAAGTCCAATGAGTTTTTTCTGTACAAGCGCTATCTTTAATTTATTCTGGCTTACACAATTACCAATTGAATTCATTTAAGACAACTGTTTTAGAAATGGATGGATTTGGAAGCAGAAGATTGAAAGGGAAACCCTAGAAAATGAAATAAAACTCGTAAATTTCAAGGTGCATTACCAACGTCACAGGGACCAAAACCAATTTTGGGTTTCAGTTCATCCATCAACACGTGTCGATGATCCAAAATCAATTTGATTTGGTTAGATGGAGATGTAAACGTGGTAATTGTTGATGATTCGATGGAGATGTAAATGTGGTAATTAATAATATAATCTTAAAGACTCCCATAACACAAACAAATAATGTGAATTTTGTAGTCAGAGAATGATTTGCAGAGAGACGCGTAAATGGATATAACATCTGTGGATGTTCGCATGTCGAAAAAAGGCGTGGCCGTCTGCCCGTCCTGCTTTAGTCTGATTTTAGCTCCATCAACATCTTCATATTAACGGATAATCGGAAACAGGGATCTGGTCTGCATCATATACGCCTGATACACAAACTGCAAGGGTCCAGTGACCAAGACATGACTTTATTAGGTGGGACCAAGTGCCCAGACATGATGCATAGCACACAATCAATCAAATACCACTATGGCCAGGGCGAAGAGTTTCACTCACACGTTTCAAGCATCGCAGTGAGTTACACCAGAGAGATACGCGTCTCCCTCCACTAAGAATAAGAAAAACAAAGAGACACAAAAATAAATCTCAACACTTGGCCAAAATGTTGCAACCTGGCACACCTTTACCATTCTCAACCTGCAACTCAACTCTCTTCTTTTATTTTCACCTCCATTGCTTCTATTTGTCGGATTTCATCACCAATCTCTGACTTCTATATCTGGTAAGTAAAACCCACCACTTAGATTCCTAAGACTCTAGCACGCAAATTGTGGATTGTTTGTATCAATTACTACAACAATAAAGCCAAGAAACCAACAATATGAAAGTGACCCAGAAAGATTCAGAGAAGCTAATTTGGGATCAGATGAAGAGCCCTTCAGCGAACGCGCTCTCTGGGACAGGTTCACAAGCTCGACACCTACCAAAGCTCTTAGTTTGGTTAATCCTCTTCGTGTCACTCACTTACGTTGTCTACACTCTCAAGCTCGTCTCCTCCTCACGTGCCTGCAACGCTGAGCCGTTCGCGATCCATCGTCAGCTTTCCATAATCCGTGACAGCAGCAGCAGCAACACTTCAATTAGAAATATAACTGCTTTGGAAATACCTGGCCATAAAATCAGCCAGCAAACAGAGATAGAGCACGTCGTGTTCGGCATCGCAGCATCGGCCAAGTTATGGAAGCAGAGGAAAAATTACATCAAGATTTGGTATAAGCCTCAAAAAATGAGAGGCATTGTGTGGCTAGACGATGCCGTGGAGGCCCGGAAGGACGATGGCGTCCCGACGGTGAAAATATCTGGCGACACTTCCAGGTTCTCGTACAGAAACCGGCAGGGTCACCGATCGGCGATCCGGATCTCTCGGATCGTGTCGGAGACACTTCGACTGGGGCTGAATAATGTGCGGTGGTTCGTGATGGGTGACGACGACACTGTATTTGTGACGGAAAACCTGATAAGAGTGCTGAGGAAATACGACCACAACCAGTTTTATTACATCGGGAGCCTGTCAGAATCTCATTTGCAAAACATATATTTCTCGTACGGTATGGCCTATGGTGGCGGTGGTTTCGCGATAAGTTACCCTTTAGCTAAAGCGCTTGATAAGATGCAAGATAGGTGTATTCAGAGGTATCCTGGGTTGTACGGGTCCGATGATAGAATGCAGGCTTGCATGGCTGAACTCGGTGTCCCACTCACAAAGGAAGCTGGGTTTCATCAGGTTTGTGTCCGATTCTCATTGCCTTATTAACTCATTTATTTTAATGAACTGGGTCTGCGTTGAGCATAGGTTTTGGGGTTCCGATAAGATTTAGGGGAGGGCTGGGGAGGTGTAACAACACTTAGGCTAGCTCCATAATTGTTCGTCGGCGTGGCGTAGGTGTGGGGATGAGACCCACGTGATGTGACATTGGTTTTGGGGAGTGTCCATCGCTAAACTTGAATCAAGTTCGCGAGTCAAAAATGCAGACAGCTGGGAACTTTGTTTTTATAGCATTCTCATTTACGTTTCACACGAACTTTAGAGTAGACTTGGAATAAACTATTAGACAATTTCGTTCTTGACTTCCACGTATGGTCAGTCAGTTTATTTTGACCATTGGAGCTTATTTGCAACTGCGATGTATTGCAATTTGCAAGCAAATTATAGGTTTCCCAATTAAAGAGTTGGGTGGACAAACTGTAGGGAAAAGGGATTTGGGTCTTTATTGGATTGAACATATTCTCTTTGTTGTCCTCCTAATGGGTAATGACGTTGAGTCTGTTATCACAGAAATACTTGTATAGAGTTGCTGATCCCATCAGTTTACTTTTGCATCCAGTATGATGTTTATGGGAACCTGTTTGGACTACTTGCGGCGCATCCAGTTACCCCCTTGGTGTCGCTTCATCACCTTGACGTGGTTGAACCTATTTTCCCCAATGTTACTCGGGTTCAAGCACTGCAACGCTTAACAGTACCAATGAAACTGGACTCAGCAGCGCTAATGCAGCAATCGATCTGCTATGATAAATCTAAGAGCTGGACAATTTCTGTTTCCTGGGGCTTTGCTGTTCAAATTTTCCGAGGATTGTTTTCGCCTCGTGAGATAGAAATGCCTTCAAGAACTTTCTTGAATTGGTATAGAAGAGCAGATTATACAGCGTACGCATTTAACACGCGTCCTGTTAGCCGAAACCCTTGTCAAAAACCGTTTGTGTTTTACTTGTCAAAGGCAAGATTTGATTCTTTACTAAACACAACAGTGACCGACTATGACCGACATCTTGTTCCTCACCCTCCCTGTAAATGGAAGATGGTTGATCCGGCCAATCTGAGCAGTGTAGTGGTTTTCAAAAAGCCGGACGCTCATCTATGGGATAGGGTAAGTTGCCTCAAACTAATGCATTTAATACTCTTGTACCTTGAATTTAGCTTATCTTTCATGAAATTAGTTAAAGAAAATGATTTCCAAAGTGATCGATATGGTTTCCTGTGTACATCCGTGTTGGGACAGTCTCCAAGAAGAAACTGTTGCAGAGTGATAAACTCGAAGAATAAAGGAAGCATGAAGATTGATGTGGGTGTATGCAGGGACGGTGAGATTAGTGAAATGTAGATGCAATTGGTACATTTCTTTATTCACTTTTAAAATTCCAGTTTAACTAATTTATCCAATTTTGTAAGTGTATTCCTGCCCAGGTCCAAGAATTTCAAAAACAATCACTAGAAGAGAAGAAAAGAAAATTGTTGGTGTATAAAAGTTGGGTATCATTTGTGTTGTGTCATTTAAGTTGTATTCTACATATTTTTCTATTATGGCACTTGCTTAGCTTGGCATTCATGCACTGGTTAGACCATGTCTAACGAGAATAAAAATAATATGATTGTGCGACAAGAAGTTGACAACAACATCATGATATGCTGCTACTTTTTCAGTGGTAGACTAGACTACCTCTGCCGACAGTTTTACCCGTACAACTCTTTTAACATTTATAAATATTAGAAACGCGGTTTGTTTTCAGTTCACTACCTAGCAGAGTGGCTCGTGCGCTTTCGTTATCGGGAATCAAACCTTGGTTCTTGTCCCAAGTTACCTTGTTAGATTGCCAACCGAGTTACCTGCGCGGGCTACAATCTGATCAGGCCCAGCTGTGAGGACAGTTAGGGTGGCTGATTCCATCTTTTGGGACAAAAATTGCAAATTGTATGTAATTCTATTTACGTCAATCAGTGATGAGTGTGGATAATAATGTCTTTGATTTGTAGCAATTTTAAGAATACCATATTGGTATTTAGTTCTAGTATTACCTTGTAATCGAGTACTGTATTGGATAATTTCAAAAATTATAAAGTATTTTTTAATTTTTTAATTTATAAATTAATCTTTCAATATAAAGTATTAGAAAGTAGACGATGTCAAGGCAGGCTGACCAACATGATAATTTTCTACTTAAAATTTCAAGATTTTAAATTAGTTTTTCACCTCCAGTCATGAGAAATGAGTTGAGTTAAATATCCTAAAACATGAGAAAGTAAATCAAAGTTTGTTTATGAGAACGAGCCTTTCGGCAATGTACCAATTTGCTTATGGTCGACATTTTATGAAAATGTTTTATATCTATAGAGAGTTCCTAAGAGACATAAACTGATTAATTTATAATTTTATTTGAATTAAAAAAAACCTTAAAGTTGGAACTATATTTTTAACCTAAGATGTTGTAAATTTAAAACTATGGAGTGAATGTCCTTAATTTTGAATAGTTCAATTATAAAAATATATTTTTGGATGACCTAAAAGTTATTTAAAAATTTAATTTTCATTAAGAGGCTTTTTCTAAAAAACTATTAAACTCTTAAATTATTGTAAAAAATTTATATTTTTTCTGTCCTTTACTCTCATTATAATTATAATCTATAGGTATGTTTTGTATTGTATATTGAATATTCTATTAAATTATGAAATTCAATTTTTTATTAGATTAAATCAATATTTTTTGCAGTGAAACTTCAAACTTTTCATTTATTAAAAAAAGTATAAGCACACTAAAACAATTCATATCAAATGGATTACCGATAGTCTTGTTTGGTTGGAAATATTCCATACCTGGTCAAATGGGGGACCTCTATAACCCGTGACTTAAATGAGGCTACCTAATTCAAAATCAATTTAGGGTTTACCTGGTAATAGCTTCCTACAAATCAGTAGTAATGTTCAAACGTCCTGGGCTTTGGCGGCATTTATTGGTTACAGTAAGTGGGCCAGGAAATTTATACTCTATTTCTGACATACCCGCTTCATTAAGGGGGTGCTTGGCTTATATAGGGTAATGAGAATGAGAATAGGAATGAATATAGTGAGGAATGAGAATGAATATAATCATTATAATAATAATGGTTGGTTAAAATGGAGGAATGATTACTATTACCTTTAATGGTGGTTGGTTTGTAAAAAATCTTAAAAAATAAAAACTTGTTAAATTTTTGGTTTATATCAAAATTTTAATATATTTTAATTAATTATATTTTATACACCCTATTTATAATTACAAAATGTTTAAAATCAAGTATATTGCGGTATTTCATTTTCAATAGTTCTTGAAGGAAAAAAATGCTCCAGTAGTTTCTTGCATCAACATATCATTAGTTACATAATATTCCCAAAATATAGCTTAATAATAAAAAAATTGTACAATTCATCAACATAACCATAATATCCACCATTCCATTGCTATAGTAAAATCAAGTAACATAGTTTAATACAATTTACATTCCTCTGATAAGGCCAAATGATGTAAAATATCTGTCGTATACACAATACCTTAACCAAAAGCCTTTAATTGATGAAAAATAACCAGGTTAACAGTACAAAATATTGTTCACATCACAACTACAAAAGACCCAACTAATACAAAATAACCTAGTTACGTAACATCAATTGCATCATAAGTTCATAATACTTACAAAAATATTAATTTGCTTCCTCAAATGATTCATATAGTAGAAGATGGATAGAGGAATCCAAGTACAAAATACTTTTTTAAATGACTTGGCAAAGCGAATAAAACCTGAACTTTGCCAAGATCATTACGAAATAACATAGCAGCCTTACCAACATCCATTTGAGATATACCAATATTAAGAAGCTCAGTCATGAGCTCTTGCATCTTCTCATCAGTTAGAGAATCAGATTTAGAATCCGCAATCAAAGCATTTGTAACAGATGCATATTATGAGGCCATTTGTTCGTAAATAGACTCAAACTTAGCAGTGAAATTGTCTAACCTTGACTCAATAGTATTTTGAAGTGTTGCTGGTCTTTTTTTCTTGTAAGAATTTTCCTTTCTTGGTGACAAGTTTTTTCGCCTTTTTATTCTATGACTACTTGAAGGAATGGCCGATGATCCTTATGTATCAGATACCACAACAAGTTCATCTTTAATGTCCGATGAAGAATAGACTATCATATTCCTTGGGCTATTAGCCTTAGCATTTGCTTAAGCTATATCCTCAGTTTTGGGTCCCGTCGCTTTATCTTTACCCCACGCCATGTCTAATTTTTGCAAATATGGGAATTTAAAGTTCCATATTTCAATTGCATTTTTGTGATTCTGTAAAAAAGAATTACAAGAAGAAGCATATTAAAAATGCAATAACAAGAAAATATTATAATTATGAAAAAAGAAACTACTAAAATAAGAGTTCAATCAACTTTTGAGTTAGATGTCCTTACCAAACACCATTCGTCAATCCATTGTTTCTCACAATTGATCTTATGCTCAACATCATCCTACTGACAGCCACTTTGCATACACATTTCAGAAATTGGATTGTATTTATTGCTTAACCATTTAACCTTAGAGTCAATGTGAGGATCGACATCCTTATCAAAATTGAGAATCTTACTCAGCAACATCTTGTGCACTTTAACTATGTAATTATTCTTAAATCCCCCCATCTACTTTCCATAAAGGATCACAAGCTAGTTCTTGCAAAATGTCGACCAAATCTTCAACCTCATCATCCTTCCAATACTGCTTATTATTTCCCCTCCCAAGAGCAGCCATAGTCATTCCTAATAAAAGAATAACAAAGTAACAGTTATCAAAGAAATAACATATAACAAAAATAACTTTGCTGAAAAATTTAAAGCATGCACATGTAA
>JANZLX010000213.1:27002928-27030533 GCA_025531955.1 Erythroxylum orinocense
TGTTGCTCACGAGGGCAAGTTAGAAGTCGGGATCAGTTCGCGTCTGCATTAGGATATTTCTTATCTTTGTATCCAGTATATTCATTGAATTTTGCACAGTGTATAATTGAATGCCCATTTTTTATTAATTGACAATGTATGGAAATTTTTAGTAATGGGATTGTGTGTAAAATGTGGATATGACTGTATATGTTTTGCTTTTTGAAATGGGCCCAAATTGCCTATTGTAATTGTATTGACTATCTTGAAACCAAGTTTTCTATATATATGGCCCATATTGGAAATAGTTTTTCGCAAATGTTAAGGTTAAAAAAAAAAATTATACCGGTTATGAGTGATTGATTTTTCTAGCATGCTACCTTCGCGAGCACGGACTCGGATATCACCGTCGATGTCGGGTTCGGGTCTTGCAGAGATGGGATGCTACACTAGCGGTCCAATCCTCTCAAGGATTTCGTAAAGACCATATATCTTGGACTCAACTTGCCCTTCTTGCCAAATCTTATGACTCTTTTCCAAAGAGATGTCTTAAGGTAAACTTTTTCACTGACTTCGTACTCCGTCTCCTTTCGGTGTGCATCAGCATAACTTTTCATTCTATCCTGTGCTGCCTTAAGCCTTTGCTTAACTAACTTGACTATGCCAACTGTCATCTGAATCAACTCTGGTCCTGTTAGTTTCTTCTCTCCTTCTTCATCCTAGCATATCAGAGTTCTACATCTCCTTCCATACAATGCTTCATATGGAGCCATCTGAATGCTTGAATGGTACGAATTATTGTAAACAAATTCGACCAATGAAAAATGCTCATCCCAAGCTCCTTTGAAATCCATCACATATGCCCTGAGCATTCCTTCAAGTGTCCAAATAGTCCATTTAGATTGACCATTTGTCTGGGGAAGAGAAGTTATGCCAAAATTTAACTTAGTTCCTAAAGCCTCTTATAAGCTTCCCTAGAATCTAAAAGTAAATCGAGGATCTCCATCAGAAACTATAGAATCTGGAATCCCATGTAATCTTATTATCTCATCAATATATTTCTTTGCTAGCACATGCAGAGACTCAGTCTGTTTAACTGCCAGAAAATGGGCTAACTTTGTCAAACAATCAACAATGACCCATATAGCATCATGCTTCCTACTGGTCTTAGGCAATCCCATTAAGAAATCAATGGTTACTAGTTGCCATTTCCACTCAAGAATGGACAAGGGCCTTAACTTGCCAGAAGGGGCCTGGTGTTCAACCTTAACTTACTGACACACTAAACACTTACTTGCATACTTTGCTACATCCTTCTTCATGCCTTTCCACCAGAAATAATTTTTTAAATTTCTGTACATCCTGGTGCTACCTGCGTGCATAGCATAAGGTGCATTATGTGCCTTATCAAATATCTCATCCTTCACCTCCTTGACATTCGGGATACAAAGTCTATTTCCTACTATCAGGAGTCCATCATCCCTCATTATCATTTCATTCTTCTTGCCATTCTTAATATCTTCTCGGAGTTTGCTTAATTTTGCATCCTGTGCTTGCAACTCCCTAACTTTCTCCTTGAGTATCTGTCTCACTCTGAAATTTGCAATAACACATTCTGGTTCTTCCTGTTTCAAACTTATCCTAAGCTTAGCCATTTCTTCCAATAACGACAGATAAACTGTTTGAACATGGGCTATTGATGATTTCCTACTCAAGGTATATGCCACTACATTTGTCTTCCCTGGATGATACTCAATAAACAAATCATAATCTTTAATTAGCTCCAACCACCTTCTCTGTCTCAAATTCAGTTTCTTTTGGCTCAACAAATACTTAAGAATTTTATGATCTGTGAAAATCCTCGTTTGAACCCCATACAAATAATGTCTCTAAATCTTCAGGGAAAAAACCATTGCTGTTAACTCCAGATCATGGGTCGGGTAATTCAGTTCATAAGGCTTTAGTTGTCGTGAGGCATAAGCTATTACCTTGTCTCATTGCATCAATGCACAACCCAAACCCTTTCTCAAAGCATCATTATACATTGTATAACCTTCATCGCCCATAGATTGGAGCACTTATCAATATGTGCTTAAACTCCTCAAAGCTCTTCTAACATTCGCCACTCCATATAAACTTTTGATTCTTCCTCAATAACTTAGTCATCGGAGCAACTATCATAGAGAATCCCTCAAAGAATCTCCTATAATAACCTGCTAGACCCAGAAAACTCCTCACTTCTGTCACTGCCTTGAGTGCATGCCAATTCACCACTGCTTCAACCTTTCTCGGATCAACATGTACCCCATCTTTTGAAATCACATGTCCAAGAACTACACCTCATGAAGCCATAACTCATATTTGCTGAACTTAGCAAAAATTTCCCTCTTCCTTAATATCTACAACACAATTCTGAGATGGTCCTCATGCTCCCCTTCACTTTTGGAATACACCAGAATGTCATCAATAAACACTATGAAAAATGGATCTAGATATTCCTTGAAGACCTATTTATAAGATCTATGAAAGCAGCTAGAGCATTGGTCAAACCAGATGGCATGACTAGAAACTCGTAATGCCCATAACGAGTCCTAAAGGCTGTCTTGTTTACATCAAACTCTTTGATTTTAAGCTGATGATAGCCTGACCTAAGATCAATCTTTGAAAAGACAGTTGCTCCCTGCAGCTGGTCAAACAGATCATCTATTCTAGGCAGAGGATATTTATTCTTAATAGTCACCTTGTTGAGTCTCCGATAATCAATACACATCCGCCATGTTCTATCTTTCTTCTTAACAAACAGAACAGACACTTCCCATGGTGACAAACTCAGCCTTATGTACGCCTTGTCTATTCCTTCAACTATTTCTTAAGCTCCTTCAGTTCAGCTAGGTCCATCTTATACGGTGGCATAGAAATGAGTGCGGTTCCGAGAATCAAGTCGATGGCAAACTCGATTTTCCTCACTGATGGCAAACCAGGTAAGTTATTAAACCACGCTTGTTTCTGGAACCCAACTTCGGATCATGAAATGTGAGCATCTTACCCTTCAGGGTTATTTCAAAGAACCCTAATTAGCCATCATCCCATAAGAGTAGAGTGCCTACACACATCAGTTACCATACTCAAACTCGTTTCTCCTATTTTAGAATAGAATTTGAAAATATTCAAACTAGAATTTCAATTTGACTTCTTTAGAAAAAATGTAACTCCATGTCTCTAGTTTATTTTAAAGTAAGAACCATCTTAATCGAAGCTTTATAGATGAAGATATGCTTAAAAAGCTAAAGCGTGCTCCTACCCCAATCATGCTCTTCCAACTGATCCCTCATTTTCTTTCCATCAAACTTTTTCAAATCAACTCTAAAAGATGCTAATTTTTATGGAGAGATAGAAACATGTCTCATGAATCTATTGATTTAAGAATCACCTCATTTGGAGGTCAGATGAGGAAGTTATGACCAAAAGAATCCAACATGTTTATACCCTCAATCATATTGTACCTAACTTGGCACAAATGCCATAACTTTCAATATAGATGTTGGATTGAGTTTGTTCTTAGACGGTTTTAAATACAACTTCTAGATCTACAACTTTTATGAAGAACACAAAGCGAGATTTTGCCTCTAATTATTAGTTAGGGATCACTGTGTTTGCTACTTATACATTTGTACGGTTTTTAATGTATCATGACAGTACATTTTATCAATATAGATAATGATCATTTTGCTCTCAGTCATACATATTGTTATATATTATCATAATACAAGTGAAAGTCTTAAGATTTATATCAATTTTAAACATTTTGAAGGTTGTTGGGCCTATATATACGGATTGACCTTGAGCCTATATCATTAAGTCACATACAGATACATATAAATCCAGGGATAAGTGTTTAATCCCATAACGCTTTTCTTTAATGCGGTTTAACATTCATTAAGAGAAAACAAATTTCTCTAATGCTCTTGAGCATAAAGTTCAGAGAAATTGAGACCTACAAATGAAAAGATGATACGTTTAAGATCATACAGGTACCATCCTAGTTTGCCACACTCCATTTTCTCATTCATGTTAATAAGGTATTAGATATGCATGATTGTATTGGATTTGTGTCACATATAATACATGCATTTGATATTTTTTGGTATCGAAAGTCTTACGGGACAAAATAATGGACTTTCATTATCTTTAGATCAAATAATTTTTTAAGTCGGTCAACTTATACATTGATTTGGCTTAACCGCCCTTACTTGTTTTATTATTCTTACAATTACTGTAATTAATTATTATCCAGAGGAGAATGTTAGTAATTTTTCAAATATTGGACAACAATTAATTACAATTTTAATAAATTTACAGCTAAGCGAATCAAAATTGATCCAATTAAAGATAGCAAAGTAACTCAATAAGGGATTTGTTTTAATGAACTAAGTTCAACGAAGAAAATGAATCCTAATCAGTGTAGGTCGGACATGCATTGGACTTATGATTGGGAAGCCCAATACGGTTATTATATATAGTTGCTAAAGTCTCCTACTTCCATTTAAGTAAGTTGTGAGCATTCGGATTCTTTGACTCATTAAAAGCATTGAACTTATGATTGGGAAGCCCAATACGGTTACTATATATAGTTGCTAAAGTCTCCTACTTCTATTTAAGTAAGTTGTGAGCATTCGGATTCTTTGACTCATTAAAAGGTTCATATGTTAAGAAAGACACATAAAGACGTTAACGACATCTAGTTGATCAACTTTCATAAAGGTCGAGGAGAAAGTTCGAAGGTTTCGGCATTGAAAAGCTCGTTTGAAGTTATAGAAAGTAAAATAGGTATTTTTCGCATTTTTCGTTTATTCACTTTCACATTTGATCCTAGCATGTAACTAGGGACGGAGCCACAGTGGGAGCAAGTGGGGGCACTTGCCGCCACTAGCTCCATGAAATATTACATAAAAAGGTTATCATTTTAAATTTTTAACTCATAAAAAAATTAAAATTTTGTCCTCACTAAAATCTTTAGGACAAAATTTTTTGTTTTGCCTTCATTAAAATTTTGCCCCTATTCAAAAAATTTTCTGGATCCGTACTTGCGTATAACTAAGGCTCATGTTATGCCTTACACGCAACGATTGCGTTTCCCTTTTAAGGTGGTCAGTTTTGCACTTCTCCAGTATATAAATACAGCGTACAGAAGAGAAGTGATGGGGGATAACTAAGAAGTAAAACTGTAAAACTAAGGTTGCAACTGTTGATATGGTTTTATCGTGCCACAATTGCTGTGAGCGATAGTTCATTTGCGGAACAGCAAGGCCTGTGGTTACTTGGAGTAGTATTAAAGGCCGTAACATCCCTTCCACAGAAGAAACCTGGTTCTTTAGGTTGAGGTAAGACACCTTCCCCTCCCAACATCAGGACAACAGACGACATACTTGGCCTGTCGTCTGGGTCTCGTTGAACACAAAGGAGACCAACGTGAATTGATCTCAGGGTCTCAGAAGGGTCACAGGTATCTCTCAGTGATTCAGCTGTAATCTCTGATGGCCTCCCTTCTGTATGCAACCTCCAGGCCTGATAGTTGGAAATAATTAACTTTTACAGTGTCAGGAAACAAGAAAATTCTAATTAATGTGACACTTACATGGGCAAGCAAGCTAAGATGGTGCTGTGAATCATAGAATCCTCTGTTTCGCTTGCCACTTACAATCTCGAGCACCATAACACCAAAGCTAAACACGTCTGACTTCACTGAGTAGAGCCCAGCGACTGCATACTCTGGTGACATGTAACCACTGCCAGAAATCTTAACAGTTATCTCCCAGCTACTACTTAAGAAATTAGATTGTCACATAAATTAGAGGTTTTCAGAGACACTTACTATGTACCCGCCACCTTATTTGTATTTGCCTCACTTTCATTTCCAGTGAAACTTCTTGCAAGGCCAAAGTCAGAGATTTTGGGGTTCATTTCCGAGTCTAATAATATATTTCCAGCTTTTAGATCTCTATGAATTATTCTGAGCCTTGAATCTTGATGAAGATAAAGAAGTCCACGAGCGATCCCATTGATTATGTTGTACCGCTTTGGCCAATCAAGTAGCCTGCTCTGCTCTTGATCTGCCAAATGTTTGGCCTAACTTAATATATTTTTCGCTCTTTTCATATTCTGAAATTTGAACTTTAAGGAAGCAGAGAAATTGGAGAGGATATGCGCTATTAAGAACTTGGATGTATTGTAAATATTGGATCAAATAAAAAAGCACTTCTTCAGCCTTTGCCGTAGTATTTATGAACTATCGCACCACTCAACTTAACAGAAAAGGAAATGCTATGGGATTTTAGAGATTCAAACCAAAGATAATGAAGTCCAGGCTTTTGTTAGGCATGTACTCATAGATCAGCATCTTTTCGTTTGCATGAATGCAGCATCCTAGAATCTTCACCAGATTCCTATGTTGAAGTTTTGCAATATGCGTTACTTCATTCATGAACTCAGTCAGCCCTTGTGTTGAATTCCTGGAAAGTCTCTTCACAGCAACTTCTTGTCCATCTTTCATCCTTCCCTATAAATTTAATGAGCAATCGTACCTTGTGAATATTTTTGGTTTGATGGAAACAGGTCATTGTTTAATCTATGAAAGTAGGTGCCAAAAATAATATAATCTAGAGAGAATCATTGGCTGTGAATTTAGAAATCCATCAAGAACCAACCTTATATACGGGACCAAAACCCCCTTCTCCAAGTTTATTGTTAGCAGAAAAGTGATTGGTTGCAAAATTAATGGTACCCAGATCAAACAATGGCAATTCTAGATCTTCCTTTTTTGAATTTCTTACTTGAAGACCTGAGCTTGCTCCAGAAAAAAACAGAACTAGAATGAGTGCATTAGTTACTTGGTCTGAAATCGAAAGCAGAATGCAGTAGATACAATTTCATGAAATTATTAACGCACCGTCTTTCTGCCGCTTCTTTTTCCAAGCGTACACGACCAAGGCGAGAACTAGAAGCGATAGTAAGGCAGAGCTTAACAGAATCTTCATGTGATTGGATTTAGTATTAGTTTCCCCATTACCACTGCTGCCAACTTGCATGGAAATTGTGAAAACAAACAATTCATTATTCAAGATTAGTTGTCGTTCAATTGCCAGAGAAAAGAGATCATTATTAGCCTTTCCTTTTAGTTCCAAGAAAGCTTCAGAATCATACCTATGTCCGATGCAGTCATCCTGATATAAATATCTTGGCCATCTTCACCTAATTGTCTCATGTCAAGAAGGTCACCAAACCATAATAAACACCCACTTCTTTCTCCACTAATGTTCAAATTTGAGTAAGCAGTACATGAACAGTCTCGCAGGCATTTGCTCTCACACTCCTCAAGACTCATACTTCTATTGTACCATGATCTTCCAGTATCTGGCAACTTGATTCCACTATAGTTTAAGAATCCATCTCCATAGCAATTTAGTGGATTCTTCCTGACACAACCACTATTCCAGTCCAAGTTGTCCCATTCACGTGAAATATTTGGCATAAATCCTGTCACACAACCACAGATTGGGCTGTTGTCGATGTTGCAGCAACCATATGCCCCACATAATGCATACTTGTCGCAATCATCAATTTGTGAGTTGCGATAAAGCTCCCATTCCCCTGTCCGATCAATCCATGTATACCTTTGAATAAGACCATCTGCATGTAAGATGACCCTGGAGGGAAGTGAACTGTTGAGGAGTTGATAGCTATAAGATATACCCTTCTCATCGTTTTCATATTCGTACGTGTATATGGGATTTGGTTTCAATTGAGGTGTACCGCTGAACCGCAGGCCATTCCATGGACCTGGTCGATATTGAATAATTGAATTCTTTTTAAGAAGCAATTCAGGATATCCCCCAGTATCAAATCCATAAGTGAAATTTCCTGGAGAAGGATCAGCAGGTGTCTTCCACGAGGACAAGTACAAATTCAGGCCTGTTTTTCTATCCCTCCCGAGTTTCATACCGGGCAGGAGTGTGTTGCCAGGATTATCAAAACTCTGCCACAATACATTTTGCGGGTTGTTATTAGCCTCGTCTTTTACAACTAGATTGCCTGAGTCCAAAAGTTGTGCAACAGGAAACGAAGCTGAAGCTGATTGACTAGAAGACCAAATTGAAATATTTCTATCGAACAGCACCAGACCATACTGGCTGGTAACTCTCAGGATACCTGAAGTGTCTGTGAGAGGGGTCACTCTGTTGGCAACCCAAACTACGGTTAAAACAGTAACTTTGTTGTACCAAATGCCCAAGTACCTGTACTTGGAACTTCCTGCTCTGAAAAATCCTAAACAAAAGCGTCCACCTTCCGAAACCATTGTGTCACCGTCTCGAAGAACTTGAGTTGTATCTATGGAATCAATTTTGTTTGAAACTGCTGCATTTATTAGCAGGAAACAGGAACACAGAACAGCAGAAATAACATCCATGAAGGATGTTCCGAATATCTGGCAGCAACCTTGTGATAAAAGTGGATGAATGTTCTTACCAAAATTCAGGATCGGTAGTGAGATATAATAATAAATTGGGAAGGAAGCTACGTCTCCGTGTTTAAGTTAATCGTGTCTTTTATTTATTGGCTTGTTTCTTTCTGACGACTTTTCTCAATAAACAATATTTTTATTTAATTATATGGCAACAAGGGAACAAGACTTTGAAGATTCATGTGCCGATTTTTACAAGGTAGCAGTTATCTGTCAACCTGAACACGTAGAACTTTTTGACTTCTATTGTATACCAAGAATATACAATTATAAATATCAGATTGTGACTACCATAATTCGTGGATATTGGTAAATTACATAACACATACGTGATTTTCCGATATTTCGAGATTGACAACAGGCGGCCACTTGGACCTCTAAATGAAGGTCACGTATTAAGGTTTATGCAAAATGATGCTTCAAGTAAGCTGGTCAGCGAGCCGCGTTAGATCAGGGACGCCATCTACGTAACCATGCAACAGCACAGTTTTCTTTCAGAAGTGTAATTTTCAGTGGTTTCATAATCCTCATGTCAGATTTTGATTGTGGTTCAACCGGATTCTGGCGAGATTGCGTTTGGTTGTTGGGATCCATGGAAATTACCTGGATCTGCTACGATGAACCTGTAAAATAAAGAAGGCACGTCGGAAGTTGTGTCCGATTAGCCCCTCCGACGCTCAAGTCAGTCTTTTCCTGAGGGTGAGGATGCTAAATGCAGAGAAAACTAGGTTATGATTGCGTACCTCAATCACGGTAGGATCTTATCTTATATATGGATGGATATTAGGTTTAGGTCTTTACGTATGTAGGTCTTTGTGTTTGCATGGGAGTCTGTCACATGCAGATGGGCTGAGAAGAGCGTGGATCGGGCTTGGGCTTGACATGGTTATTGGGTGTGAGACTGACCTTTGAAGAATGGACCGATCGGCCCTCGGGTCGTTTGGACTGGATCCGGGCCCAACACGGCCGACCCGACCACAACGAAACCCCAATTAAGTTTTATTCAGTTCCATCGATACCATAAATTTTGACACCCATCATATTGTTGGGATTGATAGAGAATTGACAAAGGACTTGGTGGCTCATAAACGTTTTCGTTTCTTTATGATGATTCTACATAAAAGAAAAGCTACCCTTTTATTTTATTTCATTGGAAAGCGTAAAAGTTTTCCTAAAATATGAAACCCGTTTAAGGAATTTTTTTTAATGTATTCATTAAGTCGTTAGGATAAATATTTCTCTTTATTGAAAGAATTAGAGTACTCCAAACAAGTCAAGTTAATGTGCCATTCGTTCCTCCTCCCGTGATTTCAATTAAAAAGAATAAATAACTGAAATCGTTTGAGAAGGTGAGATGAAGTTAATTGAAAATAACATATAGGACATTTCAATCTTTACCGTGATTTTCCCTTTGAACTCTTTATCCTTAAACTTACAAAGAAAAATTGAATTACATAAATTATGTGGCATTTCACATAGGAATATGTATTAGATTACTAACTAATTCCTAACCAATTTAATAATAAATCTAGACAAAGCGTTATAAATGATAAAGCAAACTTTTGCTAATACGATGTTGAATATTAAGAGTTCAAGGAGGTCTCGTATCAAGAATAGGAGAATAGGTTATATAAGTAACTAGTTATTTTCAGGCATGTAATTTCTAAAGGTCAAATTAAAGTTTATAGATCCCTCAATAATATGACCAACATATCACATGGAATTCCGACCTATGTGCACGAGAGATGAGGTTGTAATGGCGATCGAAGAACGAGTTCCTGTATGCGTGGCTACGTGTATGCTTTCAATGAAGCAATTTCTTTACATGAATTGATATAACCTTGTTGACAAATGCAGTACTGAGCCGTATGACACATGACCTCATTTATTGGCTATAATCTTGCATCTTTACTACATACATGCACTTATTGTGAGAGACTTCAGACAGGCAAAACTCACATGGGGTTCGTATATATCGATAGGCAGTGTTGTACACTTACTCTTCATATGAGTTTTAGTCATTTAGAGGACCCAGTAGTGAGGGGACGACCGGAATGGGTTTTGGATTTTAGGGTTAGGATTAGGCAGTGTAACCACAGACATCTCACATGCCCATTTGACCCCACTATTCAGGTTCCTGTCTTGGCCCGTAACAATCACATTATATGTACTGGTAATCTAGAATTCTCCCAATTATTTGCTTCTCTACGTACCATATAATGCCAGTTTACTTCTAAGTCGGTTTTAAGCTAAGATAAGGAACACAGTACTGTATATCTTGCAGCAACATGGAGTACAGATTATGTCATTCGAAATTAGTACAAAATAGTGAGGATACAGTTGAACATTAACTTAAAAAGAAAATTAAATATAGAAGTCTTTTGTGTTTGATATAGTATAACAATATAAGAACATACATCATGATATTGATCATCTTTCAATATACAGTTCTTGAGGTATATAAGGAATAAGTGAAAAGAAACGTTCAATCTGTAAGTTTGAACTGTTGAATTGAAGAATGATGGGGATATTATTACCACTTAAAAGAAGGCAGTCTAGCAATTGGACTATAACAATCTAAGAACATAATCCGAATAAAGAAATAGTAAAGAGGAGTGCAAATCCACTTCAAAAATAGTGTTAATGCTTCTGTAGGCCTAGGCCAATAGTATAGATTATAGAGATTATTTAAGATAAGTATTTGTCTTACTTCTTGTTTTCCTGTAACAAGTGAGAAGAAAAGGAAAATCTGACAAAAGGCAAGCAAAAGAATCAATGTGAAAGGAGCTAGGAAGTTAGTTTTGTCGCTTTGCCGCCAGAAAATTGATATTGAACTAATAAATCGGATCCTTTGTCCCAAAATATTCCACATATCGAAACGTGGGTTCGCAGTGAAGTGTCGGAACAAACATTATTACGAATTACCTGTCTGGAAACCACATTCTTTTGTTAAAAGGAGACATGTAGATTATTCTTTTATTACAGGAACATTTAACATTGCATAGCTTCTCTTTTGAAAATTGGTCTTGAGCAGGTAATTACGTCCGTTGCCTCACTGCATCTCTCTGTAGTTTCATACTGTTATTTAAATGGTTTAGCACCTTGTGAATTAGATGTACCAGTTGAGAGCTAGCTACTATTTCATCTCTCTGTAACATTTCTCTTACACACGCCAAGCTGTATTGTACCATTTTCGTGCTTACCTTTTCCAGGTTCCTGGAGCATGCCTCACTATAATTAAATAGTCATTTGAACAATGTGGAGAATGTGGTTAAGGGTAGGCGTTTAAATTCTTTATAAAAAAAAGTAACATACTTTTAAATAAATGCGCAGTTTAATTTGAGCAAAATGAGTCTCCATAAATAGAACTAGTAATGAAAATGTTAACTACGATTTAATTAAATTAATAGTCAGTCAGTAATCAACAACTAAAAATGGACATGAGGATTGATTAAAATTGAACGAGTCTTTGGTGTTTGGAAATTATTGGACACAAGTTTTGGATGATAAATTTGCCTATTAATTAGCCAAGGATTCAATTTCCGGAAGCAAGGGAAAAAGGACTTGAAAGAAAAAGTCATGTGGTCCTTGTCAGCCTATATCCCCAATGATCAACATGCCCTCACATGTCAATTTAAGCACGACATTTATAAATTATCTTTACGTTCCAAGTTGTTGAATATTAATATTTAATTGAATTGTCTCTAAACAAAGACAATGTCTGGCAAGCAAAAGTTGGAATGTGAATTAATATTTAGCTCCTTTGAAGACAGCTTGTGAACTTAAGTTATTCATAGCAGGCAATTTCTGATTAGCAAGAAATAATATTGACTTAGAATTGGTGTTAAGGGCATACAAATCATGTTTTCCTCGGCGTTTTCGTTGTATGACAGACAACTAACTTTTTGGACTGTGAAAAGTGCGTTATCATATTTTGTTTAAAGAATGGGTAACGTGGGGTGATAGCTGTCCTGCCTGTAAATCTGATCCGATCGAACAGAGCCAAATGCCAGCTGCAAGTTTAGCAGAAAAAGAATAGATTGTACAGTTCAAGAGCAAAGTTAGTCCATGAATCTATAACACTAAACTAAATATGGTAACTTGATCTGATGAAGCATGCAGCATTAATGATGAGCAACTACTGAAAATTAGGGAAAAGAAGCCACACACACGTTGTTCCTGGTCAATCAAGTTTTGGTCAATAACCATTAAAAAAGAAAAAATCTTTGCAGATGAACTTGAGCTTTTACCATAGAATTGCATGGAATTGTGAAACATGGAAGGCGATATTCTATATATTATTTACCTCAACACTAATTTTTGGCCTACGTCCATAATCAATACAAGAAAGCATTAGAGCATGCTTGAAATTTCACCAATATTATCTCTTAAGAATTTTCCCTAACTCCAAACTAACCTTTGTGATTCGACATTTTAGGGAAGTCCTGGTAACACTTAGCCATTAGACCTTCAATTGAACTTTTTACATTTAAAACGGAACTGCAAATTGAAAGTCGACGGGAAAGTTTATCGGTATTTGTACATTTCTCATAAGACAAAACAAGTACTCTCGACAACATGCTCATCTTGATAGTTTTTTTTTTTTTCCTTTTTCTGAAAAGAAGCAAGGTAAAAGAAGGGATTTTGATTCGGATTGGGACTCCACGGCATGTGCACAAAGACAAGAAACGAGACAACAGTGGTTGTGACTTCTGAGAGCTCCAACCCTATCGGTCTGGGAGGCATGGTGCAAACGTCGAGAGTTGTTATTGGGTGGGCCATCGCCATGTCGTGGCAGTATCTAGACAAAATGGTCAGAGGATATAGTTTGGCATCAAACATTAGTGGTGGTGTGCATGGCGGTCATGCTTATGCCTTGCATAAGTTAGTGACCCTCCCTACTCCTTTTCTCTTCACACCACTCCATGCACCCAAATTTTTGTTGGTTAACCCGACAGGCCTTGTTCTCTCTTTTTTAAAATTCCAATGATTATCTGTTAACAAATTTTGATGGATTAATATGACAAATTATTGTTATATGAGAATCATTTTATAAATTTGAATAGTGGCTTCATATGGATACGGTACCTTATCATTATTATTAGAACTTGAACAAGTTTAGTACCTGCCTGACTATTTATGGTCCCAAGTCTCTCAGCATGAGACCAGTAATAACCTGTGTGGATACAAAACAAACTTACTTCTTCATATCAGAGTCTAAATGAATTGCATTATGAGTTACCTTGCAGTTCATTGTGAATGAATGTTTAATCTTTTCTTTTACGGTGCATTAATTCATGTTTATGCTGTATCCGATTGGCTGGATTTGAGTTATGGATTCAAGTTTACAATTCCATGTAAAGAATTATTTTCCTTATAGAGACTAAAACTTGATTCTTCATTTTAGTGGATAAATCAGAACGCGACACAATGAGTGTAAACTCTAAACTCAGTATATCGTACATATGGAGAAAAGAATTCTCCTATATTATAAGGACAAAAAGAAGAAAAAAAAAAGTGTAGTGAGTTAATTATATTTGTTCGAGGTCCTTGATTTGGGTCAGAAAAGTTATGTTGTTTTTAGTTAATGTAAAGCCCTTAAAAATGTATATACGAAGAAAAGATATTTAGAAAGGAAAAAAGAAAAAGAGAAGTGGGTGTGTGTGCAACATCTTGAAATAGATTTAACCTTAGTTCAGAATCCCACAGGGAAGAGATAGAGCAATCTAAGTTTGTCTGAGATCTGTGTACACCAGGCCATTTTATGATTCAATGGTGCCCCCATACGTGACGGGACAAGGACACCATGATGTGTGTAGGGCACCAAATCTTACTCCCCACAAAGCCTGACATAGACTAACTTGATTGATCTTTCACTTTGATTTATTGTTTCCTCGAAAAAATTTAGGATTTTTCAATGAGTGGATATGGGTGGAACCGTTATCCACTGCTTATGTCTAGGACATTTCGACAAAATTTGACCATTTCTCCTCACTTTGGTTCATCACTTGATAATTGAGATGCATATTCTTTGCCATCTTAATTACATCTTGCCAGTTGTCATTTATTTTTTACTTCCTAGATACTAAAAAGTTTAGGTGCTATTATAGGTAAAATTACAAATTAAGAGCATTTCAATATTGAATTGGACTTTACGCATATAAGAAAAGGTTTACCCATTAAGATAGATAACATATTTTGTTCATTCCTACTAAATTTTTTTGTGCTGTATAGATTGTAAATTATTTTTTTAGAAAAGGTATAGATTGTAATTTATTTCAATTAGTTATGAATAATCATTTTAATTTCCGATTCTCTTCATCAAGTCCAGTATCCCAAAAAGAAAGATAATTATTCTTATCTACAAGACAATAATGGAGCACCTAACTTGAAAATAATCTCCCAATGTTACCAGACATGGAAATAGACAAATGCTAGCCGTGTCTGTTTAGATTGGACGCCTAAACAGTTTAAAATAGAATCAATAATGAAGTAAATGGCATACGCCATATAATAGAATACAAAGCATCTAAATTAATGTTATTTTGAAAAAAGACTAGATTTCCATTAATATTTAGTAAAATGAAAAAATCACTTTAAATAACAACTTTTTTAACTCTAATCAAGCACATTATTTGTTCTCTAAATTTACCTAGCTATATATGTTCATTAGTTGAACTTTTGAATTTTTATACAGCAAATTATATAAAAACACATCAAAAGAATCAAATTTCTTTTTTATAAGGTAAAAGATTTTGCTTCTTACCATAATTTTATCATAACCAAATTTGAAGTAATTTTATCAAGACATAACAGTACAACAGATGTGGATTTTATAAACAGACTAACTTAAGTTTTCTTTTAAAAAAAGCTTAAGCTATTTTTAAATTGCTTTAACTGTGGGTCAAAAACTTTAATGTAGTTGGAAATTTATTATAGTCAATTAGATTCTTCTTTTTATTGCTTAATAAAATTTTCTTAAATTAACTTAGATGATTGGTCGCATATTATCCTATATCTATTTACAATATAACCTTTCAAAGTTCTTACTTGGAAAATTGAATCCAAGTTTCCAAGATTTTGGGCTTCATTATGCTCTCATTAGTTACACCTTTGCTTGTAATCTACACATCTTGCCCAAAAGTATTGTTGCATTATCAACTGAGTCAAAATTAGGAAGCTATTACTTGATAAATACATAAACTAGTAAAGTTTTAATTGGTGCTTGCTTTCCTATTTGTCGTCTTGAATTTGTATCTAATTGACATTTTAACTGATTCTGCCCTGTAAAAGTTGGCAAGTTGTCATCAACTTAATGTAAATCCATTTTGATTTAAATTAGGCAAGTTCGTGGGTCTCTCAACTCTCTATTTCTCGACGCCACTTTTGATTTTGTTATTTTTTAACATTACTAATTATGACTTAAACCAACTCTATAATCAGCAAAATACACTTAATCTTCAATATTTCATAGCATATTCATTAAAATGTAAGGACATAATCAATTTCCTCGCCACTATTTCATAAATTTAAAAAAATTATTGAAAATTTTATACAGGATTTATTTTCTTTCTTAGATTTATTCTTCATTACTTAATCATATCTTTCGTACTAAAATGGAGGGGGCTAGACAAAGAAGGTGAACGTATGTAATTTAGATTTATTTGTACAAATTATTTAAATATAACTAATGCCAATCCTTTATTTACCCATTCTATTTATAATAGTATTTCTTTCAAATATATATCTGTACCTTTGAACTTTTTAAATCAACAGTAAGTAATTTTTAGAAATTCTTCTTCTCTCATGTCGGAGGCTTTTAATTTTTCTATCATTCCATGAAAACTTCACTTTTTTTTCCTGTAAGAATATGGCTCATTAGTAAAGGGACATATGCCATTTCAATTTTTCTAAAATTTAGGCAAATTTGGTACTGATAAAATTAGAATTAGGGTTATCAATTATAGCTCTCTTGCTGTATACCATTATGAAATAGTTCAAATTCTAACATCTTATCCGATTTCAAGGAAGTAGATACTACTACATTTCGTAGAAATTTAAATTTTTTGACATGAAAAAGGAATTTCAATTCAACATCACTCCCTCATTATTAAATTATTTTAAATAGCTTCTAACTCTATTATTTAAAATAATTATTATAATAATGTGGGAGCTGAAATTAAAATTATAACTATGGATTACAGTTTCAATGTTATTTCTCAAACCAAATGAACATAGATTTTTAAATGTGCATGAAAATTTATAGTGGTTTGGATTCATATATTAATTCAAAGGTGCAACGTTTTATACGAGGACAGTTGTATAAAACAATTAAATTTAACACATATGAAAATAATTGAAATATGTTTCTTTTATTAGTATCAATAAAAATAAATGTTAACATATAATTACAGTAGAAAAACTTATTCAAATTAAGCTCTGTAAAAATCAATAAGGTGAATCAGATTGTCTAATTAATAAGAAACTTTGTTTTTCTTACAAATATATAACCCCTAAAAAAACAAGATCAGTTAAAATGTAATAAAATAATTAACACAAAATCATAATAAAACATGAATCTTATTCATGCCTTATTCTGAAGCTTGATCCTCATTTGTCGTATCCCTCGAATGTTGTTCCATCTCAACTACTATAGCTATACAAGTAACCGACCTCTAATGATATCCACATAATAGGTTGAGTCTATAATTCTAACAGAGAAATTTAAGCAAGAAATTTTAGCTCTATTAGAGCTTAAGCCTATTAATAATAAATTTAAGATATTTTAGTAATTTAATTGAAATTAAATTTTAATTTCAATTAAACTTTAATTAGAATACAAATAATTCTAATTAAATACCAATTATACCTAAATAAGATCTAATATCTCATATTGATCCTTATTTATTAAATATCTCATATTTAATCATAAAGTTTATCAAACTTTATAATTAAATTCATCTTAATTAAAAATATCTTTGCCCTCTTCAATCCGTTCTTTATAAGTAACCTATTAGGTTTCCAAATATATTTGAAATGATTACAATTCATAATTCTAATTCATAATTAGAATAAATAAATTAAAAATCCTTTAATTTATCTTTAATTCTCTGATTAAACAATTTATAATCATATATCAAGATTGACATCTAACAACGTATCATGACTACCCAAATATTTCAAAATGTCAAAGAGATTTTGACTAACCTTTTTGAGCTTAATTTTTGTTTATAATTTAATCCTTTCATCATAAATGTTTTGATTAGACAAAACATGAAATTAATGTGTATTCTTTTTTAGTACGATCATATTAATTCTCTGCAATTATCTATTGATTCAACTAATGACATTTGTAAGCTATTTATAAAGTGTTATTCCACCTTGGACAAGGATTTTCCAAATCAATACTAATAAAAAACAATGAAACATTCTTTCTAATTACTTTAGGATGATGAATCTTATCTTGATCATACAACTACCTCTATACAGTTCATGTTATATCCAATAACTGTCAATTAAACAACTTATGATTATAATAGATCATAAGTAGTATCAAAACATAGCAATTTCTATACAAGATAACTTTTGAGACCTTAAGTTAAAAGATTACTTATACAATCATCACAATGAAAATTTACATAGACATACAAGTAATATTTCAAATAGATTTCTCATTTTGGGACAGTTTAATAAACTTGTTCTTTAACAAGCACTCATACGTTTGTTTAATTATCTCCATGCTTTAGCCTATGAGATCAACTACTTCCTTTATAAGAGGAAATATAATATATGCTAGTCTTTTAACGTTTTATTAATGTCTAGTCTTAATACAATATTGACTAGGAACAATTTAAAAGTGACACATAAATGTAATATGAATCTCATAATTATAATTTCATTATAATTTTATTTTTATTCTATAATTATCCCATGAGCTTTATCATATATATCTAAAAATCTAAAAGATAAAGAATACATTTAAATTATTTTGTCATTAAACTGCAGTCAAACAATTGGCTGTAAGGTATAAACTAACAATCTCTCACTTGCACTAAGTCAATCGTTTAAGTATCATATACCATATTACCATATGACAATTATACTACCACTGGGACAGTGGTTTAATAAGATAATTCTACAGGATTTTCTATAGTGAACACTTGCTTAAAACTTACAATTTTCATCTTAATTATCATCATAATTAATAAAAATTGCCGAAATAAATCTTTAGTTCTTTTATAAGACCTTAGCTCTTTTTACATGTTTAATAACTTTACTATTCCACAGTACATTATTGTCTTGAATAATGCTAGGAACTATATCAAATTGACTAAAGAACTTAATGATCCAATTAATCATTTCCACTAAATGAAAAATGTATTATGGTTTAATTAGGAACTATTGCTATATTGGAACCTTTCTAATCTTGAAATGACATTATTCTAAGTAAAATAGACCTTAATTAGGATTTACTTCTAAAGTAATATCCTTATCATCTTGAACTCTAATATCAACTCATATATAGAATAATGAATATCTTTAATACTTCACAAGTATCAAATATCTCAAATACTAAGCATGTTTAGTACATTATCTATATACTTAGAGTATAATAGGTAAACAACTTCCAATCTATCTCTATAAATCTAATTCCAATAATTAAGTTGTTACCTTTTCATATCTAGCAATAGTTATTCTTGAGCAATTATATTTTCAACAACTGAAAATGTAAAATTAGTGCTCTTTATGAGTAATATGTCTCCATATACTGCCATGGAAGAGGACAACTATAATCTCACTAACCTTTTTGCCTATACGATAAATTCATAATCATCTCCAAAACAAATCATTGGAATTTATCATGAAAGTGAATCTTTTATTGTCTCGTAACGTTTCAACTATGCATCAAATGTAACAACAAAAGTAATAGTACATCCAATTATTATAAGATTTGAAATTTTCAAATTTCATCTTACTCCCACTAATTATCTTAATAGTCATTCTATGTATTAAATGAAATAATTATTTAAAATATTGAAAATTTAAATTGTTTAAATTTAAGTAGAAATTAAGCATTGAGAATGTTAAACCACTTCGATAAGATCATTGTGTTAAGTTTTAAATTTATGGTTATCTATAGGTAATGAGATTATATGATGAATTCCTTTACAACAAATTCCATAAGAGTATGGATTTATGTATGAAAGAAAATACAATATAAGATATTGTATGATGCAATATTATTTCTTCTACAACTGTGCCTAGGATAATGACTTACCTTCAATAGTTCCAATTGAATCAATTACCAAGATTTCATATCAGATGTAGGATGCTAAATCTTTGAAAGAGTCAAAGTTAATGATTTAAGGATGTGTGCTTAGTTAAAGCATATATTATCCACTAAGTTCATAATTATATGGATAATAAAAAATTATAAGATATCCAAAAGGTTCAATATAATCTTACAAACCTATTGAACAAATTGTTTGTTTCTATATATATTTATGACTAAATCACATAAAGTCATTAGTAATCTAATGAAATATAAGGATTATCCTTTTATGAATTGTTAGTCCATCTAATACACCACACATATAAGATTTAATAATTCAATACCATCATCATCCTTATCACCAAAGGTTAATTTGGTTATTCTTCAACTTGATAAGTTTCATATGACTTATAATCAAAATGATACATATATCCTAGTATGTATTTATGATTCTTTTTATGTTGATTTAGCTAACATAGCGTAACAGGAGAGTCTCGGTTATCCAACTTTTATTCTTGCCTTCTATGTTAAGCATAAGTTTCCTTTGATCCAACACATACAAACTATTTCTATAAATTTGGATAAACTAATTTTACTTAACAATCTATTTCTTATCATGCTTTAAACAGTATAATAATGTTAAATCTAAATTTAATATCAAATACTCATAAGCATGAATCTAACCTTTCCGTGCATTATTTTTTCCTATAATTCAATTATTTCATCATATAATGTTCCGATTAAACAGAACATGAAATTAATGTCTGCTCTTTTTAAGTCCAATCTTATTAGTTCTCCACCATTAGCTAGTAATTCAATTAATAACATTTCTAAATTATTTATAAAATGTTATTTTACCATGTCAAGGATTTGCTGAATCAATCGTAATTGAGAACAATAGAATATTATCTCTAATTACTTTATGGTGATGAATTATATTTTGATCACACAACTACCTCCATATAGTTTATGCTACATTCAATGTCTACTGATTAAACAACCTATGATTATAATAGGTTATAAGTAGTATGAAAGTATAGCAATTCCTATACAAGATAACATATGGGACCTTAATTCAAAGGATCACTTATACAATCACTACAATGAAAATTTTCATAAACATGCAAATAATGTTCCAAATGGATTTCTTATATTGAGTCAGTTCAGTAAACTTGATCTTTAACAAGCACCCACATGTTTGTTTAAATATCTCCATACTTTAGCCTCTAAGATCAACTACTTCTTTCATAAGGAAAAAATAATGTATGCTAGTCTTTATACGTTCTATTAATGTCCATTATTAATAGAACAATGACTATGAACAATTTAGGGATAATACATAAATGTAATGTGAATCTTATAATTATAAACTGGTTATAATTTCATTTGCAATGTATAATTATCATATTGATTTTATCATGTACATCTAACCATATATAAGATAAAAAATGTCTTTAAATTATTTTGTCACTAAACTACAACCAATCAGTTGACTGTAGGTCATAAACTAACAAATTATACATAATTTGACCATTAAATCATTTATATATTATCTATAAAAGATATTTAACACATTTTTTTAGATTAAGTGATATTATTACCACTGTTTTATTTATAATATATATATATATATATTATTAACAAATTTACTTTTAATGATATTAATAACTATATGTGGTAATGAATATAAACAATATGTAAAAAAAATCAAGTTCAATAGAATAACAAAATGCATAGAAAAATTAAATAAATCAATTGAGTAATCAAAGGATAAAGAAAATGAGTAAAGTGGAGAAAATATGCAAGAGAGTTTCAAGAAATATAAGTAAAGAACCAAGAATGAGAAGGGATCAATCATTTTAAGATTTAAAAAATCATTATGATCCTTTTTGTAGTCTTATCTTAGTTACTTTAAAGATTTAAGGACTCAATTATTACATGAATATTTATATGTAGAAAGCAATTCATAAATCTTATCATAATTAGGGAACAATTTATTTTGATCTTTAAAGATTTTTTTTTGATTTCCAAACAAACTTTAATGAACTTTTAAATTAATTTCAAATCCAAAATTTCTATCGAATCGGTGTATTTTATCTTTGAAAAGACTTGAGATTTGAACTTTTTAACCTAGTTTACATAAAGGTTGGCTAGCCCAAGAGGTTAGATCGATTAGCCAAAAAATAAAATAGAAAGCTATAGAATAGGTATTGTCTATTATGTTAACGGATTGGCTAGTCGAACCTCCATCTATTTAGATTTATACTAATCAAAGGTAAGTATTTGACTATCTAAATATGTCTAAAAACCAAACAAATATATAATAACTAACACTAGGTGTTTGACTAGATAAATATGTCTAAAAATTAATTATTCTAACAAATAATTAAAAAATTCAATCAATTTTGTTGATTCAACCATGAAAACCTTGAATTGACTAATTTTGCAATTTAGTGTTTAATTTTTTAGTTTGATTTACTTTAATAAATTTATTATTAAAAATCGATCAATTTCGTAAATTAATTAATTTTTATAAAATGTTTTCAATTAAATTTCAAATTCTTCAATAAATAAAAGATAGTCTTCTTCAATCATATTTCAAAAATTTTAATTTATTCAATTTTTTATAACTGCTTAGTGCCCGTTAGATCTTTTAAACCTTAAATCTTTTATTTTACTAGTTTAACTTTCAATCCAATTTTTAAAATATTTGTTTTAACACCTAATTTGTTCGTTCAAAGATTATTTTAGTTAGCATTAGATATAAATAAATCATAATTGAGTTATAAGAAGATTCTTTAGTATATTAGAGAGTTGCTAAGAGTCTTCAGTCTGGAGAGAGTTTTTGAATGAATGTATATATTGTATAGCGTACTTTAAGCCTTAGCCTCTATTTAGTTGAGCTTATACTAATAGAGCTTTTATCAATAGAGCTTTTTTCTGTAGATCTTTTCTGAGAAGAACTTTTTTAAGAAGCCAGTTTACTGTCTAGTTTTCATTTTAAAAAAGAGTTTTTTTAAAGTACTTCACACAGTAGACTGTTTGGCAACATTAAAGAAAGCACTTTTAATTTTAACTATAGTTTATTTTGTAATAAATATTATTTATGCAAATATATATTATTTAAAGTATATTAAATAATATGCAATGCACAATATATTAATTATTATATAATTTTAAATCATATGAAACATAAATGAAAATATATCTAACCAAAACTTTTATATAGATTATAACATAAGTAAACTAATATCGAAAATAAATATTAAAACATATAAAAAGTCAAATATTATTATATAAATCTCAAAATAAATATCTAAGTTGAGCAAATAGTTAAATACATAATACATGGGAAGATGCATTCGTGGGTATTGTGGGAATTAAGTGTAAAATATAAGAGCAAAAAGAATTAAAAATATGCTCATTAATTGATCTGAAAAATCTACCTGAAAAACGTTTTTTAGAAGCTCCAAATTTGAACTTCTTAAAAAGCTGTATTTTGGTTGTCAAAAAAATCATATCTATTAAAGAAGTGCTTTTTTTTATTTTATAGTCAAACACTCATTTTTAAAAAAAACTTTTGTAATAAAAAAGTACTTATTAGCCTCTCAAAAGTACATCTAAATAGACACTTAGTTCATTAAACTGAGCAAGAAAGAGGGATAATGGGTTGAAAACGGTTTTTTCTTCACTTGTTCACTTTTATCATTCTAACTTGAAAACAGATATTCTAACTCACAATTTTTGTATTTTATCAGACCGGAAAAAATGTTTTGAAAATTTTTTGGATGAAAATATCACTAACAAGGAAACAAATAAGAAAAAAAAAATGGTGAATTAAAAACATATTAAGAAGAATAAAATCATACAAATAATTCATGCGAAAGTAAGAGAACTTGGTCGGACTCAAGTTGGGCGCAGGCAGGCCATGTTCTTATTAGAGCCCGTTAGTTTTCATCACTGGTACGTGAAAAATTAGTCTTGCATCTTTTCTCCATTTGAAGTTTTAAGGTGAATTCTCGTTCAAACTTCTGTAAATGCCGCCTTCAATTATGTAGTAAGCTCACATCTTGGTAACAGTAATGCAGAATTATTTTAACTGTGATACTGATACAAGTGCAGAGACATTGTAGAAAATATAACTATATATATGAAAACCTATTAAAGTATACTGAATAATAAGAATTACTGGTAAAAACAAAAATATCATGCCAACATATAAGGTACAAATTCACATTTTAATAATATAACAGATATTAAAAAAGAAAATAACTCTTGAAAGTAAGAGTAAAGTTTAATTTTATTATCAAATATAATCGAACACTGCTTTTGTTAAAATAAAAGGTTGAATTTTATCCTATGTAAAAGTATAAACAATTATAATTTGACCTATCAATCCAAGCAACGTTCTCTGATTTCTCTTACCACTCGTACGAAGTGGCAGGTTGGGTACAAGGTTGAGTGACTTGGTATAACATTAGAATATTACCAAGAGTGTTGTGTACGTATCTTTTGTCCGTAATGCTCAGACCCGTTACCGTCATTTCAATATCAAGCTTCTATTCTATATATTCCCCACCAAAGCTCCGTCGCCCTCCCAAATCCCAATTCACGTATAGCCCCCACCGAAGCTCCGTCGACTCCCAAATCCCAACTCACGTACCCCTTTCTCTCTCTTTTCTTCTCTTTCCTTCTGTAACAAAACCAAATAACAAAACAGAGACCACTGTGTTGTACACAAAGTTTTCTCTCTCGCTATGGGTTTTCCTGTAGGTTACACAGAGCTACTACTGCCCAAACTAGTGCTACATATACTTTCTCTTCTGGGACTCATCAGAAAGCTCATAAACAATCTCTTTCGCTTTCTGGGTCTTCCAGATTTCCTCGAGCCGGGCATTTCCTGGCCTCACGCAGCCTTTAACCACCTTGGCAACCCGGACCTCGACTCTGTCTCCGCCATCCTCATCCGCGAGATCCTCCCCGTCGTTCACTTCTCCGACCTGGTGGAGTTGAACCCATCAGACAGCTGTGCAGTGTGCTTGTACGAGTTCGAGGGATCTGATGAGATCAGACGGCTCACGAACTGCACACACATCTTTCACAAGAGCTGTCTGGACCGTTGGATGGGCTATGATCATAAAACATGCCCGCTCTGTCGGACGCCGGTCATACCCGACGATATGCAGGACGCTTTTAATGAGAGGTGGTGGGCTGCTTCTGGAATTCCTGAGTTTTATGGGGACTATTCTCCAATTTCTGGCTTGTAGACACATAGTTTTAGCATTCTTAAAGAAAAAAGGGGAAAACAGAAGAGAGAAAATTTTCGTTTTAAATGTGTGTACATACACGAAAAACAGAGAGAGAAAAAGAGAAATGAGGCAACAGATTCGATTACTTTGTAAAGCTTTTTATTTTTTGGAATAATAAATCATTAATCTCTTGCCTTTTTAATTACCATTTTTTTCTTTAAGTATATTTATTCAGCCTCCCATTTCAAAAGATTTTCGAGAATTATGATAGAAGAAGATAAGGAAGGAAACCTTCCGCTCTTGTTGGTCTTCTATGAAATTAGTAAAGGTTCTGGATATGGATACATGGCTTGTTCTGTGAACCATGGTTTAAATTAATAATATTAAGATAAAGAGTTTTGGTTACGTCTATTTTCCGACCAATACCATTATAAAGACTGAATACGACACTATCAAATTGTTGGTGGATCTAGACAAAATTGACTTCATGGTAGCAATGAATGTTCTTTGTCTTCCAATTTCAAAGTGAGATTGACGTTTGGTCTATTTCTCCATAGCCCATTCATTGTCTTTTTTAATGGTAGAGATGACTTAAGTTTCCCATAAACATTATCTAGAAATAATTTTCTTACTGATAGGCATAGGCCAGAAATAACTAAAAATAATGGACCTCGAAGATTCTCTTAGTTATAATCTCTCGCTCTTTTCAATTGTTGGTCGCTTAATTATTTATTTATTTATTTTTTAAATTAATGAAAATTGATATTTTTGTAGCTTGTTCTACTAATGACCAGTTCTTAATTGAGCCTTACTTTGTTCCCAAGTGCAAATGGTGAAGTTTCTTTCTGCTTTTACAATCATTATTCATTTAATCAAACTTCTTTTCAGTGTATCAAAAGAAACAGAAGCTTCTGGTCTTAAACCCAAATTGATTAATTATATGCCCTTCCTGAAAGCTAGTTTACTATAAGTTAATTTTGTTAAATAAGAACTGAATGGAGAAAATTAAAAGCAAACCTGTGAAATTGTTCTATCTATGTATGTTCTCTTATAACCATTTGTAGTTTAACTTTTTGACCCGTTAGAAATAAACTTCGTGTACGTAAGCAAGGCGGTGATCTTTTGTTTATAATGGTAAGCGTACCGTCAACGACTAACCAAATACAATTTAGAAGAAAAAACTCGCAGGCACAGACCCACGATTTTGTTCGCTTCGCAAATCGGTTTAGACAAAAGAAAAGGCCAACAATTTGAGAAAAGTTGGAGCGATTAAACGTCACATAATTTATACATTTTGTGTTTTTGTTTCAAATAATTAATTATTTCTAAAAATTAGAACATGCAATTATGCAATAGAAGAGAAAAGAAATGGCATGCAATTCTACCCAAAAAACAGAATTGGGAATCTTAAAATGTTACTATAATGGTAATGATTAATGTGAAATAAAAATTGTTGTCCTCAAGGACAAATCTTAGGTTGCCAAATGGAAACGCCTTTTTCCTCGAGTTCTAATACAATAATGCGCACACGGTTTAAACTCCGTCCTTCTAGATGCTTTTATTTACCAGAGTTTTTCTTTTTATGGGGGTTGATTGCTGGGTACACATTGATTCTGGAGCTGGCGGCTTCTTTTTAACTTGGAGTAGGGAGGGGCCTGTTATTTGAAAATTGGTAATGCTAGCAGAATCCACAAACGAAAACAGATGAAGTATCTTTGGAAGTGGCATGGTCAAACATTTTATCTTTAGTGTCCTTAATTTATATTATGTAAGGCTTCCATACTTCTAAAACCAAAGCCATCCTAATAATATTAAATTAAAACATATTATATATAACAGCTTTCAGGTAGGTCAGTTAAGCTTTGAAGATAAGGAAGGAGGTCAATTAACCTTAAGTGTAGTTATCATAACTTCTAAAATAAATACTTACCACTAAATTGAATCATATGGTACTGGTGGACCATTTTGACTAGGACTCGAAAGCTCTGGTGAGAGTATGGTCAATGCGATACAAGATTAGGTATGCATTCCTACCCAAATGTAAGAATGGTCTGATTAGTTGCTTTGTCAAGGATTAGGTGGGGTCTGTAGCAGTTGATACGTAAGAAATTTCTCGGTTTCTAGATGGTTAGTATGTGGATACTCAAATTAACGTAATTCGTCTAAGCATGTCAATCCAACGTTATCAGATAAGAGTAATTGTCAAAATGAAAGAGATAATGCACTACAGCAAATCATGAAAATTCAACCAAAATGAGGTTTACAATTATAACGTAGGTTAGGGAAGGACTTTATCATGAACTTGCACTAATCCTTAACAAACGGAACAGATTTTTTTTTGTTATGTAAGGCCCGTTTGGTTGGAGGTTAATAATAGAAGGATATGAAACGTAACATACTTTTATCGTTGATTCGAGGGTTTCATAATAGAATAGAATAGAATGAGATGAAAGCAGAAGGTTTCATATTACGTTATATTCCATCATAAACAGTAAAGATAAGAAACTTTCAATTCAAAGGATTTAGGATGAAACATAAACTAATAAATACATACTACTTAATATATTCTCAATATTTCTTCTTAATA
>JANZLX010000213.1:27034921-27052638 GCA_025531955.1 Erythroxylum orinocense
CGTGGATACCGTTAGAGACGGGCTCCTTTGGTCGTTATGGTTTGACCTAGTTATATAGACACATCGATCCTAGGTTTTGGGAAGGTCCCGGGATAAAAAATTTTGTTTTTCGCACTGTGTACATGTGATGTACACACCGGGATTTTCCTACATATTGTAGATACCAGGCTCATTAATAATTGTCTTTTATCCGTTGGGTATACATGGCTCATTTTATATAGTGAGCTAGAAGCTCTTATCAAATTCTAAGCTTTAAGCTCTTTTTTACTTTCTGAGCCTTAAGCTCTTTTTCAGAGGTTACTCCGATCACAATAGTCTTTATGTTGTCATGCATCCTTGTGATGAAATGCATCACATTCACATACATTCAATCAATCACTTACGTTCAATTTCACATTCACATCCACATTTTTCATCGGATCGATGTCCGACATTCAACAAAAATGTTGAGAATCACTTATTTCATTCACATTCACATTTTTCATTGGATCGATGTCCGACATTAAAAAAAATGTTGAGAATCAGTTATCTCATTCATATTTACATTCAATGAAGCATTTCCTACGTTCTCACATATATCAAACTCCTCGGACTATTAATGTCTGGAATTGTCTCAATCACATTCATATTCAGTAGTAATTCAATACAGAAATTTAAAATAGAACAAACATTGAAAGTGAGACCATCTAAGTCGACTCATAGTACGCCCCAAATTAGTATTTGCTTCTTTGATTTGGAAACGTCTAGATGCGAACGTTCTATCATGTATATCAACATTATTCAATACACATATTGTACACACATTATTAATTACACAATCACATAAACTTTCAATTATACACATATGCATATATGTAATGTATAATGCATGTTCAAATTGACTATTCCAGGTATGTTTCCTTAATCACGTCTCTTGATCATTCAAATCTTTTCATTTATATGTAGACAGCTTATTCTTAGTTTTACAACTAAAGAACATTTGGTTATTTTAATGTCATAATTCAATTACTCATCATTTCTTTTCAAACATTATATGCTCTCATAATATCCAAATTTCATTCACCTTTACTTGATACAAATTACTCATCTCCTTACAATCATATTCACATTTGTAAGAACACTTTTATATCATTAACAACTCATAACTTCTGAATTGAGATACATTCATATATCATATCTTGCGAAACTTGATCTTCCTAAGGTCATCAATCAACCATTTACCAATCCTTTCCCTAGTGAATTCAGATGACAATGAAATTTTGTGGAGAGGAAGGACAATGTGTGAGGAGATTGTGGTTCAAATTTGAAGTCAATCGGAGGTCTGTAGAAGGAGTTATGGTCAAAAGAGTGAAGGGTGTTAAAAGTTGTCAAAAAACAGTGCACCTCTTCTGTCACGATCATGCAATCACTTGACAATCCCTCTCTGTCACGATCATGCAACTCCCTAATGTTCCCCTCTATCATGATCGTGCTATCTTCCTGATGTTTCCTCTTTGTCACAATCATGCTTGTGCACGATCGTGCAACTCCCTGATGTTCAAGTCAAATCGTGCAATCTTCCTGATGTTTCCTCTATGTCACGATCATGCTTGTGCATGAAGTGCACTTCCCTGGTAATTCTTTTCTGTCACGACTGTGCTTCTGCATGATCGTGCACACGTAATGATCAATTATTCAAGCTTCATTCCAGCTTCTCTCCAAAACATATTTTCGGGTCAAATTTTTCATGGACAATTTGAAAAAAAGTGAGATATTTAGGCAATACATTCTTCTAAATAATTATTTGTTTATGTCTTAAGTTTCTAATGACATCAACGTCATGCAGTTTGGTTCAGTATTCTACAAATTATACTCAAAATACTATAGACTGTTCCCAAACCGCGACAACACACAATACTCAACTTCAAGCCAAATTTTGAAACTCTTAAAGATAGAATTTAAATTTGATTCCTCATGAGAAATATATCCATATCTATCTAGTTTAATATAAACTTAAAATCATCCTATTTGGATGTCTACAGATCAAGATATGGCCAAAATACAGATGCATTTTTAGTGGAAACATTACAGCTAACACATTAATCTTCAATTTCAACTTTACTTTGTCTCAAACTATCATCCTACTTCTTCTCATTTCAAGACAATACACTAGCTTTTCTTTGGCTTTAAACTCATTCTAGTTCATCTTTATAACAGCCACCAATAATCCACGTGATCACACCTCAAAACAAAACATGAACATATATCAGGAAGAATAACATACTACTTACTTGTTTAAGCTTCAAGATCTTCAAAATATCACTTAACCCTAACTTTCCTTGAACCATACAATCATCATCATAAAAGGTGGAGTAGGTTAGATTCTTCTTTAGGAAGAAGATACATGATCTTGAAGAAACATGTGAAAATGATGGCAAAGTTCATAATGGTAAGACTTGAAAGTATCGTGGAAATGCAGAAGAAGAAGTGTAGAAGATGAAAATCGTAAATGAAGAGAGAAGGAGAAAACGTCAAATGAAAATGAAAGACAAAGGATAGCCTTTCAAATGAAGGAAATATCGTGGATGGGTGTGTGTCATGACAAGTGACACTTGTTACTTGCCACATGTCACCACCTTATGGTTTCTAATGGGTCTTCTTTCTCAATCAGTCCATTTGTCTCTAATTTCTAATCTAATTAACTCCCAATTTTCAATTACATATGTCATTAATTTCAAATGTCATTCATCAAAATTTCTACAGCCATCTAACACTTACTTCTGATACTATTCATCAATTGTCTCGCCACTTGGTATTTTTCCTAATCCAAAAATATCCTTAATTTCAAAAAATTCTTAAATTTCACCAAAAATTCTAAACCACTACTTATACACACCAATTCAACTTTTAAGATACTTATTCCATAATTCACGTTGTAATCACATTAAAATAATCATTTGTACCTGGAAAAATGTCAAATGAGTGCATGAACAAATCATCGTAATGTGTGCAAAATTCAAGTTCATGTGTGTTTATGCTAATATTATACATGAGTATGAAATGTGTTTTTCTAATCTCTCATTACTATTTTTCATTTACAGAAATTTAGGATTCTAACCCTTAGTATGGAAACAAAATGTTACTATATAAGTGGAAAGGACACATAAACCTAATGCCTTAAGGTTTTAAGTTAAAGTGTGGTATCAAAGCCTATGAATATGTTCCCTTACTAGGCCTATATTGAAGATCTCTCATGAAAGTGGACTCTCTTGATCCAACAAGTGGTATAAGAGCCAATGTTTTTTCTTAGTATGCTTTGTGGTTACAGTGTAGTCTAATCTTTCACTTCAGAAAAGATTTTTTCTTGATAGGAATGCTAATAGCTATTGAATAGAAATTATAGTAGAGATGATAGAAATGAACGATACGACTACACCAACTACGTCGACAACTTCTACCTCATCTATTCTAGCTAGGACTGCCGTGACAAATGCAAGATTTGTGATGGAGATTTTTTATAGTACAGGTCAGTTTGGCATGTGGCAAAGTGAGGTTCAAGATCTCTTTTTCAGCAAGGTCTTGATTTCGCCATTGAAGAAAAGAAACCAGATGACGTTGAGTACAAAAATTAGAAGACTATAAATCGTTTAACTTATGGTACAATTCGATCGTGTCTTTTCAGAGAGCAAAAGTATGATTTCTCAAAGGAAACTTCTGCATCTAAATTGTGGAACGCGTTGGAAGAGAAATTCTTGAAGAAAAGCAGTCAGAATAAGCTCCATAGAAGAAGAGACTGTTTCATTTCTCTTATGTTCTGAGTACCACTATAAATGGTCACTCACCAATTTTAGTCAGTTAGTTACTGATTTAATGAATTTAGATGTGACACTTAAAGATGAAGATCTGGCTTTGATGTTGTTGGGATCCCTTCCTGAGGAGTTGAGTTTATTGAAACTATTCTACTTCATGGAAGGTTGATGTGTCTCAAGGGGGAGTCCAAGCCCAATGTGGAATCAAGTGTGAGTAGGAATCATACGTTGGAAAGAGATGGAGCTAATGAAGGACATATAAGTGGCAAGGACACATAAACCTAACGCCTTAAGGTTTTGGGTTGAAGTTTGGTGTTAAAGCCCATGAGTATGTTCCCTCACTAGATCCATGATGAAGATTTCCTATGAAAGTGGGCTCCCCAGATCGAACAAGTAGTATCAGAGCCGATGGTTTGGCAAGGGACGACTATAGAGATGGCAGTTGGATCCCATGGTTGCTTCCCTACGAAGAAGAGCAAGAAGACTCCTAGTAGGCCCTGATCAATAGAGTAGAAGGGCTCCTAGTGACTCCAAGCCTAGTGGTGGAAGTTTACACTTAAGGGGGAGATTGTTGAGATGTCAGGTGTGGGTAGGAATCTCATATTGGAAAAAGATGGAGCTAGTAAAGGACATATAAGTAAAAAGGACCCATAAACCGAATGTCTTAAGGTTTTAAGTTAAAGTGTGGTGTCAAAACCCATGAATATGTTACCTCACTAAGCCCATATGGAAGTTCTCCCATGAAAGTGGAGTCCCCATATTTAACAAGTGGATAGTGGTGTCTCTGACCACATGGTTGGAGACAGAATTATCCTTGATGATGTTAAGTGTCACTTTACCTATGTGAAAGTAAAAATACCAAATGGCTTTGCCCTCTCCGCATCTCATATTGGCGATGCCCAACTTTTACCAAATATCAATATGAGAAATGTTATTTTGTGTCGGGCTTCAAATGTAACCCCCTCTCCATTGCCAAAGCCACAAGGGACTTAAATTGTTCGGTAACTTTTTTTTTTTGGGATTTTTGTGTCTTTCAAGACCTACATACGAGTACACTAATTGAAGTGGGTAGACTTTGAGATGGAGTTTACAAATTAGAAGGTGGCCATAGATTACAGATCGCAGTGTTGTTGAATCAGATATTACCATGCGCTTAGGCCATCCTTCTTTTAGTAGACTAAAATTAATACCTAACAGTTCTGTTTCCAGCAATTTTAATCATATTTGTGATGTGTCTCATAAGGCCAAACAAACCAAAATACCATTTTCAGCTAGTAATATGAACAGTGCTAAACCTTTTGCACTTATTCATGTTGATCCTTGGGGTGCATGCTCAATCCCTTCACTTAGTGGTGCCCATTATTTTTTAACTATCGTTGACGATGATTCTCGATGTACTTGGGTTTTCCCTTTGAAAAATAAGTCTCAAGCCTATGATTTTTTTAACCATGTTCTGTCATTTTACACAAATCAATTTGGATGCCAGTACAGGCTGTAAGAAGTGACAATGGAACTAAATTTGTCTCTAAAAGGCCTATAATAAATTTCTTTTGCTAGTCAAGGGATTAATTGTCAAATTTCTTGTGTTAATACTCTGCAACAAATAGAAGAGTAGAACATAAACATCAACGCATTCTTGAGGTGGCGTGTGCACTGCATTTTCAAGCTCATTTACCCTTAAAGTTATGGGGAAAGCGTGTTTTGACTGCAGTTCACCTTATCAATTTGATGCCGACTCCCATTCTTAAAGACAAGAGTCCATATGAGGTATTTTTCAAAAGAAAGCTTGATTATAATCATTTAAAGGTGTTTGGATCACTCTGTTATGCTAATAATCACGACAAACCACGTGATAAATTATCCTATAGCCCATCGATGCATTTTTCTTGGTTATGCTCATGGTCAAAAGGGCCACAAAGTTTAGGATTTGGAAAGAAAGGGGATGTTTATGTCAAGTGATGTGATATTTTATGAGACTGAATTTCCTTTCAAGTCGACTAGCCAGCCTAACCTCTCAACATCAGGAGTACAAGGAGTGCAAATTGACAGTCTACAAATTGACCCAATTTCGTATCCTGTAAATTCTACACCCATAGACCTACAGCACCTCATATGGACCATTTATGCTCTCAACAGACCCAACCGGAACAAGATAGTGATGTACCTGTGCCTAATATGGGCAGCCACACTGACACCAATGTACAGCAGCTATATCTCAACAGTTATGAGGTCATACGATTACTACCAACACCAAGGCTGCAGAAGACTTGAGTTGATAGCAAATAGATAAAATCTGAAGTCAACATCTGAGAGTCCAAAGACATGTCTGATAGCTTTTGATACCCATTAACTTTCTTGTACAAGTCCGCAGTATACCAGCAAGTCTGAGAAGCAAGAGTTTTCATTTTACTCCAGTGCTACATTGATGTGCAGATAATAGATTCAACATTAGTAATCAACCCTATTTGACTCAAATTCTATGATAAGGTTAAAGTTTGGAAATCGGTATCGCAACAAAGTTTTGTGCGCACGCACCAGCACTGATAGGGTCAAAATAAGAGAAGATTATGAAGATAGTCATGATGTCTTTATCCAAAACTTAGTTAATTCTAGTGCATAAACAATGTCTAATAGAGACTCATAAGAAGATAACAATGATGTCATCCGAAACATAGTAGTAAGTTTAGCGCACAACAAACAGTCTAATACGAAGATTGTTCAGTACCTATACATCCTCACAAAACGTCTTTTGTTCTGCAATTGTTAATGTTCATATATTTGAAGTTCATCCCCTCCACACCTAAGTTGATGAAACTAAACACACGTTGGATTTTCAAAAGGAGATTAGCGCAGGTGAAAAATCACTTGTAGCCAGGTGGGGGATAAGCATTAGAAGGTGGATAATTGGATGGGGGATAACCAGCTGCTGGGTAGCCTTGAGGCTGAGGAGGTGGATAACTGTAGGGTTGCCCATATGATGCTTGAGATGGATATCCAACCGAGGGAGGAAATGGTTGATCAATGCGTGACATCTGTTGAACTGGGGGCACTGCCATTGGTTGGGGTCCAAACTTGCCATCTCGTTTGTCCATTTCAATTTTGTGCTGTGTCTGTAGACAATCAAGACATAAGAAATTTTCATATTTGATAGAGAAAACGGTCAAGCTTTCTAAATGTATTTATGTGGATTTCATGCCTACCTGCATGCAAGCGCAAACCCTGACCACCAAAAAGAAAAATAATCATTAAGTTGACATTAAATTGGGGCTGAGCGATCAAGTTGCTTAATGGCTGATAGTATGATAGAAATTTAAATAAATGCTTACGTGCAATACACCATATCTGCCAAACATGAAAGTAACTGAGAAGCCTCTTGAATTTCCTCACTTCCAACAATCATTGCAACTATGGAAAATATGCATGCAATTTGTTGCAAGCAGAACATGAAACCCTGCATATGAAATGAAGGCATGTTTAATGAATTTTTAAATACAACAATGTCTACGAGTACACAAACACACACACACACACACACACACACACACACACACACACAAAGAGAGAGAGCGAGAGAGAGAGTACAATGATGCAATTGTCACATTGCGTTGTCTGAATATTGAATTCATCTTGCAACAAGAAGCGGGTAGAGGCTACTGAATTTCCAAAGCAGAGGAATACCTGGGCATTGAATTTCAAATATGTTAACGCTCGGGTAACTGTGTTATAACATAAAACAAACAAGAAAATCAATCAACAATGCCATGGCATGATAAGATATTTCCTTCTTTTGAATCATTACTGAGGAAATATTTCTTTCAGGGCATAAGCTAAATTTCAGCAAAAGTTGTCAATCCTTTCTTTTCTTTATCACTTTCTCCTCTTGGGACAGATTATCAGACCGGTGTGGCAAAATAGCTAATATCTACGGCTTCAGGGACTCAGATGACTGCTGCAATTCTTAATTCAACCGTAGCTCAACGCAGAAAAAACTGTAATAAGACACTCGCTACAAACCAAGTTGATCAATCTTTAGGAATTTCACAAAAATAAGAATCAAAAACAATTGTAGACGTTCAAACTGGTTTATATCCATGGAAAGTTTTTAACTGTTCTGTTTTTCACCTTAGTCATACTCTCTTAAACTAGGCAAGTTATCTAACAATTTTCAGAACTCAATAGAAAATTCACCTGATAAGTTGGTTTAGGTCCTTAACCTTTATGCATTTGGAGTTGAACTTTCGAGAAAGTAATTTCTAAATTCAGCAAGGACACTGATATAGGACAAATGGAAGAAATATTAACTAATATTTAAATTCACAAAATTTGGAATATATGACTGGAATGTAGGGTTGGTATAGTTAGAATTTAGGGCTTTGGTTGCTGGAATTTTAAGGTTAGAATTGCTTGAATTTAGTGAAGAACACAAATAAGGGAGGATAAGAAACTAGGAATCACTCTTAAGGTCCAAGAATCACTCTTAGAAGAAAGCATTACAACTTCTAGTTGAAAACTTATGTTTGTAGAAAAATTTCAGAATAACTTGTTATTGAAGGATTGAATATATACATATTATAGTTCTTAGAATCCTTATTCTAATAAGAAAGGATTCTAAAAAATCCAAAATTGAATCACATCATGATAAAAAATTCTTATTTTTAAATAAGCTTAAATCCTAAACAAACTAGGATTTAAGCTAATAAAGAAAACTTAGCATAAAGTAAGTTACCCTTGCTGTCACTTCAATTCTCATTCTTCATCCCGCCAATTTAAAACTTGTGATAGATTGATTTGTCCTCATTTATTTCGTTTATAAGGTCTAAGCTCGTTTGCATCAATTATACCCGACTTTTCTAAAGTTATCACCGACATAGAATGAGACAAATACTACTCATATAAGTCTAGATTCAACTTTTGAAATTCAGTTTCCAAAATCCAAGTGCTATCAGAAATTAATCATCCTTTCCACTTGACAAAAAACTGTTAATACCCACTAACTCTTGTAACTACTATTTGTTCATCAAGAACATCTTCTATCTCTTCTTTAAGATGAGGAATGATTAGAATTCTCACAACTGCAGTAGGGGATTGGATATGATCATGTCCATAATAAATAGGTAAGTCTGCAATATTAAAACATTGAATTCCTTACCATCACCATATCCCCTTCATTGAATTCACCAATTGATGATGTTGATCAGCATGTTCTTTATAAGTCAAGTTGCTTGTTATCTTTCTTCATACATAATCAAAGATATCTCTCATGTGTTATGCAAAACCTTCAGCTTTAACACTAACTCATGTTGTTTGGGGTAAAGGAATCAAATCAATAGGCTTTCTTAAACTCCTAAAACTATCCCAAAAGGATTCTTACCCATTAACCTATTTATAGAATTGTTGTATCCAAATTCTGCCACAAGAGGAATTAGGTCTCAATTATTCACATTTTCTCCAACCAAACATCTTAATAAATCTATCAAGCTTTTATGCACCACCTCCGTTTGTCTATTAGTTTAGAAATTTAAAAAAAAAACTTGAAAATTGAAGCTTGGTGTTCAATGTTTTCCATAAAATTTTTTAAAAATAACTCATAAACTTCACATCACAATCAGATATGATGGATAAAGGTAATCCATGGAGACATACAGCCTCTTTGGGAATGATTTTACCAATATAGACAACATCATACGTCTTGGAAAATATAATAAAATGGCTAATCTTAAAAAAGCTATCAACCACCAAGAAAATAGAAACATAACCTCTTATAGCTTTAGGAATTCCCAAAAAGAAATCCATACTTATGTCCTAATATTGTTCATGCGGCATAAGTAGTGATATGTATAATCCAGAGTTTTGTTTCATTCCTTTAACTAATTGACATATTCAACATTCTCATATAACCTTAAACATGTCTCGCTTTAAAGAAGGCCAATAAAAGTGATCTTCAATTATTACTATAGTTTTATCTCCTCCAAAGTGTCTTGCAGCCCCTATTCGATGTAATTACCAAATTAGGTACTCCCGTATAGAAGTATTGGGTAAGCAAAGTCAATTTCCTTTAAAAAGGTAATCATCATGGATCACAAAGGGGAAGTGATTGTCCCTTTGTCCAGTGTTAAGTAAATGACTATTTCTACTTAATGCATCAGCTGCCTTGCTCTCAACTCTTGCTCAATATTTAATAACAAAGTTATATTGCACTAAAAATTCTCAAGTCCTATGTGTTGCCATTATGAACCAAAGCTCTGATACCATATTAATATAGGAAATATGATTGATATTACATTGTTGGAATATCAAATTTCATGGCTTAATTTCAACTAGGAATACTGAAATATTCAAAATTGAATCCTATCCTAATAAAGATTTTTTAAATAAACTAGTACAATATACCTTATTATTATTTCCTATTTAATAAAGAAAACTTAGCATAAAGTGAGTTGCCCTTTCTGTCACTTCAATTCCATTCTTCATCCCACCAAATTATAAGTTTGTGGTTGATTAATTTGTCCTCTTTTATTTCGTTTATAAATTCTAAGCTCTTTTGCATGAAACACATCAAAACAACAGCTACATATGAACCAAGACAAATGAACTTCATACCTCAGTTGCCAAGCAAAGCTCAGGGCACCTACTTTCGCCGCACCTTCCACTGCAAGGCATATAGCCAGCACAACAAACATATCTACACCAAAGATAGTCTATGTTGGACATTGCTTTTATCTGCTTCAGAGCTATAAATGAATTTGTGCATCAATTACCTTGACATGTCATTATAAAGAGCCCTCTTACGAAGCAAGTATGAGACACATGGCGCACTACAGTTGAATGAAAGATGATTAGGTACCTTGTCAAAAACATCCATCATAATTATAACCTCAAGATGTCCAAAAGTGATTTAGAAGGTTTCCCTATCACTAGCTAAAAGTCAATGTGAACAAAAGTATGCATATACATTTTGAATTCCATGTATGCTTCTCTTGACATATAACTGTTGAGATATAGCAGCTGTACATTCTTCACAATGTAACAGTCGTGTTTTGATACCATAAGAAGAATTTCAGGTTGGGAAAAACTTCCAACTTACTTTTTATTTATGAATTTCCGCTGCTTAAATACAATTACCAGAAGATATATTTATGGAAATTACTCCTATAATTACTACTATAATCACTCCTATATGTTATGGAAATTAAAACTGCTCCTAAAATCATGCCACAACAGTAATCAGATCATGACAGTTACATTTTGAAGAATGTACAACAGCTATATCTCAACAATAACTAACAGTAGATATGCTCTTTTTGTAATTGATGCAAGTCACAGACAACACATAGTTAAAGAAGAATTCGAATACAATAAGGGAAAAAACACGGCAATGCTAATTTGACAGTATTTGAAGTGCAAAAATGATGTGCACTAGATGTGGCATAGTTTTCTAACCTTTACATGCACAATACAAAAAACCCTCCAACAAGCATGAAGCAAGAAAAATGATGTTTAATTGCTCAAAGAACAGAAAAAGGGGGTAGAAATAGGGTCTATTTTATATTGAAACCATTAAGAGAATCAGAAGGAAACCTGGGAAGAATGTGTATATTTATCAATCGAAGCAAGAACGTAATACAGGAATAAGTTTATAAGAGCTACAATGGAGGATATCGTAGAATGAGGTAATTGAAAAGGAAAATTTAAGGAAGCTCTTTCCATTTCCATCACCATTTGCACAATATAATCTGGTTCAAGCTAACTGACTAAAATCTCAAGCCCGCAGAATTCTGGGAACAGTGACAACTCAATGGCACAAATGCCCAATTACAAGGCTCAATGAAATGAGGTACAAAAACTACAAGGCTCAATGAAATGAGGTACAAAAACTAAATGAGGTACAAAAACTAGTATAGAGGAGTTCATTTTCAACAACAATTTTTGCTTCTTCTGATCATCATGAGAAGGATATGATGGAGGATGATAGAAATTATTGAATAACGGTACTTTGCCCCCAAAGAGAAAAACAATCAGAAATCTACTATGTATAAAAATGTGAAAAGAAAAAAGGACCATCAAAGGTAAGGAAGTGTGTGTGTGTGTGCTGAAATAGATAGATTTAAGATCACCATATTTCAAACAAAATCATGACCTACCAAAGTCAACCAAGGCTCTCGTAAGCACGCCAACTATTTCAGCATAAACCCATCAAGAACACAACGTCGAACAGAAGAAAACACGATCTAAGAGGTAAATACTAGGAAAATCGGCAGATCGAAACTTAAAAGAAAACAAAAAAAAGATCAAGAGCACTCACCACCACAAAGCAAAGCAGCAATCTGCATACGAGCGCCCAACCAGAAACCCAAAGCCCGAAAGACAAAGCCAACAACAATAGAAATATAATCAACATCAATAACAACGCACATAAATCTCAATTAATTATGATGTATATAGATAATACGCAGACATGGAGTGTCAGCTTGAATTGTTCTCATGAGATCGGTGTGCCAGAGATTGCGATAGTTCTGGCGAAGCTCCATCTTCTCCAAGTGTGCTTGGGAAGCCATTTGTGTCCCAAAGATCTCTGTCAAGCGGAAAAGGGAAGAAACTTTTAAACCCAAACAAAGATTTTCAAGGAATTCAATCCTTGTTTCACAGGGTAAAAGCTCTCGTCAACAAGACCCAAAATCCTAATTTCGTAGGCGTAGGAAAGACTAAAGAGGCTGACTTCAATGGCGAAGTACCCGAGAGGAAACGACGACTTCAACGGGGACAACTCATTTTCACAGTTGGAAAAATGAATTAAATATCTAAACACCTTTACACGTTATTTACAATTGGGGATGGGATGGATCAACTTGAAAAATTCCAAAAGATGTTGGGGTGGAAGGGGAAAATGAGAAAATTTAAGTCCTTTATATAGCCTTCACAGCTGAAGTGGACTAGCTCCAAGTGTGTTTTCTCTCAACTCTCAAAGACTACATCTTGACTCTTTTGAGAAACAGAGTTGTTTGGCATTTCCTTGCCTTTGCTATGGAAATGTCAAACTTGATTAAATAAATGAGAGGCCTAAGTCTGAGTTGTACTGGTTTCTGCTCATTCCATTCTCAATATAGAGACAAACGAATATCATCAATAGAGAGGGTATCCGCACACTCAACATCAACAACAAAAACTCTTCTCAGGTTTCGTCAGTTTTTAGATTTCAGCTTAGTCAAATGTCTTCTCCACTCTTTGTTTTTGATGGCTCTTTCTACCAACATTCTACCACAGAAATGGTCTCCAATGATGCAGACATCTTCTTCCCTGAGCCTTTCTCTCCCTTTCATGACTCTGCCATTGACATCTTCCAACACCTTTCAAACAACCAAGACACTCAAAACCCAGTTCTCAATTCCAACTCTGTAGACAGTTTTAGCACAAATATCCTCTCATCTTCACCTCCAACTCACCAACTGAAAAATTTGACTCTTTACCAGACAACCAATATGCAGCCTCTGGCAAATGGTTCAGATTTTGCTGAGACTTCTAATTTAACAAATGGGTACTATGATTTCCCTGGATTGGATGCTTTGGAGGTGAAAATTGAATTGGGCTCTGATCTTTCTTGTAACCACCGGTCCTTTGTGCCTAACAGTTATAGTGGTTCAGAAAATGTGGCAAAAGTGATGCAAAGAAGCTACAGCAGCAATTCTTTTGATAGCAAACCCAGCTTTGTCTATCAACCTCACTTTGATACTCTCTTGGAGTCTTCGAGGTATGAAAATCAGGGCCTGAGCTCACCCGAAAACAGCTTTCTTATAAGCGACCTCAGGAGGGTTTGCAGTACTGGAGATTTGAAGGTTGCGTCAATCTCTGATTACTCTCTCTTTACTCCCTTGTTTTTGTCCTGTTACACATCACCCACATAGCTTACAAAAGGGCATCTTTTCTGTTTTGTTTTAGAATATTAAAACAGGCCCAACACAGAGGTCCTTTTCAAGCCCCTCAGCTACAGAGACGTCCTTAATCGAAGAAGCAAACTTCAAAGTAGGGCGCTATAGTGCTGATGAGAGGAAGGAAAGAATTTCAAAATACAGAGCCAAGCGCAACCAAAGAAACTTCACAAAGACAATCAAGGTAATAAACCCAATGTTAAACAACAAAACTTTCCTTTTCCAGACCAAGAATATTTCAATTGAGGATGTTCAGTATTTAACATATATATGGACTCTTTCAAGAAGACAAAGTTTTCACGAGTATAATAACATCACTAATGTTGATGGGCTTATGCTTATGTGTTTGTTGATTCAAGTATGCATGTCGTAAAACACTAGCCGACAACCGACCACGAATACGTGGAAGATTCGCACGCAATGACGAGGCTGGTGAGATTCCCAAAGCTGCATGTTTTGTTAGGGATGAAGACGAAGATGAGCTCTGGGTATCATTTGTTTTCAGTTTGTCTTTACGTTCTGCAAAACTTAGGTTCTTTAAATGAGTCAAGTCTCATGGACTGGTATCTTGTCCTTGTAGCACTTTGATGGATTGCATGAGGAAGAAGATGGGCCATTTCGAAGAGGAGGAGATTTTGCGAATGGTTATGACCAAACGCAGTTACAGTACCATAGTTATGGTTATTGAAAGTTGGTGAAGCATTTTCTTTAACATGGTCAAAGGCTTTTATTTGTTAGAATGTCTTAGGGCCGTACAACTTGAGTTTAAGGGGGGGAAAAAAAACATAGGCCTTTTTTAAAATAAAAGTGGACAAACCACGAAAAAAGTTACGCGGATGGTAGCTGTTTTTTAGTTTTTAGTTGTTCGCAGTTACTAGCTATCTGCTAGGGTTCTCCTTAATTCGGGTTTATGTAATCAATTTCTCATATTAGTGTAGATACGTGGGAATCAATAATGGGTGCAACACTTATGAATTTGAGCAATGTATGTTGTTGTTCTCATTTGAATACATAATCCTGGAGAAGCACTAGTGCTTAACTTCGATAGTTGTTTCTGAACAAGATCTCGTTTCCACAGCTTGACATTATATGAGTAAAACAATTACATGTGTAATTAGTTTTATTAACGTCGCTGATATCAAAGATAAAGTAGCATGGTTATGTATAAAATTTTAGTGGCTCCAAATTCTTCAATTTTGGATCTAAGTTCAAGCATTTGAAATTAAATCTAATCTAATATAATGGGTTGGACTATAATTGAGGTCGAACTTGCAAGTTCTTTTTTAACAAATTTAAATTAAATTTTTTTCATGTTTCATCTTTAACTATCAAGTTAGTAATATTAAAAAAAGAAAATATAATATTTAATAAAAGAGAATGAGTAAGAAAAGAGTGGCTTTATTCTCCATAATTGTCATTGCTTTTATAGTAAATAGTTGGTCCATATGATGGTATCACTTCTCCATCAAATATGGTTTTGTTTGATTCTGGTGAGGCAGGACACTGCTGTTTGGATCCATGAGATTGGTTGTCTTTAGCAAGAGAATACCTGCAAAACAACACAAGGCACGCCGGGGGTTGATAGCCAGCAGGCCCCTCCGACGCTCAAGTTAGTATTTTAGTGAGGGTTTTGGTGGCTAAAAACAAAGAATATCAGGGTTCTAATGTTGTATCTATATCATGGGAAAGTAGTACCTTATATATGGAATAGCTGTTAGGTTTAGGTCTTTACGTATGCATGGGAAGTTACCTCCTGCGAATGGGTCGTGGACGCGTGGACCTGGCCTGGACCTAGCACAGCTGACCTAACCATAGGCCCCCCTACTCCTCGAGTCTGATCCAAAAGAAAGGTCGAAGGAGTACATAAGGATTATATAGCGTCTTCAAGGCAGCTCGTGCTAAGCCCGATCGATCGATTATTGTGATGTGACCGACTAATCAGATGTAAAGACTCGGCGAACCGATCGAGGGTAATGACAGAACCGATCGATTGGCTATAGCGGTGCGGCAGGCCGACCGGATGAAACGATGGGGGTCGATCGGGCGATTGTAATGGCAGGGCCGATCGATCGGACGTCAAGGCTTAAATGAAACACTAAGCATAATCATTACTGACGGTTCGCGTCCCTTGACAAACTGTCATGCGCATCCTTTTAACTGGTGCGCAACCGTCAGGTGTGTCCTTTTAACTACTGGGTAGCTGTCAGGTGCGTTCTTTCAGTTGTTGCGCCGCTCCGGATTTCTAACAAACAATGAAGTTCCCAACGTCCTATAGGATCGGTGTTATCAGGGGTCAGCAGAGAATCGCTAGGGAATGCTACTTAGCGGAAACAAGGACACTAGACGGAGCGGTAGTTTTGACAAGCTCTCTTGACGTGCGAGCTGATGAAGAAACGGAGAGGATGAACCCCGTAGAAGAAACGCAGCAGGTCATGTTGGATGAAGCAGACCGCTCCAAGTTCACAAATCTAGGTTCCGAGCTTGAAAAGAGCCTAGTCAAAGAAATCACAAATTGCTTGGTAGAAAACAGATCGGTCTTCGCCTGGGTACCGAGCGATATGCCTGGAATTCTTCGATTGGTCACATCGCATTCTCTCGGTATCCGAAAAGATTGCAAGTCAGTTCGACAGAAGAAGCGGTTGCAAAGCAAAGAGAGGCAGGAAGTGATTGAGAAAGAAATAGAAAAGTTGCTTAATGCTGGGTTCATTCGGGAAGTCAAATACCCTGAATGGTTGGCAAATGTTGTACTTGTGAAGAAGAAAAACGGAAAGTGGAGAATGTGCATTGATTTCATCGACTTAAACAAAGCGTGCCCAAAGGACAGCTTCCCTTTGCCCAAAATCGATCAACCGGTAGACTCCACGTCAGGGCATGAACTTCTCAGCTTCTTGGATGCTTTCTCAGGCTACCATCAGATTCAAATGAGTCTCGAAGACGAAGAGAAGACAGCTTTTATAACTGACCAGGGCACGTATTGCTACCAAGTAATGCCGTTTGGCTTGAAGAATGCAGGGGCCACTTATTAGCGGCTCATCATGAAAGTTTTTAAGAAACAGATCGGTCGATCAGTTGAGGCCTATGTGGATGATATGGTGATCAAAAGTAAGACGCCCGCTGAGCATGTGGAAGATCTCAAAGAAGTCTTCATAAATTTCAGATGAAGCTGAACCCTGAAAAATGCGTCTTTGGTGTGGTGTCTGGAAAATTCCTAGGGTTTATGATTACTCAGTAGGGGATTGAAGCAAATCCATAAAAGATTAAAGCTATTGTCCAAATGCCCTCGTCGCGGTGCTTGAAAGATGTTCCGATATTGACTGGGCGGATAGTTTCTTTGAGCAGATTCATCTCCAGGATGGGGGACAAGTGCCTCCTGTTTTTCAAAATTTTGAGGAAAGCAGATGTGACCCAATTCTAGTGGTCGGATGAATGAGAAAGAGCATTTCAATACTTGAAGCAGTATTTGACTAGTCCACCCATTTTGCAGAGCCTCGTTGAGGGGGAGAGTCTGATTATTTATCTGGCAATCACAGAGGGGGCGATCAGCGCAGTTCTAGTTCGATCGGACGGTAGTGAATAATTTTCGATCTACTATGTCAGTAAAGTACTGAATGGACCAGAGACGCAGTATGCACCTATTGAAAAGCTGACCCTTTCGTTGATAACCGCAGCCCGGAAACTCAGGCTCTACTTCCAGAGTCACACCATCGAGGTATGGACCGACCAACTCCTCAGATAATGCCTTCAGAAGCCTGAAATCTTTGGGCGGCTGGTAAAATGGGCGGTAGAACTAGGGGAGTTTGATATACACTATAAGCCGCGGACGACGATCAAAGCCCAAGTATTGGCGGACTTTGTAGCAGAAATGAGTCGACCTACCTCGAATGAACTGCATCTTACTTGGAGCTTATTTGTTGATGGATCCTCTAATGTTGGTGATGCTGTCGCCTGCAACCAAATATAAAAGATTTCACTCCTGTTAAAACAAATTAATGTAGTAGCGGTAAGC
>JANZLX010000213.1:27075647-27087249 GCA_025531955.1 Erythroxylum orinocense
AAGTAGAGGGTTGTTGGATGAATGATGTGAATTATGTATGATTTGAATGTTTGAGTTGAGTTTTGGGAAGCTTGATGTATTTAGCTTGATATTTACATGGTGATGAAGTTGATTTACATTTGAAAGGTTGAATTTGAAGAGATTAGGAGTTGATATGGTGTTAAATTGGAGTTTGGAAGCTTTGGAGAGGCTTGGAAGAAGGTTTGGGACACTTTGCCCAGCGTGTGTCCGTTAAACGGACATCTAAGTCCGTTTAACCGACCTTTTTGGGTGGTTTTGGACCCCTTGCCCAGTCCATGTCCATTAACGGACATGGATGTCCGTTTAACGGACCTTCTCGGATGAAAATGGGGTGTTTGGCCAGTCTATGTCCGTTAAACGGACATGCATGTTCTTTAATTGCTCGGGTCAGCTACAGTGTTTTGCAATTTTGATCAGTTTAGAGGCCAAATCTCGCTTTGATTCCTCTAATACAAGTTGTAGATCTCGATGTCATCTTTCCAAAAGTTCAAGAACGAAAGCATTTGGACATTTTTACAAAACGTTATAGCATTCGCGCCAAAGTATGTTCAAATTGATTTTGGGTGTGAACTTGGTGTGCGTTTTTGATCATAACTCCCTCATCCGACCTCCAAATGTGGTAATTCTTACACCAATAGATTACTAAGACACAATATACCTCACCATGGAAAATTGTATCATTTGGAGTTGAATTGGGAAAGTGTGCATTAGAGCAAGTGAGAGGTTGGTTGAGAGAACATGTTTAAGGAATGAGCCTATTTTTGTATTTTGATGATATCTTGAGTTGTATAACTCCGTTTGAGGCGATTCTTGCTTTAAATTAAACAAGAAACTTAGGGCTATGAGTTTATTTGAAGAAGTCAATTGAAATTTTGATTTGACAGTTTTCAAATTCTGTTCGCAAACAGGAGAATTGAGTTCAAACATAGTGACTGGTTTGTATGGGCATGCCATGGAGCAAATAGTGAGCAAATTTTTGGGAGGTTGTAAAGAAAAAGAAATATATAGTAATGTATATGAATTGATAATGTCTATTAAGGGTTCAATGGAAGAACCTTTTGGGGTCATATCCGCGCTTAAAGTGTCATGTTTTCGCAAGACGGTTGGGTTCTAGAAGTGGGGTCCAACATGTAAGTTCTCCCACTCTATTTTTTAACTAATTTATAAGAAATTTAAGTAATATTATTCCATAAGTTTGTTAATGCCTTCTTTATAAACATACCTCTAATGGTACAGGAAATATAAGCAATTCTTAAATCGTTTAGTTTTAGAAATAGAATGTTGGTTTCATCTTCATCTAGTGTGATCTCTTTAGCAACTCTCTCTTATCTCTTTCTTCTCGATGTTATCAGTTTTCTCTTCTTCACCCTTAATGTAATTTCAATTACATATTCCTTAGGATTAGATACTGTATTACTATACACCCTTATGATCTATTAACTACCATATTGGATTTTGCATACAAGCTTCATTCTTGGATATATTTTTCCATTATATCTTCTAATCTCAATTTCTTATATCATTTTTGTTGTTAAAATCTAAGTAGAGGTCATTTTTAGATTGCTTGATTACTTTAAGAAAATGCTAATGATTCCTCTACCTTAGATTGTTGGTATTACTATATAGGTTCTTTTATTATTAGAAACTCCTCATATAATCCACTTGCTCAACTTACTCAAGCATCAAATTTCTAACTTGGCATTTATGCTCACATGTCCTCTACTGTATAGTTATTAACATAATACTTGAATTAATCTTAAGTGTGCTCATGCTATTAAGTTTCTTTGTCAAAGCCTATACCTGAGCTACTTGTATAGTGACAACATCCACATTATGTACTCCTGTGTGCTTATTTATTCTCATCTTGTTAAACTACCATTGGTAGTTATTCATGGCTTTTTTTTAATGAGCTTAAGGGTAAATTTTGTAGTACGTTTCATATTTTAGTGTCCCACCAGCTATAAATCTATTACATTAAAAATTTTCTTTGTTTTTTTTTTAGAATTAAAAAAAATTGGGCCTAACCATTATATAAAGTCTAAATATGCATCTATATTAGAAGTCCATAATGAAAGCACTTACTAAATAGATCTTTACATCTCTCTCATGCTTCACAAATTGTTTTATTGTCAAATTACAAGTAGGATATATTTTTTAAAATTTTTTTACAGTCTTTATTAATAAAAAACACTTTGTAAGGAAATTCTCCACTAGGTTATTTTATATTATGATTTAAGCCATAGACAGTGACTTTAACCACCAATTTTGTTTAATACCTTAATAAAAATGGGATCTTAGCCAAATTGAATTGTTGTTTGCAAATATCTCCAAAAAATGATGATATGTGGATTGAAATATTCATTTAAAAACCTATTAAATTGTACATATGGCTACAACTTCCAAATGATGCTTAATTTGATTTAAAGTAGTTTGTAAGGATTACTAGCCTTGTAATATTAGATTACGTCCCCTTAAGTGATGGTTTCACTTATTTCAGTATAGTTATGTGCTCCTCTATTGTGTTGAGGTGTAAGCTTTAGACTATTATCTTCTTTTTATAGTTTGAGCATCTAATGAAGCTTTTTTATCAATCTCTAGATCTTCTTTAATGAGTTTGGACATTCAAATCGTTATCATATAACAAGAATACACCTTAGATAAAAAAAAATTAGCATAGAAAATAATAATAAAAATAAAGAATGAAATAAAAAGAAATAAATCACTAAAGTAATAGTACTCGAGTCTCGTGGATACCAATTGCTTTCCTAATAATAACATTAAAAATTTTATGAACATTTTCTACTACTTAGATTTCTTTTTTATAAAATATTACTCATAAGCAAAGATAATTGCACCTATAATTTGGTAGTAAAAAAAATAGTAAGGTATTGAACCATGATGAACTGCTAGAAAACTAATAAAGTATCCTATTATTTCCTAGTGAAATAATTAAAGAGATCGATTAATAATTGTGATTTGAAAATAAATTAAAGGAACCACTAGAAAACTAATAAAGTATGATACTATTTGTTATCTAAATAATTAAAGAGAGGGATTGTTAATGATGATCTAAAAATAAAATAAAATAAATTGAAACCAAAGTTAAATTAGAACATTTAATCAGGAGACTAATGCAAGATTTATAAGTGTCTCTCCTTAGTATCATCTTTTATTCGTTATTCATTTTATTGAAAAGGTTTTATAATATAGCCTAAAGAAATTTCCAGAGGTAATGAAATGTTCTCATTCAATTAACAATCACCAATCCTTAAATTGATTAACTAGCATCCCCATTAGATTAAAACTTAGAAGAAAAAAATAAAATTTTGTGAAAAGTTTAACCTTAATATTAAAGGATTTATATAAGTTTATATGAAGTGTCCAGAAAAGTTTAACCCTAACGTAAGAGGGTTTATATAAGTTTATATGTAGTGTCCCATTTAACTCTTAATATCAAATCCCATTTAACTCTTAATATCAAATCTATGATCCATTTATATACAAGTACTTTTGAATCATCAAACAAAGGTTAAAATATGATCCAATCGTTTTCTTCAATCAAATCATCAATAAGAACACTTTAATAAATTTCCTAAACATAAAACTTCAAATTGTAAATAAAATAGAATCAATCTATACGAAGATAGTAACTAAGGCTTCCTTATATCCAAACATATGAAATAATTAACCCATCATCATATTATTTAAGCCAACAAACATAATCAGCATAATAAAGAAATCAAAAGTAGATGAAGAGTGTAGATTGATAAGTGTAAATTGCATCGTGTTTTAGGGCATAATTTGATTTCTGTTTAGCCATTAATTCGATTGTTTAGTATGTGTTTAGGTTAACATTGTTTTACTTTGTTAATTATTTGTGTTTGCCAGTGTTTTTGGGTCAATATCGAAGAACGGAGGAGTTTTGGAGGAAACCTGGGCTACAACACAGACCCACGATTGTGGCAGGCTGGCCACGATCATAACAGAAGCACTAGGATTAGCCACAATCGTGGCACAATTGTGACAGAGAGCTTACTCAAGGGCCAGGATCGTGGCTAGCGGCGGTATAAAGTCGAGGACTCTTCCAGACTCAAGTTTTTAAGGGGTTTTTTAGTCTTTTCAGACCCTAAAGAAACCTTAGGTGACTAAAAGACAAAAATTTTTTAAAAAGCCTTCCTTACATATACACATTTTCGGCAGCCACCATTCAGATTCTTCATGGACTGTTCATGTAAAGTCATAAGCTTCCAGGTGCAAAAGGTGGGAATCGGGACTAATAATCAAGAACTTCCATCAAGCTTCCATTTTCCAGATTTTCAGATACAAAAAGGGAAGAAAGCTACCATTTTATTTGTTTTAATTTTTATGTTCAATATGTTTTGTATTTTGGAGAATATGAATATGGTTGAACTTGTTCCTATTATGAGTGGCTGAATTTATTATAGAGATTACTTTTAAACTACTTATTGAACTCCTACTTTGTTGTTTTGAATGAATGAATGCTTTCGATAAATGTTATGCTTAAACCTTACAATATATTGACAAATTAAGTTGGGTAAATTGTGTAGGATGTACAATGAGAGTTGGCACCCTATTGACTTGCATTTATCAAGTTAATTGATTAGTTAGAGAAAGATATTGATTAATTAGTTAATTACCCATAAGATAGCTTCATAACTAGTAAAATTGGTATACTGATTTTGTAGATTGAGAGATTGCATAGTCAATTCCATTTAATTTAGCTAGGGACATTTGATTACACCTTGAGAGAGGGTGATTGAAACATTAGGAAATCTTAGGTGAGGCATAATTCAATCAACAAGGTAGGAAGGAGACAAGATAGGAAAAAAAAGTGATCTCTAATCTTTAATCTTGATAAACAAAGTTTCTACATTTTTGTTACATTATTTGTTCGTTTTTAGTCTGTTTGATTTAGTTCATTTTTCAATTTTTATTATTTGAATTTGAGTTTTAAACAAAGCACAACCTGAATTAAATGGTGCCTAAGCACGATCTTTGTAGGAAGATATCCACTTTTTACTATAAGTAATGGTCCATATACTTGCAGTTTTTAACATAAAACAAGAAGTTTGTTTTTGCATTCAACGTAGATGATTTTGATTTGTCATAATGAAGTAATTAGAATAAAAATCCTTTAATTTATCTCCAATTCTTCAATTAAACAATTTATAATTATAAATCAAAATTGACATTTAGCAATGCATTATAACTATTCAAATATTTAGGAATATCAAAGTGGTTTTGACTAACTTTTCGGTGCATGATTTTTCAACATAATTCAATCCTTCATCATATAATGTTTTGATTAGACAAAGCATGAAATAATTTATACTCTTTTTTAGTTCAATCATACTAGTTCTCTATCATTAGCTATTGATTCAGTTAATGACATTTGTAAACTATTTACAAAGCATCATTCCACCTTGGCCAAAGATTTGTCAAATCAATACTAATTAAGAACAACAGAATATTATCCCTAATTACTTTAGGGTGATCAACCATATCTTGATCACATAACTATCTTCATATAGTTCGTGCTATATCTAACGACTACCTACTGGACGAATTATGATTAAATAGGTCATAAGTAGTAAAAAAAACAAATCAATCCCTATCAGATAACTTTGAGACGTCAAGTTAAAGGATTATTTATATAATCATCACAATGAGAGTTTCTATAGACATACAAGCAATGTTCTAAATGAATTTCTCATATCAAGTCAATTTAGTGAATTTATTCTCTAGCAAATATCCACAGATTTGTTTAAGTATCTCCATACTTTAACTTTTGAAATCGACTACTTTCTTCGTAAGGAAAAACATAATGTGTGTTATCCTTTTTACGTTCTATTAATATCTAGCCTCAATAGACCAATAACTAGGAATAATTTAGGAATAATACATAAATATAATATGAATTTTATAATGATAATGTCATTATAATTTTATTTGCAATGTATAATTATCTCGTAGACTTTATCATATATATCTAAACATGTACAAGATAAAGAATGTCTTTAAGTTATTTTGTCACTAAACTATAACCAATCGATTAGCCGTAGAGCATAAACCATCACTTTCAGTCTTGAAAATTGTACATTTCTTTAACTGGTGACGGAAGAAAAAACAAATTCCCACTATGAGTCCCTAAAGGCCAACAATTTTCAAAAGAATCAAGAGCGTGAGCCTTTTAATTAACGTCAAATAATACAATTTAGAGTCTGTTTGTTTTTATTTTTACTTTATTTTTAAATTTAATAAAAATATGTTTACTTCAATTTTTAATTTTTATTCTTATTTTTGGTTTCCTATAGTTTTTAAATATCACGAAAAATCATAAAAGTGTTTTTTTTAAAAAAAAACAATTTCCCCTACAAGGTATGTTTACTTGTTGGTTTTGTTTATTGAACCCTGTAGCAACGTATAAGCTTTAACTTGAATTAATAATATTAATTCAATTTTCAAAAAAAGAAAAAAATGATTCCAAAATATGGTATATGCTCGAATCTATCAGTCGGCAAGTTATACTTGCCCTCCACTTTTCTTTTTCTTTTTTATTTTTGAAGGTAGCAATCATTTCTGCTCGTATTATTCACAGCACTTTGTAGCCGACCACCATTGGATTGCGCAAATTTTGCTTGATGTTCCACTTAGCATTTGGTCAATTTCTCTGATTTATATATTTTATCTTCTCTAATTGTGTACTAACTGTACTTTTCTATTATATCAAACTATGGATCATTTTATTGTCACGGGGAATTTTCCTGTGATGGATCTAACATACGAAAAGAAGCATAAATTAAAGGGAACAAATTGCTTCTAATACGAAAGTGTGAAACTGCTTCTTTCCAATCATACAGCAGTCAACAGAATTTCCCTATAATTTATATTTCAACCGTTTTAAGTGATGTCAAATCCATGGTGTTAATCATAGCTTGACACAATTATCTTTGAGTTCCACTAGAATTCAGAAGCCACAACCCACCATACCTGCCGGCAGGCAATGGTAGTATGCTATAATATAGTATGCGTCTCCAATGCTTAAATTAATCTTCAAAAAGAGAGGTGTTTTTTTTTAATACCAAAAAATGGTTTTTTTAACAAATTGGAAAATTTGTGAAAGTAAATACAAGCATTGAAACTTTGGATGGTTATTTCCCGTTGGTGAAGCGAATTGATTTAGGTGAATTCATATTAAGGAGTAATAATTTACAAATCTATGAGAAGGTCTTGAAGTAACCTAAAAGATACGTACATAGACTTTGCGAATAAATAGAAAGAATAGCACCCCTATGCAATGTCTGTCAAGGAGCAAATATTTATTTTAATATCTGCAGGATGCTATCAACCCATCAGAAGACTTGGAAATGCGTAACTTAATCTTTCTTCACTGATAGTTTTTTTTTCCCTTGGAATCGCGTCAAAGTGCAGAACGTGCCGTTGGCATATCAAATTTGGCAATAGAAGCAGATGCTTTGCTTGATAAAGCACTTATATCTTACTGCTAAACGTCTAACAGCCATCTGCGACGAATTCGCATATATATATATATATATATATATATACACACACATATGTTAATTGAACTAAGCATACACATATCGGCATAGATACTAATTTACCCTTAAAATCATCAACCATGGCATCTTCGTTCTGCCATTATACCAACAATTGACTACTGAATAATGGAAAGATGTAAACAATTTGTTCAGTTGAACAACTACATGTTTCGTGCTTGGATTGACAGTCAGTCAGAAGTCACTCTTATCAGAAAAATAAAATGGAAACCCAAAAACGAAACAAAAAGCATCTGATTGGAGTCACAACAAGAAACGTGAAGACCGAATCTCACCATTCCACGGCTCTTCATTTGCTTTTCTTAGTCACAACATCTATGATATAATGCGATCACTTGATTACTGCCATAACCATGTTGTTGGCAAAGACACCTCAGTTAATGGGGAGAGCAGTAAAGAAAAGAATGTTTATAATATTTGGTCATAAGCACCCACCCCATCAATGATTCCAATGAGTCACTTTTGACCAAATCAATACCAGGAGGAAACAATATTATAGACCACTTCAATATATCCTATCATTGCAAAGCTATAGATTATGAGATGATTAATTACTCCTTAGCCTTAGTTGAAAGATTCCCTTCAGAAGGAATTTTCTTGGGAAATAGAAAATTAAGAGATGAAAAAGTTTGTCGACTCTACTGTTCCTTTGGTTCAGTCCTTGAAAAAGATTCTCGTTGGTACATTTAAAATCCCAAGTACTGGAAATGTTTTGATCCAATTGTCTTTCAATAATTTAAGTGGGAAATCTTATATAAAATTTGTTCACGTACTCATAAATTGTTGTTTATTGGACCAGCTAAGTCTTTGAAAGATGGAACATTGTAGCAGCAAGATAAAGCCCCCCATGCCATTGGTGACTAGACTTTCTGTTAAGGCAAGAAAGAATCTTGAAAGATAAAACAAAGAAGATGAAAAGAAAATCGAATTTAGCTCTTTTTTCTTTAGAAGGAATCACGTTAGACAGTCATATAACAGCTAGCAGTTTATATCAAAATTTGGTAGCAATAGATATTCTGCTTTCTATGTTTTTTAGCTGAACTGACCTCTCAGAGTCACCATATTCCATTTGAATGATGACACGTCTGAGTTTGCATAAAAACAAAATTTGCTTTTCTGGCTTTCTTTTTCTATATTTGTATTATGTTTGATTTTAACTCAGATGGCATCTTCTTGTTGCAGTCATAAAGTGGCTAAACATAATAAACCAAAAGGATGGTTCTGTTGGGAGTTATTCGTTATATATTCTTGTGCACCTCATCATGATTTCTGTGCTTAGTCTCTCTTTGCAGCTAAAAGTTGTTTATTCTGCTTTGTCTCCACTACATGAGGGAGTAGAAATAATTTCCGTGTCAAGCTAACTAGAAGTTTTTAGGTTTTGCTTTGCGAACACACTATATCATTTGACATGCATGCCTTCTCAGGACTTGAATATATATCAAAGGCGTTTTGTGCCTTCAATGGCCCAGTGAACCTTTGAGTTGAAGAGGAGGTGGTGGGTTTTCCTTTCGATTTTCTATAACCCAATAGGGAATAGGAAATTAGTCCCTTGACATAGAGGAAGCAGTGATGATCAAGTGCCATAAAGAGTGTCTGTAAAGCAGTCAAATGCATAGGCTTGTTAGGTCTTTGCTTAGGTACATAAATTCCTCCAACGTGTGAAGATTCCATAAAAGGCAGCCATCAAAAACTTTCTTTCTGAAAAAGGAGTGTGCTTGTGCGGTTTCCTACCAACTTCAGGAATAGTGGATAGTGGCTTGCTTAGTTCATGCCTCCAAATTGTGGCAGTGGACATCAAATTACCTAACACAAGTAGGATTAGAATAATGGTAAAAGTGAAATTTCTGAGGCTGCATTGCAAACTGGGGTCATGGGCAATTGGGCAATTTTTCATTACCATCATGCTTCTCTAGTGTCTTTTGAATAACCACTCGTGAGTGGAGAGTATAATGCCTGCTTTTGAGCCTAGATGCATGTAAGGCAGCCTTCTTCACTTTCTCCATTTTTTACTTTCCCTTTCTGAACTCTTAATAGCAAGGCAAACCTAGAATTTTCGTAATTTCAATTGCAGAACTCATAAGTGTTGCTTCTTGACTTATATGCAAATTCAGCTCAGTTCTTTAGCGCTTATACTGGAAGCCAGGAGAAGTTTAGACAAGAGTAAATATTGACAAACGTAATATGTGTATCCGTTGAGACCAACGCACCATAAGCTATTTATCAAAGCATAATCGAATAGGAAAATGTTGTGTAGTTTCGCTGACCCTATAATATGATAAAAATAAAAAATATTATTCTTATAATAATTGAAATAATAATTTTTAAATTATTGTTTTTACATATTGAGATTTACAGTTGACGGATGATCACCCCCGGCTGACTATTAAATCATGTCTGAATATGTTGCTTTTAATTGTCTAATCAAACAAGAAAGTTTTGGAAAACAACAAAAAGTAGTCAAATTAGAGTACATATTCCGTTGTCCACCATTAGTTTACACGTTCCAATTTGTCAGGACTACTATTTGTCTAAGAGATTTAGGAAATATTACGAATACCGAAACTGGTATTACATTGGACAGTCAATGCTAAATACTGTTTTGTTAACACTTTAAATTTATAAAATAATCTATATTTTTTTTTAAAATTAAAAAATAATCTTTCAATATTATACTGTATAAATTAAACCAACCTTATCTAAAAAAATTATAATAATATAAATTTAAAATAACAACAATTTATTTATATATATTAATATTATTTTCACATATTCTACATATAAATAATAATCACAATTAATATAAAAAATATTATTTTATCATCATAGAAATATAAAATTAAGAGCAATACAAAGTATTTAAAATATTGCAATATTATCATATAATAAATAAAAACACTACAAGAAAACAAGACATTTTGCAACGTTTTTAAAACGTCGCGGAATGTGATATAGACAAAAAGTTTTTGCGATGTTTTATGTAAAACATCACAGAAACTACTGACATTCCGCGATGTTTATAAAAACGTCACTAAAAGTAAAAACGTCGCGAATTGTCTAACAGACGTGTTTTTCATGGCTTAATGCATAAGAGCCCATCGAAACTCTGAGGTTAAATGTGCTTGAATGAGAGTAGTTCTAGGATGGGTGATCTCTTGAGAAGGCCTCGAGAAAAGTAAAACCATGAGGGCTTAGCTGGGTCAAAGGCCAAAGCGGATAATATCTATAAGCGGGTGATCTGGGATATTACAAGTATCCAATGGTAATCAAATAACAATACCTAGAATAAGATTCATGTTAAATCCTTCCCTTGACAGGCTCTCAGTTTCATGCGCATTCTTCCCCTGCGTAATTCCATTTAAGACCCAAATAAGTATGTAGTAAAGTAAATTAAAAAACCAAGCAAACTGTATTCCAAATACTTGTGGTTTCGGCCGGTACCAGGTGAAATAGGCTAATACAGGCTAATATTTGAACCCGGTATTGGAACATTCCATTTTGTACAGTTTTTGGCCGGTACAGTATGAAATTCATTACAATGGATTTAGGAGAAGTAAATTATATTACGATTTGGTTATGAGAGGTAATTTCTCCATTAGAGGGAACATTTCTCATAGGAGAAGAGTGTAATTGCATTTGACTTGAGACAAGAAAAGTTTCTTAATATCCCAACTCTATTTCTAGTGCTTAAACCAACATTTCATGGCTCATTAGTAGTGTTGACTCCCGCTTGATTCTGAAATCCAACTCTTGTTCTGATACTAAATTGTTGGACCCCGTTTTCGGAGCCCAAATATTCGGAGACAAAATGGAACCCGTCATCCCATAATGGTGGCGCGCCCACAATAGAAGAACATCGAACAATTAAAAAATTAGAGAGTCACAAGCCAAAAACCAAACATTTATCATAAATGAATTCTAAAAGAGTTTATACAAGCTCATTTCAAAATACCAAAAATACAAAAATATGAAATATGAAATACACA
>JANZLX010000213.1:27130569-27145000 GCA_025531955.1 Erythroxylum orinocense
GAACTAAGAGAAGAGATTAGAGCATACCTCCTAGACAATGCATCAGCAATCACATTTTCTTTACCTTGCTTGTATTTCACAACATATGGGAATATCTCTATGAACTCTAGCCACTTAACATTTCTTTTATTCAACTTACCTTGGCCATTAAGATGCTTCAAACTCTTATAATCTGTGTGAATCGTGAATTCCTTTGGCCATAGATAATCCTGCCAAGTTTGTAGATCTCTTACCAATGTATACAGCTCTTTGTCATAAGTGGAATACCTCAATTGAGCACCATTCAACTTCTCACTAAGATAGGCAATGGGATGCCTTCCCTGCAACAAAACAGCACCAATACCTATCCCAGAGACATCACATTCAATCTCAAAAGTAGAAGTAAAGTCAGGTAAACTCAAAATAGGTGCAGAACTTTCAAAGTCTTAAAAGCATTTTCCTGCGCCTCTCCCCACTTAAATCCTACCTCCTTTTTAACAATCTCAGTCCTTAGAGCTGCAATAGAACTAAAATCTTTCACAAACTTCCTATATAAACTAGCAAGTCCATGAAAATATCTTACCTAAGTAACACTTGTAGGTCTCAACCACTCCCTAATTGCTTTGATCTTTTCTTAGTCCACCGTTATCTTGTTAACAGCTCTGCAATCCACACACATGTGCCAACTCCCATCCTTGTATGAAAACAATATCATTGGGACGGCACAAGGACTAAGACTCTACCTGATGTGTCCTTTTGTAGCAACTCTTCCAATTGCTTTTAGAGTTCCTTAGTTTCTTTAGGATTAGCCCTATAAGAAGGTCTATTTGGAATCTGTGCCCCAGGCATGGAATCAATCTGATGTTCTATTCCTCTAGTGGGCAGCAACTCCTTAGGAAAAACATCTCCATACTCTTGCAAAAGAGAAACAACACTACTAGGCAAACAAGGCTCAAAGCCAGATTCATTAAAATAAGCTTCGTTATACAAAAGTACAAACAAGCATCTCCTTTCCGCACAAGCAACCCTTACATCTCTCATTTTTTTATAGATGTTTTGTCTCTTTACACTCTCTCTCTCATTTGGGCCTTTTAGTTGAATTTATTTTAAAGCCTCTTTCCCCACTTTTCTTCTCTCACTCTCGGCCTCACTTTCTTTCTTTTCTTTTGATTTAAATTATGCTTCCCTTTTGTAAGGTTCTCGGCTTTTTCCTCAACTTTTGTATCATCATGCTTTTCTTGAAATGTTTCAGCCTTTTTTTGTTACATTGCCTCCATACTTTTTTTAATTGCATTTGGTCCTCATATACCTCCTTTAGCACCAAGGGAGCAAGAACAAACTTCTGATCTCACATAGTAAATGAGTACCTATTCCACTTTTCTGTCATATTGCCAAGGTCGGCTAAGCAATAAATGACTAGCATGCATAGGTACAACATCACAAAGTACTTGATCAGAGTACTTACTAATGGAGAAAGATACAAGGACTTGTTTATTTACCTTGATTTTCTCCATGTCATTTAGTCATTGTAGCCTATACGGCATATGGTGTTTCAATCACTCCAACCCTAGTTTTTCCACCATCAATGTGCTAGCCACATTAGTGCAACTCCCCCCATCAATGATAAAGCTACAAATATTCTCATTCACTAGGCATTTAGAATGAAAAATATTTTCCCTTTATTCAGTTCCATCTTCCTTCACTTGATCATTCAAAACACACCTAGTAACAAGTAATTCACCACTAGGTGCATCCTCAACTTCCACATCAGAACAATCCTCCATCTCAAACATGGAAGTCAAATCATCTTCTTCCTCCCCAGACACAACTTCTCCTCCTCTCACAAACATTGTTTTCTTGTTTGGGCATTCAGAAGCAATATGACAAACATCAACTAGAAGAACTAGGAGTTTTAAAAGTACCTTTTGGATCCACCAAGTTCTTCTCTTCCTTTGGCTTGTCTTTGGTCTTCTCATCCTTCTTGGACCATTTGGAGTTCCAATTTATAGTAAAGTTTGGGTCAGAAGCCTTACTGGAGCTTTTGTACTTGAGTTGCCTCTCCACCTTCATGGCCATATTCACCATCTCCTCTAACTCCACATAATGGTGCAATTCAATAACATTGGCAATGTCTTTGTTCAAACGAGCCAAGAAATGTGCCATGGTGGCTTCTCTTTCTTCTTCTACATTGTCCCTAATCATGGCTATCTCCATCTCCTTATGTTACTCTTCTACACTTTTGGTGTCTTGTCTCAAGGTTTGGAGCCTTTGATGGAGCTTCCTATAGAAGTAACTAGGCACAAACCTCTTCTTTATGACCCTCTTCATTTCGACCCAAGCATCAATAGGATCCTATCCATTCCATTTTCTATTCAAAACAAGTTGATCCAACCAAACAAGTGCATAATCATGAAATTCCACAACAGCTAGCTTCACCTTCTTCTCCTCTGAATAGTTATGGCACTCAAAAATCATCTCCACCTTTCTTTCCCACTCTAAGTAAACTTTTGGATCATTCTTATCTTGTAAAGATGGTATTTTCATCTTGATACTACCCAAGTTTCTATCCACTCGCTCAGCCCTGCCTTCTTCCCTTGCATTGTCTCGGACTCTATAGCCTTTTCCTCTTCCTCTGTCTTTCTGTTCCCCTCTTCCACCAATTTTGACCCGATGCCACTCTTCTTCATCTTACCCATCATCATTTTCACCTTCATACTCATAGCACACAGGAGTTAGCTTCCTAGCATTTTGCCTCCTTATTGCACCGTTAGTTGAAGCCTCTCTTTGCAAATTCCTAATGGCCTGGTCTTGTCTATCAAATTTATCTCTAACATCTCTAAACCAGTTCTCAATCCTTTGTAATTTTTGTTACATAGCCTCCAAAGTAAAGAATGTGTTTTGATCAGCCTCACTATTCTTTTCATCCTTGTCACTACCTTTACTACCCTTTGAATTGGTCATGATATAAAACCTACAAAAACACATTAGAACAACTCCTAACACACTCCTTCACGTGTTTCTCTCTAAATCAGAATGGATGCCCCCGTGTTTCACTAAAGAAGATAGCTTTTACCCTCAAATGAGCTTACACACTCTTGCCTTTCACCACTCTAAATTCTAGCACAGTTTTACTTGTCCGGTTCAATCACTACCAACCAAATAAGCACAACAGCAACTTAATTCAAAAGGAAAAACAAAGGATACCTAAAGAAAGAAAGAAAAAACAAAAAAATATATGCAATTTAACGTAAAGACAGCAAGAAAGATGAAAATAAACACATACTAGATGGATAAAACATATGTGAGTGATTTTTGGTGCCAACTGAGCAATATGAAACAAGATTACTCAATTTAAGTGTAATGGAAAAAAATGGACAGCAAACAATAACAACAATCAAAGAGTGAAAGAAAAGATAAAACTAGGAATTAAACTCAACCCTAAACCCGAATTGTCAAGAATGCTCAAACCTGCCTCAATAACTCAAGAATTGAGAGATAAGTACTTATATCAAAAATGCACATTTTGAGTGCAAGAAAGTAAATCTTGAAACTTCTTGCTGTAAGAAAGCAAGTCTTGATGAATTTCTTAAATGAAGGATATGTTCTTGAAGAATCTTGAATAATAAAGAAAAGAAATTAAAGAATTCATGACTTGATAAAGCAAACCCTGAATTATAAAGACGAATCTTGATGCAAGAATTACCAATCTTGACGAATCTTACAAGCAAATCAACTAAAATACACAAAGATTCACAATCTGGATGAATTCTTGATCAATATTGATTTTCTTTTTTCTTTTTTTTGAATTTGGGTGATGACCTAACTATAATAATCAAGAACAAACAGAAAATTAAAGATAAATATTGAATTTAAAACCTAGGCTCAGATACCAAAGATGATACGACAATAACCTAGAGTCAACGTCTAGATCACCTCTGTTTAAATGATTGTTCCCTAACCTAAATTGAATAAATCTAACAAGACCCTTCAACCCAAAACAGTAAGGAATTGGTAACAAAGAGTATAAAGATTGCAAGAATTGAATTAACGCCACAAGTAAGAACTTACTTGATAAGTTGAATCAATCCTTAAGGTAAAACAAGCAAGAATCTGGATTCTCTCTTAAAGAATGCTTTCCAGTTTTTTATTAACATCTAATCTGAAGTTCACGCATAAAGCAAGGGTTTAAATACCCTTGTGCAATACAAACCCTAACAAAGATAACCTATAAACCCTAAAGAAAGCCCAAAACATCAAGAAAGGCTTTCTTGAAACAAATATGCCCAAGAACAAATCCCACACAGATTTGAGATTCAAGACTAATTAAAATTGACTAATCTTAGTCTAAATAGGATAAGTAAACAAGAAAAATAGAAGGCTAACTTAAGAGGGGCGGATTGGGTTTTCAAAACTAGGCCTACACGCTTTTTTCCTTAAAATAAAACATGAACATGACTTTTTTTAATGAAGCACATGCACACTTAACACAAATTAGCCCATGACAAAGCCCAGAAGAAGTTCACACGCCCTTTAAAAGATAAAATAAGTCCAAGCCCATTGATTAGACTTATGCTTGTGAAACTTGGCTAAGTGTTAGCCCTCTTGGTTTGATGCCTCCAATGTGCACACACATTTAGGCGTCTTGTTGGATCGTGAATTTTTCTAAATTGTTGAATTGGTTATTTAAATTTGTTTATTAGGTTATTTTTTTAATATTAGAATTGGGTCATTAATTAGAATTTGAGGGAAGGATTAGAAATTGAAATTAGAATGAAGTGTTAGGATTAAGTTAGAATTAAGTTAGCTTAAGTGGTGGTTAGAGCCATAAAAGACAAACCAAGGGCAAAGTTGGAAAGGCTTTGTAAGTGGGGGGCAAAATGGGAAGAAAAGGAGTAAGTGGGGTCTTAAATTTGAAGAAGAGTGTCGTGGAAGCCATAGAGAAGAGGAAAAAAACATGATGGAGGAGAAGGAGAAGAAGAAAACCGAAAAAGTTAGGGAAAAAGGAGGGAAATTTCGTGGGAAGAGGAAGAATCAAGCTTTCCAAGGTAAGTTCATCATCTTCTTCATGCTTTAGATAACAAATGGGTTGTGGTTTTGTGAACAAGGAGCTGTAGAGAGAGAAAGGGGTTTGTGTTGTGAATGTTTGGGGGAAGAAGAACATGGTGAGATCCATAGGGTTTTTGGGTTTCTAAGCTAGGTTTTGAGTTTTCTAACCTAGATGGACTATAGGTAGGTTAAATTGGACCTTAATTAGTGTTAATTCCATTTTATTGTGATTATGGAAATTTGGAAAATTTCTAATTGAATTGGAATTGGATGAGAATGTTGGTTGTGTTAGGGAATCAAGAACCTACCCAAGAACAAGAGCAAGGGCACCATTGAATTTGGATTTTCCAAGGGTACAAGGTGGGTAATTTATTTATAGTTGTTGTGTAATATGAGCAAAATGCCTTTTATATGTATTGTGTGCTAAATGGCTTGTTTGAATTATTGTGATGTTGAAATTTTATTATGTTGTATGACATTGTGATAAAACCATTGAATTGTGTGTATGATTATATTATGCCATTGAATTGAATCATGGCATTTTGCATAAGAAAACGCATGAGAAAATGGGATTTTGAATGATGGAATGAAGCATGAAATTTGATTATGTTTGGGCGAGAGAGGAACTATTTTGAAGTCACATGCACGTTAACAAAAGCCTTCTCCCGGCTGCCTGCTTGTGGCCTACGAGATTCAAAAAATGGACTCGTTTCGTTCACGATGTAAACTTCGATTTCTCCATTTTGTTTCACGGAACCCTCGAGCCATTTGGTTATGCATTTGCATTTTGATGTGCTAAGCTATGCTTTGAAGTGAATTGCATCCAATGTGTCCTATGTGATGATGATTTGAATTATGAATGGTGAATTGAATTGTAAATGTTGAACTCTCATTGCGATGTGTATGCCTATATGAATGATTATATATATATGGTTGATTGTGTGGCTCATCGCTAATGGCTATAAATATTTTAGCCATTGAGCTATGTAACTCAACCCAATATTTTTTCCCACTCCTCAGGTGCAGATCGAGAAGATCAGTGAATCCTTGCAAGGCATTTGGACAATTCCGAGAGAGTTAGCTTTTGTATTAAGTTAGTAGCTAGACATTTGGATAGCTTTATAAGCATATTGAACATTGAGCATCAATGTATTTTGTAATTTGTATTAAGGCTTTGATGAAATGTCGATATGTCATTAAAGTTATGTATGAAAGCTTTGTATGAACTTCATTTTGATTTGGAAATTAATTGAAGATTGAAAAAGTTCCCTTATATATGTGCTTATGTATCTCGTAGTGTACAATGCATATTTCAGGCTTTCATAGGGGTAATAATTGTGTGTTGACTTCATGGAGAAATCTGGATTGATTTGGGCTTTATTAGACAAAGTGGTCTTCTTGAACATTGTAGTTTATCCTCTTATCTTTCCTACGGTATAAATTTTATGAAATTTGGGTATCGGAGTTGAGAGATATGGCCATTATAAGTGATGATGTTGTATGGGAGGTATGAATATGATAGCTATGGTGAATGATGAGAGTTTATGCATTCTTTAAGTTAATTGAGTTGAGATTTGGGAGTTTAATGCATTCAAATGGGTAATTGAATGTTTGAGGAGTGTTATTGCACTTGAAGGGATGAATTTGGGGAGATTATGAGTGTATATGGTGTTAGGATGGATGTTAGAAGCATTGAAGAGGCTTTGGAAGGAGTTTTGGGTCACCCATGTTCGTTTAACGGACATTAGGTTTGTTTGATGGACCTTCTCAGGCGAAAAAGGACCCTCAACCCAGTGTATGTGGATGTCCGTTTAACGGACCTTCTCGGTTGAAAAATGGTAGTTTAGCCAGTTTATGTTCGTTAAACGGACATGCATGTTTGTTAAACAGAAATCCTTAGGTCAGCTACAGTAAATCGCAATTTTGGCCATTTTAGAAGTCGAATCTCACTTTTACGTCTTCATAAGAGTTGTAGAACTCGAAGTCCTCTTTCCATTGGTCTAAAAACGAAAGAAATCCAACATTTTTAGAAAAAGTTATGGCAATCGCGCCAAGTCATGTACAGTTTGGGTAAGGGCATGAATATATTGGATTCTTTTGGCCATAACTCCTTCTCCTGACCTCCAAATTGAGTGATTATTGAAGCATTGGATTCCTAGCATGTTTTGCTACCTCTCCAAAAAAATTGGTAGCTTTTGGTGTTGAGTTAAAAAGAATGATTCAAAGCAAATGAGGGTTCGTTGAAATGACCCTATAAGGAAACCCGCTTATGCTTTTCGACTCCGATTCGGATAGTTGGGCTCGAAGAACGAGGTCCAACACCTTGGTTGGGCTTCGGGAATGGGGCCCGACATATTACTTCCATTATATGATCCATTTGCTTCAAAACACCACAAATACATTATGGAAGTGGATCCAAATCAGCTAGCTCATCCTAGATCTACTTTGGCTCTATGTAGAATGTTGTTACATTAGCATTCTATTATATAAAGGAAGTTATTTTCCCTTGCAGATGATCATTAGTAAGTTGTTACACTAGCATTCCATTGTGTAAAGAAAGTTATCCTCCTCTGTTGTTGATCCGTTAAGTATGTAATATAGATGAAAACCTAAATTAGATCCTTGGACATATAATTAAGAAACCATAAGATTACTATATAACTCAATTCTCTAGCATGGCATTGTACCAAGCCCAAGAATTTACTTGCTTAGCTTGAGATGACTAATTCAACTGATCTTTACTTGAATGTATAAAGTTTACCTTTAAATTTTATTTATACCCAGGATGCTTTTATATGACACAAATTATTTGGTTGTCTAAATGTCACAAAGTATAATGGTGTTTGAAAGAATATAGAGGCATCATCGCATATATTTCAAGGAAGAAAAAAGAAAAAAAACAGCTACAATATATATTGATCCTTACTTGAAAAAGGTTAAGTATTGCATATTGTAGTGCATAATAGAATGCATTTATCATTAAAAAAGGCCAAAATTTATGTTGCCTTTTGGATTGAAATGATATTGACATATCTTTTCGTTCAATATTAGAGTGCATTAAGATGATATTTTCTTTTATTTGTCTTACTATGTGACAAATTTAATATCTTATTGACATTTAATTTATCATAACAAGATGTAGAATCCTATTGAAAAGGAAATCTTTTATACTATATGATAAATTGATAGATATAATTCAGTTCAATATGTTACTAGTAGTAAAAGTTTACCTCAAGGAATTGACTTGGGTAAATTATATTGGTTTAGTATTGTGGGAATTATAAAGTATAATTGGTATGAAAGTGTACTACAACCACCCATATAAACATGAAGAAGGTGGATTGGTTAGGCTTGTAGATGATTCGAGAAAAAATGATTTAATCTCAATTATTTTAAAATATGGCAGTGCACAAGTTTATTTTAAGGGTAAGCATAATGCAAAGAAAAAATCAAAAGTAGATAATTGGACAATGGTGATGGTAATATGGTTCCTAAAAACATTAAAGAAGAAGGACAATAATTACAAAGAGGATGAATTGTTTATTTTAAGAGTTAGTAATGTAGATGATAAAAGAAGAAAATATTATGGCAGCATATGAGAATGATGAAAGTGGTATGCTTGCAGTCGAGGGTGTGCATACTAAAGTAAAAGGTTTGCATATTAAAATTGAGAGTGTGTAAAATAAAGATAAGGGTGTGTATACTAAAGTTAAGGTTGTGCAATCTGAAGTAGATAGTAAGCCAATGATAAGTGTAATTTGCATCATATTTTAAGGCTTAGTTTAAGATGTATTTAATTGTTAATTCAATTGCTTAGTAGGTGTTTAGGTTAGAATTGTGTTAGTTTGTTAATTATTCGTGTTTTAAGTGTTTTATGGGTTAGTACATGCTTTTGAGCTTAAATATTATGTTTTTGAGCTACCTTGATGTGTTTGCTAGTGTTTTAGGGTTAATATCGAAGAACGGAGGAGTTTCGAAAGACATTCGGGCTGAAATAACTGTCCACGATCATGGCCTAATAATGCACGATCGTGATATAAGGCTTAGATGAAGGTCACGGTTGTGGTCTGCGTCGGGCAAACGTGCAGTCACTCCCAAACTTCGCATTTTGAGAGATTGTTTAGACCTTTCGAACCTCGAAAAAACCCTAGTTCAACCCTAAACACAAAAGAACATAAATAGAACAAGAGGAACAGAAAGAAGGAGATTTTTGCATCAGCCACTTTTGATAAAAACCCTAGAGTGAATTATCGAGAGATAAAGGAAGAGAGAAGTGGAGAAAAAGTCGACTCAACGTACTTCCCGGATTAGGAGTTTCCCAACGCTGTTGCCTCCTGTCGTCCGTTCAATTTTGTATTTGCTGTTTTTTTTTCAATTTTATTATTGTATAAAATTGGAATGATAGTTGATGATAGGATTTGTGGATGTTGATGATGTTCTAAACTCACCTTCTATGTTTTATCTTTGATTTAACGAAATTTGATTGTTTATGTTTTATTGGACTTATTATGATTTAATATCTATGATTGCATAATTTGGTGATAAACTGAGACGGTGAATCGAGTGAAAAATAATTAAATTAGGCTAACGAAAGTTAGGCGATTTAATTGAACAATAATTAAATAAAATCGGTAAATTGTGCTAAGAGAGATCTTGTAATAGTTTTTGATAGTTTATTAGACAACTTTAGATCTAATTAGGGTTTTGGATAGGTTGTTAATTGAGAAATTACAACTTCCATAATCTGATTTGGGTTTATAAATTAGGGTTAATGGTTATAACTTGAGAGAGAGTAATCAACAATATGATCATCTAGAACCAATAATCCAGTAATTCATAACTGATTAGGTTAACGTTAAAGATAGGTAAAATTCTCTTTCGCTCAATTGGTAGTTCCTTAGGTTAATTCTTGAGTGTGTGTTGCAACTGTTAATTTTTTAACATTTCATGATTGATTCTTGAATTGATTTGCTTGATTGAATTACATTCTTGTTTTACAATTACATTTGAATTTCAACGATTTGTTTTGGTCTTAGATTTTGGGATTAAATTATCTCTCCTCGTGATATCGACACCTTAGGTACTATGCTAACGACTTGTGCACTTGCGGATTATCGAGGTTAACGATCAAATTTTTGATGTCATTGCCAGGGAGGCGATTAGTCTAGTTCTTTAGTATAAGTTTTTTTCACTATCTTTTATTTAAATAATAATAAAAGAAGAAGAAGAAGTTTGGGGTGTAAAGTAGAGACACAGCAAGACATTTTAGAGTGAGAATGAGATATCTGAAGAGCTAAATGTCAAGAAGAAATGAAAAGAACAATGATGGAGGATAGATACTATAGGGAGCAAGTAACTTTTACGAATTACAATGAGGCACAAGGGGGAGACAAAACAAGACATCTTGGAGTGAGAATGAGATATCTAAAGAGTTAGATGCTAAGAAGAAATCGAAAGAACAATGATGGAGGATAGATATTATATAGAGCAAGAAACTTTGACGAACTACAATGAGGCATAATATGGTTAGGCAAGTAACAATCCTTATTAAAACATGTACACTCCGAGGTGGCAGAACCATCCAAATTTCTATTGGTCCAATAATGTAAAGAATCACTTAGGACATCAAGACCTATTAGGATTTAAGCAAGATAAGTCCAGTTTATAGGATTCTAAATTGGACAAGATCTTAGATAAGCTCACGAACATGGAAGAGGGCCAGAAGAGACTAGAATAACAAATTAAGCAAGTAATAGAAAATCATGCCTTGTCTATTCACAATCTAGAGATTCGAGTGAGACAACTTTCTTGTGAATTTTTTAAGAAAAGTGTGGAAGACTCTCTAAGAAATATGGAATTACATCAACGAGAGCAATATGAGACTATCACTCTTAAGAATAAGGAAGAGCTAGAAGAACCAGTGGAACAATAAGGAAGAGCTAGAAGAACCAGTGGAACACCAAATTGAACCCACCTTATTAAAGATCAAGAGAAAAAGAAAGAGGATGAAGAAAAGAATGCCAGCCCTCCTTATTATTCACCAATTCTTAATATACTATATGTGAACATCAAAAAATCTTTGGTTTATGCCCATGAAAAGAACCTTATCCTTTGGATCAATGATGACCATATGACATTTAACATGAATGATGTATTAAAGAATCAAAAGGAGGGTAGCTGATTTAGGATAATTGATAATTGATGTGTTCGAATCTTCTAAAGAACAAAAGGATGAAGAACAGACGACAACAGACATCGAATTTGAAGAAGCTATGAAAGTCTCTGTTCGTGAAGCGGAAAAAGTAGAGGAGACGAAGGTGATTAAGGAAGAAAGAAAACAACTCACCTTATTATAGGACAAACTGTTAGATTGGATGAAAAATTTAGGGAGTTTTGTTATTCCCTATTTTATTAACAACTTGTTAGTGAAAAGGACATTACTAAATTAATTAGTTTTCTCAACTTTATCAACATTTTCCTTCTGATCATTTTGTAAGTTATAGCTTACTTACAGGCTACAAAGCTAAAATTGGGTATCATAAGCAGAAGTAAGCCGCTCATAATTAATCCTGGCTGAGTTTTAAAGGATGAAGGTCAAGTTAATAACCATAAATTAGCACGATTAGTAGTTAGATTTAAATTCTTATGTAGTTAGGTTTGCTTTAAATTCTTAAATAAGTTTTGAATGGTTTGGATTGGTAATTCTTTTACTATCTTGAATCACTTATAAGATAGGGAAACACTCTCGATGTCAAGCAGATTTGGTCTCAATAATATTGCCATCACCACCTCTATCACTATAAACTATTTCATGTTCTAACCCTTTTCTTTTCATTTTTGTTAGTATTTTGTTCTTTTATCTTTCGTATATTGTTTCATTCCTCCTTTTGTGTTGTATATATCCTTCTCACACTGAGGAAAATTTGTTGTTCAAGTGTGGGGAGGATTGTATGTTTTGCTTGGAGTATGAATTTTGCATATTATTATGTTAGTGCGTTTAGGTTGCATATTGTGAATTGTGTGAATGTACCAATGGCTTATATAGAATGAAATCAATTTAATTTTTAACATAATCTATTAGGTTGTGAAGAGTCATAAGCTCGCGATATTAGTGATTTGGGTTCTCTGGCTAAAATATGTAAGTTAATTAGGATTTTGTGTTAGTTTATCACCCTATAAGTTTTCACATTCATTCATAATTTTAGGTCTTTTGACTAAGTAGCTTTGCTAGTATTTTTTTAATGAAAACGATTAGATAAAGCAACAAGGTAGGCATAAAAAATGTGTTTTTAAATTTTAAATAAATGACTATTCTGCTGGCCTTCAGGTTGTGAATAGACCTAGTAGCCAGTTGAGAACGTGATGTAGCCAAGTAACTAGATTGACATGCATCACAAATGTGTGCCTCTGCATCAAAAGGCTATAATGACGTTTCGTCTATTAATGCGTTTGTACAATTGAAAAGGGTGAATAATTTAAATTTTGGGTTTTGATTAATATGTATGTTTATTCCAGAGCCATTTTGCATGTTAATGATTTGGAACAATTTGAATGATTGTGTTTAAACTTAAATTTATTTCATAAAGTTGAAGTCATTGTCTCATTACTGTATTGTGTGCTTTGTGATTTTTGTGTGTATGTTGTTTTGTTTGCTTGAGGACAAGTAAACATTTAAGTGTGGGTATGTTGATAATTGTAATTTGCATCATGTTTTAGGGCTTAGTTTAAGATGTATTTAATTATTAATTCAATCGTTTAGTATGTGTTTAGGTTAGAATTGTGTTAGTTTGTTAATTATTTGTATTTTAAGTGTTTTATGGGTTATTACAAGCTTTTGAGCTTAAATATTATGTTTTTGAGGTACCTTGATGTGTTTGCTAGTATTTCAGTGTCAATATCAAAGAACTAAAGAGTTTCAGAAGACATTCAGGCCGAAACAACAGCCTACAATCGTGGCCTAATAGTGCACGATCATGACAGAAGGCTTAGATGTAGGCCACAATCATGGCCTGCATCGGGCAGATGTACAGCCACTCCCAAACTTCACATTTCGAGAGATTTTTTGGACCTTTCGAACCCAGAAAATATCCTAGTTCAACCCTAAACAAAAAAAAAATCAATAGAACAAGAAGAACAAAAAGAAGGAGCTTTTGGCATTAGCCACTTTTAAGAGAAACCCTAGAATGAATTATCAAGAGATAGAGGAAAAGAAGAAGGAAGAGAGAAATGAAGAAAAAGCCGACTTGACGTACTTCCCGAGTCAGGAGTTTCTCGACGTCACTGCATCATGTCATTTGTTCAATTTTGTATTTCCTATTATTTGCATTATTATTATTGTGTAGAATTGGAATGATAGTTGATGATAGGATTTGTGGATGTTCATGATGTTCTAAACTCACCTTCGGGGTTTTATCTTTGATTTAATGAAATTTGATTGTTTATGTTTTGCTAGATTTATTATGATTTAATTCTACAATTGCATAATTCAGTGATAACCTGAGAGGGTGAATAGAGTGAAAAATAATTAAATTGGGCTAATGAGACTTAGGTGATTTAATAGAACAAGAATTAAATCAAATCAGTAAATTATGAAAAGAGAGATCTTTCAATAGTTTCCGATAGTTTATTAGACAACGTCCAATCTAATTAGGTTTTTGGATAGATTGTTAGTTGAGAAATTACAACTTCTATAATTTGATTAGGGTTTCTAAATTAGGGTTAATAGTTATAACTCGAGAGAGAGTAATTAACCCTAGGATTGTCTAAAACCAATAATCCAGTAATTCATAATCGATTAGGTTAGTGTTAAAGATAGGTAAATTTTCCTTTTTCTCAATTCGTAGTTTCTTAGGTTGATTCTTGAGTGTGTGTTGTAACAGTTAATTTGTTAATATTTCGTGATTGATTCTTGAATTAATTTGCTTGATTGGGCAGTGGGTTTGAAGTTCAAAAATTCTAGGGAATTCGAGAAGGCAGTTATTAAATACTACATTGCAAAAAGCTTGAGCTTAAAATAAATGAAAAAGAGAAGTCTCAAGTGAGAGTGAGATGCGCACTGTAGTGCCCTCAATTAATTTTATAAGTATTGAGGGAAATTTATAGCACTTTTGTTGGGTCCCGTTTTCAGAGCCCAACTCATCAGAAACAAATCATACCTTTTCTTGTTCTGATACCACCTATGTTGGGCACCGTTTCCGGAACCCAACCCTTGTTCTGATACCACATATGTTAGGTCCCGTTTCTGAAACCCAACTCCATAACTATTATCGCTTCATTTTCTTTATTACAACATCATTCAAAGAAATTCAACTTCCAATTGGAATTCATCTCACACCCAAACCTCAATTCATATGATTCTTCATATTCAAAAACATCTTATCACTCACCACAAATCCTACCTTTCTTT
>JANZLX010000213.1:27161980-27172845 GCA_025531955.1 Erythroxylum orinocense
ATCAATAATTGCAACACTTTGTGAAAGCTTGGACACTTTGGATGAGCCAGAAGCTAAGGTACATGGTTTTCAGGTTAAGTCATTTTGTAAGATGTTTTATTATGTCTGAACTTAAATACAATTACTCCAACTTTATCTTCTTCCTCTTAAGGCATCAATGATCTGGATAATTGGTGAATATGCGGAAAGAATAGACAATGCTGACGAACTCCTGGAGAGCTTCCTGGAAAGTTTTCCTGAAGAGCCTCCACAAGTTCAGTTGCAATTGCTCACAGCAACTGTCAAACTTTTTCTGAAGAAACCAACTGAAGGCCCACAACAGATGATTCAGGTTGTGTTTCATTTGAACATGCATAGACATTGAATGACTGTGCTTTTAATTCTTGTTTCTATATTGAATTTTGAATGGTACTTCTCAAATTGACATAGTAGAAATTATAATTCTGATGGGATGTTGTTGGTTATTGGATATGCATCCAATTTGTTTCATAGGTTTATTGCACTAATCATTTTTTCTAAGTTTGTTGTTTGATATAACCTAACTAGCCAAGTTAGTGTTTTATTGCAGTTGCTAAAGTTTTCAATGTATGCTGAGACTTCATCTGCATGTTTGAATATATTCTCACTGCTTATGGTCCCTTTTCACAGGTTGTTTTGAATAATGCAACTGTTGAAACAGACAATCCAGATTTGCGAGATCGTGCATACATATATTGGCGACTGCTGTCAACTGATCCTGAGGTGCAGTTTCTCTACAGCAAATTCTGCTGTCTACTTATGTTAGTTTAGGCCCTTTTCGGTACTTGTGGATTTATTCTCTTATTTATTTATACATCTTTTCATTTGGAGGGGGTAGTGAGGGTGATGTAAACCTGGTACCAGATCTTGTTTGACTTCTCGTGTGTAAGGTGTTATCGTTGGACAAATTCCGTGTTTCCCTCAAGTCTCTTCATCCTATGCCAGCTTGGGCTAGTCTTTGCATCTCCAAGACGTATTCCCAAATTGGGAAGGATTTGGTTTGAGCCATTAGAAAATGTTGAAAGGGACACTTTTTTGGCTACATTCATGTTAAATAAATGACATCGTTGTACAACATCTATATTCTACATCTAATGGACAGACTTTACGTCTTTCAGGCTGCGAAGGATGTTGTTTTAGCTGAGAAGCCTGTGATCACTGATGATTCAAACCAACTTGATGCATCACTTCTTGATGAGCTTCTTGCTAACATTGCCACATTGTCCTCAGTGTATCACAAGCCCCCAGAAGCATTTGTGACACGAGTAAAGACTACAACACAGAGAAGTGAAGATGAGGAATATCCTGATGGGAGTGAAACACCTTATTCTGAGTCACCGGCCCATCCTGCTGATGGTGGTGTTTCATCACCAACTACTTCAAGTGCTGCTCCTTATGCTGGAGTAAGACAATCAACCCCTGCTCCAGCTGTGTCTGCTGCTCCGGTGCCAGATTTGCTGGGTGATCTGATGGGTATGGATAACAGTGCTATAGTCCCTGTTGACCAGCAATCTACTCCTGCTGGGTAAGTGTGTTCAAATGCTCGAACTGTCATCTGGTGCTTATGGTAGCTTTTGTTGCCTCTTTTCATCTTTGTAGTTAGTTTGCCTAATCATGGAGCTTGTATAATTTTTAAATCTGAAGTGCACACCCATGAATAACATTCATTGTCTTTTTTTTCCTCCTCCCCCTTATCACAGTTCTCCACTGCCCATTTTACTACCAACATCAACTGGTCAGGGTTTACAAATCAGTGCCCAGCTAGTGCGACTTGATGGCCAAATCTTTTATAGCTTATTATTTGAGAATAACTCGCAAATTCCCCTTGATGGGTTCATGATTCAGTTTAACAAGAATACATTTGGTCTTGCAGCTGCTGGACCACTTCAGGTAGTTATAAATCCCTTTCAAATGATTTGCTTTTCTTTTCCCAAATTGATTGTGACATACTCTTCTTTGTCAATAAGGTTCCACAACTGCAACCTGGGACATCAGCAACGACGTTGTTGCCTATGGCATTGCTCCAGAATGTGTCTGCCGGTCCTCCAAACTCACTTCTGCAGGTTGCAGTGAAAAATTCCCAGCAACCAGTATGGTATTTCAATGACAAAATTTCATTGCAAGTGCTCTTTACTGAAGATGGAAGAATGGAACGTGGAAACTTTCTTGAGGTGAGGAAAAAAGGCTTTATGTTCTTGTAGAACTTTACATGCTACAAACTTCGATGAAATACAATAACCAGGTTGGTCTTGGAGAGATCTGGTTACTTTTATATCTTTCTAAAGTGTTTGAAGAAGAGGATCGAGCTCTAAAAATTAATAGGGCCCTTTCTCCAATAAGAACTTGGGAAATTAGTTACGTTTTCCGTAATTTACTGCTTATTTGTGTTTTCTGTAATTTACTGCTTATTGTTATTAGTTTTATGGCTGAGCCATCTGAATAGAATTTCAGTCTGTTTTTTGATCTCTTTCCTTGTATTTCTGCTGTATTCATCAGGCTGGTGGTATGAATAAATCAGCAAGTTTATTTTCACCTTAACTGTGCAAGGGATATGAATCAAGATATTATTTTATTGTTGTTACTAGAACTCATTCGTTGTGGCATTTTTTATGGTAGACGTGGAGATCCCTTCCTGATTCAAATGAGGTCTCGAAGGACTTCCCGGACATTGTGGTCAATAGTGTGGAAGCTACTATTGACCGGTTGGCTGCGTCCAACATGTTCTTTATTGCAAAGAGAAAACATGCAAACCAAGATGTATTCTACTTCTCTGCAAAACTTCCTCGCGGAATCCCCATCTTAATTGAACTTGCCACGGTTATCGGAACCCCTGGTGTGAAGTGTGCGATCAAGACACCAAATCCAGAGATGGCACCACTTTTCTTTGAAGCCATTGAGACTCTCCTCAAGGCTTGATTTGACTGCCTTTTCTTTATTCTTATACTCTTCTTCCTTGGTAATGGACAGGATCAATTTTTGGTTTATTTGTAAAGTCCATATGTTTAGTGAGGTTTTGATTGGTTATCCTGGTTCACGTAATTTTTGTCTTGCACTGTTATTCTGTAGTAATCCAAACTCTTGATTTTCATTTTGGAATATCATGATTGTAGCAACTCAAAAGTGAATGCATATCGGCTTGAACCATTCATTATTTCAAGTATCAGCTAATTAGACACCCTAAATCAGATTTGAAAGTTTTAATTCTCAAGTGATTTCAAGGTTTTTGAGTTTTGAATTTTCAGTCAGTCATATATTTCATTAGACAGGCAAACCATTTATAATGCTAATTTGACCTAGCCATTTAAAATTTTCTAAATTAATGATGCTGCTGCACAGATTAACAATGATTTTAGGCGGAAGTAAACATGGTTAACAACTTCCCGAAACAAACAACAAAGTACAGCAATATAAACATGCTAAGTAGCTGAAAAACCCCCTAAAGTTGCAACATGTAAAAGGAGATAAGATTGAAGTTAAGACTAAATGGAAAAGAGATTTGTTACTCAAATATGTAAACAGAGAGAAACTGAAGTTGAAGGATGAATATAAAAGAGAAATTTGAACAAGATTGTAATTAGACTTAATCTTCTTTGTGCTCGACATCGACTCGTATTTATTTCTTTGCCTTCACAAGAAAAGCAAGAAAACAAACATACCGGAGAAAAAAATGAAAGAAAGTTAATAAACAAAATTGCAAAGCAAGAACTAGAGAAAAGCAATAAGCGTTTCATTACTTGAGAAGAGCAATCGACAAGGTTCTAGGAAAAGGATTTGATTTAAAAATGATGTGGTTTCTGAAAATGAAAAAGAATTATTTGGTTCCGATATCTTTATGATTGAAGGTGTTCAGGACTGATAAATTTATAGTCATTGTGCTTTTCTCTTTTTCTTTTTTTTTTTTGGAATTTCTAGATTTTGAGAGCACGACATTGTCTCCAACATGTTTTGTCTTTAAGGGCTTGAGGGTCTAGAACTTTTTCATATGTGATTTTTCTTTAGAATTTGGGGCATAGGACTCTCGAGATACTTGAGAATACGATGTTCTCTCAAGCGCATCTTGTTTTTTAATTAAGGATGTAAAACTCTCTTAAGGGTATGACGTTTGAGTGCATTTTATCTTTAGAATCTAGGATGTAAAGTTCTCCTAGGACTCGAGAGTGTGACACTCTCTTAAGCACATCTTAATGAAGAATGTTTTGCCACTTGAATTGATATAACCTTTGAATTTTTCGTCACACGATCACTATGTCAAAACAACTTATATGAGTGCATTTGATTTCTTTATTAAGAGATTATACGTCGAGCAAAAAGAGATAATAAAATCAAGTTGGCTAAAAGGTACATACAATAAGTTGTATAAGCTTATTCGGTCTATTTGTTATTGTTGTGTCTTATTCACACTTCTATATAATAAGTTGTACAAGCTTATTTGGTCAATTTGTTATTTTGTCTTCTTCACTATTCTACTTAAATAAGCCTAAGGCTAGGTCTTTGTCATTTACAAGCTAGTGTAAGTTATCCCGGTAGGCTTCAATAGAGAGTATGTTTACTAAGTTCTCATTACTAATTAGGATCATTTTATGTGTAATTAGCCATCAAAATCCCAGTGTCTGCATGGGAATTTACCTTATTTGGCTTCTTCTAAGTTCTCAAAGAATATTCTTTGCCTCATTTTGTTTTATCCCATTTTTAATCCTATATATGTAGAAGCCACTTTTTAAAGTCGGGTCATACTGAAGCCTTTATTAAGGATATATACTAAGGACCAGTTGGGATGGATGACCACGCAATCCATCCCAACCGCCCATTTAATCCAACGGTGATATTTTCCCCCTCCCCCTCTGTGAAAGTTCTACAGCCATCCCGCTCCTTCATTTAATCCGACGATTGAAAAGTTCTGGAGCTATCTGTTCATTGAATGTTGTGCCTACCCAGTTATATCTGTCCTTTATCTTTATTATTTCTTTCCCTCTTCCATTTATTTGCTCGCTTAACCTGGAGTTGTGCAAAGGTTTCTCTCTCTTCCTTTACCTCTCCGCCCTTGCCTTCCTGTACAGAGCTCTGCCGTCGTTGTCTTCTGTCTCTGGTGAGTTTCCCTTCATTTGTTTTCCTTTTTGGCTTTGCGTTTTTTTCGTTCGACTTTCATCTAGGTTTTACTGTGTATACAGATGGCCTACGTCTTTGTTCAGCATAGATGGTTGGAGTATCTCTTTCCGTTTTGGTATCTGCCACTGTGATAAGTTTTCCTTCTTGGTTTTTTCCTTCCTTTTGTGTTGTTAAGTTTTCGGTTTTTCTTTTGTTTCTCTGCAGGTGTTGTAGTTTCTCTCCGGTAGGTGTGTCGCTCTTTGACACAGTGCTCCGCTGTCGATGTCTTCTGTTCTCTCCCATGTGTTTTTGTTTCTACTTTGGTAAGTTTTCATTTTTTCCTTTTGTTTCTCTGCTCTACAGCTGTGATAAATTTTTCTTTTGTTTCTCTGCGGTGTCTACTTTGGTAAGATTTTGTTTTTTTTCCTTTTGTTTCTCTACCCTGCAGCTGTGATAAGTTTTCCTTTTTCCTTTTCGTCCTGTTATTGTTAAGTTGTTGGCTTTTTCTTTTGTTTCTTTGCAGGTTCTCTTCGGTAGGTGTCTTGCTCTTTTGTGCAGTGCTCCACCGTCGATGTCTTTTGTTCTCTTGCTCTCCTATGTGTATTTTTTCCTTATGTTTCTCTGCTCTGCAGCAGTGATAAGTTTTCCTTTTGTTCTTTTTGTTTGTTTCTCTGCAGGTTCTCTCCGGCAGGTGTCTCGCTCTTTCGTACACTGCTCCGCCGTCGATGTCTTCTGTTATCTCTCTCTCATGTGTTTCTGTGTCTCATAGTACTTGTCTTTCATTTCTTTCAAGCAATCATCCTTCATTTTCAATCTCTCTTAGCCAAGCTGGAAACAAGCTTTGAAGTCTTTTGTCGGTCCTCTGCTTCATTTTAAATCTCCGTTTTTACTGAGATGATCACTAACAATACCACAAGAGTTATATTCATCATCCCGTGGTCATTCATGAACTAAGACAGTCTTTCACCCTTGGTAAGTTTTCGTTTTGGCTTTTGTTTCTCTACAGTTGTGATAAGTTTCCCTTTTCTTTTTTAACTTCTCCTTTCGTGCAGGTTTTTGTGCGTATTTGGACAAATGCGTTGATCAAGCGATGCCATGATTCCATTTTGATTCTTCGCGCGGAAATAAAAGGTGATATTGAAGCGGTTGAATTCTATAACTCAGACCTAAGTGAGTGTCGACTTGGATATGAGGATATAAACGGGTTGATCAGGACCAGGAAAGCATCTATGTTTAAGACTTGGAAAGAACCTAGCGTGAGGGTTATGTTGAAGATCTGTGTACTTCGTCTTACTTTTAATAATTATCTTAATAAAAGAAATGTTTTCCTGCCCTTCTAAGTTTTCCTTTCATCTTACTTTTGTCTTTCTCACAAAAATATATAGGATTTTGGTTTTGTCTGGTTGCCTTGTGTTTGACTTTACATCGTCTGATTTCGGTTTGATCATAAGAGTTAGGTTAAAGATATGTGATAATGAGCTGAATAGAAGATACGCTTTTCTCCATGCTGTCTGCTTTCGATTTTGCGGTTCTGTCTGCTTTTTAGTCTACTGCACTTTTATGCATTCGGTTTGCTTTCGGTGCTTCCGTCGGCTTTTTAGTTTACCGCTTTGGTCTGGTTTTCTTTCGTGTTACTTCCTGTTTGCGCCTTGCGTCTGACTTTCCATCGTCTGATTTTCATTTGATTTTCACATCTTCTGTTTTTCTTCCGTCTGATTTTTGGCTTTCTCCTTCCGTTTGCCTTTTGTAACCTCCGACTTTCATCTGCTTCCTTCTGCTTTTTGTTTCCACGCTTCCGTCTATCGTCTGCTTTTTTGTGTTTTCTTTTTGACTTTCTCCTTCTGTTTGTCTTTTGTAACCTCCCACTTTCATCTGCTTCCGTCTGCTTTTTGTTTCCACGCTTCCGTCTATCGTCTGCTTTTTTGTGTTCCCCGCTTCGTGTTAGTTTCGAATTTTTGACTTTCCCTCCAAAAAAAATCTTCCTCTCGCTTGTAACTGATACCTGATCCCCAACGTCTCTGAGCTGCAACTTGCCGTTCACATATGTTTATTTTTTTCAAAAAAGAAATACAAAATATGTTATAACTTTTCCAAAAAAAAAAAATACTATCGATTTCTCAGGAGCACCACAATTGTTTAAAAAAAATATAGGTTTCCGTCTGTTTCTAATCATTATACAACTGCTGTTTCCTTAGCTCTCTGTCACATTACTTTTAAAGAAGTCGACCTATAATATCTGTGTCGAAGGAAACCCTTAAAACCTATGAACTAGATATTGGTTTACAATTATCATAATATACAAAATTGGAGATAGGAGTTTCCGTACCTATTTTGCTACTTCTTCCTCGCCGTTTCTAATCATTAGACAACTGCTGCTCCACTTAGGTTGAGCGTCTGTAATAATTTTCCCTTTTGTGAGCATTACGAAATTACTATGATTGTTTACTTTTTTTGACGACCCTATTTAATGTAGCAGTCATCATTTAATACAACCTAGATTAATCTTCCAAACCCAATATTTACGTGTTTTTCTCTTTTCTCCACGTTTAGAAAGTACTTTGATTGCTAGCTTTTTGTGCACGCTTATTTAATGTAGCAGTCATTGTTTAGAACAACGTAAAACCCAATATTTACGTGTCTTCCTCTTCTCTGCACATTGAGAAATTGTTATGATTGCTTGTGTTTTTTTGCACCCTCCGTAACAGTCATCATTTAATGCAAGCCAAATGATGCTGCGGCCATTTCTTGGTCATCAAAATAATTTACATCGAAACTGGTCCTCCCACACGCTATCTCTTAACTACCTTCTTCTTTTATAGACCAAAATTTTTGTTCCAGAAAGACAAAAACTCTGAAAGTTACATCTTCTATTTGAAGAAATTAAGAAGAACTGTTCATATTAGTGAGGCATTCTTTTCTCCATCAATTTTTTCTCCCATTTTTTAAATTTATCATTTCAATGAAATGATTTTTTTAACGGTTCTCCCTGCCTCCACGCAATCCATCCCAACCGCTGTCTTCTTCGTCCACGTTTAATCATCTGACGACATATATCTTTCATAGAATGTTGTGCCACCCATCTCACGGCTTATATCTTTCATAAAATGTTGTGCCGTACATTCCATCTTGTTCGTCCATTTGTGCCTTTGTTAGTCCATCCCGTTCGTCTATTTTATTTTATCTGGTCAGAGGTTTCTTTATTACTCTCCATGCCTCGAAAAATTCTGCAAGGTTTTCTCTCTGTTTCCTTAGCTCTCTGTCCTTGGCTTCCTTTACAAAGTTTTGTCTCTCGCCGGTGGACGTGCTTGGTCGCCGTCGTCGTCGACGTCACACGGTTTTTTTCAACACAGATAGTTTGGCTTTCGTAAGTTTTCGTTTTTGCTTTTGTATCTCTGCAGTTGTGATAAGTTTTCCTTTTCCCTTTTTCCTTAATTTGTTTTCCTCTTCCGGTGTTTCTCTTCCGACTTTGGTAAGTTTATCTTTTTTCTTTTGTTTCTCTGCAGCTGTGATAAGTTTTCTCATTGTATTTTTATGCAGATGTTGGAGTTTGTCGTGATCGTTTGTTTCGTTTTATTTTATTGTGTGTACAGATGGCCTGCGGTTACTTCCGTAAGTCTTCATTTTTTTTTCTCTGTAGCTATTATAAGTTTTCCTTTTCCCTTATTCCTTTATTTTTTTCCTTTCTTTTTTCTCTCTAGGTGTTGTAGTTTCTCTCCGGCAGGTGTTTCTCTTTTGACTTTGTAAGTTTACCTTTTTTCTTCTGTTTCTCTGCAGTTGTGATAAGTTTTCCTATTTTCTATTTCCTTTTTTTTGACTTTTTTGTCAGTGTGTTCTTAAGTTTGCAGTTTTTGCATTATCCTCTCTGCTTCTTTCTTCCATGTGGCTGCTTCTATCTCCCATGTGTTTCTCTTTTGTACTTTGTTTAGTCGTCCATGAACTACGATAATTTCTCTTTCACTGTTGGTAAGTTTTTGTTTTTGCTTTTGTTTCTCTGCAGCTGTGATAAGTTTCCCTTTTGTTAACTTCTCCTTTCGTGCAGGTTTTTGTGTGTATTTGGACAAATGCGTTGATTAAGCGATACCATGATGCCATTCTGATTCATCGCGCGGAAATAAAAGGTGATATTGAAGCGGTTGAATTCTATAACTCGGACCTGAGTGAGTGTCGACTTGGATATGAGGATATAAACGGAATGATCAAGACCAGGAAAACATCTGAGAACAATTCCCTTGTTTTCAAGCGATGGAATATGTTTAAGACTTCGAAAGAACCTAGCATAAGGGCTATGTTGAACATCTGTGTACTTCGTTTTACTTTTAATAATTATCTTTTATCTTAATAAAAGAAACGTTTTCCTGCCCTTGTAAGCTTTCCTTTCGTCTTACTTTTGTCTTTCTCACAAAAATATATAGCATAAGGATTTTGGCTTTGCGCTTCCGTCTGCTTTTTAGTTTAGCGCTTCCGTCTGGTTTTCTTTCGTGTTACTTTGTATTTGCGCCTTGCGTCTGACTTTCCATCGTCTGATTTCGGTTTGATCATAAGAGTTAAATTTAACGAAAGATAAATTAATAAGTTTATAGATTAAGTCATCTTTATACTGCACGTGTAAATAGTTGACATATAAACTATTCAACCGCTTCGTCTTATTACTTTCCTCTTTCTTATTATTTTTACGGGGGTTGAATTTGGAAAGGCCTATGTTTTTGTCGATATGATAATTATCTTAATGGAACCAACGCTATACTCCATTCAAGTGCATCATCTTAGTTCCCAGTTTCGTCTATTTTTGGCAATGCTATTGTGCATTCAAGTGCTTCGTCTTAGTTCCTAGCTCATCTTAGTCTCGCTGTGATAATAGGGCTCATTAAAATGTTGGTAACGCCGTTAAATTGTACGAGTTTTTAACTGGATTGAGACGTATGAGATGGTTAGTCACTTATCATAACCATGTTGAGGTTCCGTGTGATTTCTTTGAATCGTTATTCACACTATCGTTTAGTTAAGATATCCGCTCATTTCTGTACCAAAATCACTTTTGTTTCCCCGTATCATATTGGAATGCTGCCCCTCATTTAATGCACAACAATCATTTATTCTAGGGTCGCAGTAAGAAAAAACCCAACTTCGATTGATTTGTCTAATCTTTTCGGATTCTCACGTTTCCGAAGAGTTCTTAAAAAGTTTACATTTCTGTCTTTTCTGTCGTCTCACTTTGACTTTCGCTTCCGTCTTGGTTTTTTTCCCTCTCACTCTCATACCGCTCCTTCGTCTTGCTTTTGTTCGTACTAACATTTATTATTAATATCTATCATTTATTATTAATATTATTACGACGAAAAAAATTAATAAAACCAAAATGGGTATTCAAAAATAAGTTAGAGGAATCCGGAAAAGTATATCCCAACAAGGCAAGATTAGTAGCACAAGGGTATAATCAACAAGAAAGAATAGACTACAATGAGACATATCCTCCAGTAGCGAGACTTGAAGGTATATTTAACTTGTGTCTGCGTTTCTACTTGGCTTCCGTCTATTTTTATAGTTCACCTTCCGTCTGCTTTTGCTTTCGTCTGTTTTTTGTTTGTCATCAAAATTGTTAATCGTAAAGTCATTTTGACTTAACAATCTTCCCCTTTTTGGTGATAACAAATACCTTCATTAGTACTATGAAAAGCTTTACAGATTATAGCCAAAAATACAAAGGTAAGAACTTTAGACAAAAAAATTCTGTTTGTCTTCAATCTGTTCTCTTTTCTTCCTTT
>JANZLX010000213.1:27193767-27204897 GCA_025531955.1 Erythroxylum orinocense
CCTTTTACCTAAATATTAACAAATTAACTAACTAGTATCACCAAAGATAAAATATTAAGACTAATATATTTTATTACCATCAAAACTATGGTTGAGTCCCACTGGCATTTGTATGGTTGTGAATCCCACTGGCTAACATATACAAATGATATAATATTTGAATTCAATCAATAAAGGGGGTGTTCATCACTATTTAAGTTTTATTGGATATAAGACCCAATATTGATGCTCTTTAGACTTAAAGCCATATCATAAAGTGGAATGTTAATGTTACTACTTTATCTTGCTATCCAAATGTTATAAAAGTATCAAAACTAGCAAAACTTATCTAAGAAAATAATAATTTTGAGTTAATTGGTATTGATATTAAAGAAAAACTGACTTAACACTACATACTTATGGTTTGTGACTTATACCTTGAAAAGCTATAATTGAAATCATGTTTAATATAATCATTAGTTCAAGTGCACAATGAATTAAGTTTAGACATGTTTTATACTTATTCGAGGGATTATGCATGCTTTATCTTATGGTGTTATACATTTTGGGTATATGATATATTTTTTCTATTTCAAAAATGTTATATATAGAAGATTTTATGTAAGATATGAATATAATATGTGATTAAATAAATTAAGAGTTAAAATTAATATTGGTTGAATTTTAAAAATACTTTTATCATTATATGAGGAAAAGTAATTTAAGACATTAAAATAAATAATTCTTTAAATTTTCTTTTTATGTTTGAAAAGTCTATCTTTTCTATAAAAATTTTCGTAAAATCATCTTACATTTTAAGTTTTGAAAGCTCTAATTATAAAGTGACTTTAATAATCTTTATAAGCTTTGATATTGAAATCATATACAAATTACTATAAGATAAGTCTTGAAATGTTTTGGATATTGTTAGTCCCTAATAACATCCAAGAGGAGGGTAAATTAGGTGTGATAAATATTAAACGAAATATTACTAAGTGTGTTAGTGAACATAATTTATAAAAGATTAAAATATGATATAAAATAATGAATTTTAATAACACATTTAAGAAATAATGTAAAAAGGATTAGGGAAGAGAAATGGGAATTAATTTACGGTGGTTCAATAAACAACCCTTGTCTATGTCAACTCTGAAGGCTCTTCTTGTAATTCCGCTATAACTCTTCTTTCATGGCAAAAGAATAACCTTTGTAATAATCTTTTCTCAGCAAAAAGGAAACCTTTTATGATCTTCCTTCACAATGAAGAGGAACCTTAATGTCACTTAAAGCACCCCCAACTACAATATGGAAAACCTAAAGAGCTTACAACTTAATATATCTCACTTTGATAATACTAAAGGTCGCTCATAAAAATGTGAGACAATAGATGCTTACATGCTTGATAACACTTAGAAATATACGTATAACACACCCAATTACTTTAGAAAGAAAGAACATATGATAAACATGTATTTATAGACTTTTGGCACCCTTAATAGCCATTAAAGCCAACAACTAGTCGTGCAATATCTAATTCTAGTATATTAGTTAACAATTAGGTCATTTGATCGTTAAATGTGCATTCAATGCATAATATTCACTTGTCATTGAACATTCATCAACCACTAGGCTATATTGATTGACCATTATGTCTTCTTAAGGGAAATTGGTCAACCACATCTTCATATTGGTCAATCAATGCATCAATAAACATTCTAGTTACACATTTAACTTATATTGATCGACTGCTAACCTATATTAATTAGCCAATCCTCCTAAAAACATAATTTTAATAACTTTGAATGTTCAAACTGAATTGTTTAAGCAATTATAATTATAAAAGATTTTAAAATGTCCCTCAAAGAATGTCTAATAAATCAAAAGGCTTTCTTTTAAAACCAAAAAAATTAACACCTCTTGATGAATGAAAAGACTCATATAATGAAGTAAGATGAAATTTCTATATATGGTAAGCATTTAAGATTACAAAGATAACAAATTGAGATTATAATTGACATTATAAAATATAAAATGACCTTGATATGCCTTGATCTTCTTTTACTCTTAACTTGATCTTCATTTCTAAATTTACAAACTTTAACTTTTTTTTATCATCTTCATGAGGAATCTTATTGAGTTATTGCTACTTCTTGTTCTTATAATGCTACTCATCAAAATAGTAAATTCATTAGTAGTAATTATATTTGTTATCATTAAAATATAGATTAAAACCTCCCTTAAGTTAACAATTATTAACTTGAGATAATAAAAATATTTTATTTAATATTTTTAAAAAAGTAAATATCAAATGATTAAAAAGAGGAGTTTAAACTTTAAAAGTTTAATTACTATTACATTGATAAGTAAAATTTTAATATAAAATAAATGCATCCCTAATATTAAGTATTAATAGTAAATAGTTATAAAATTTAAAAATAAACAATCAAAATCTTATTTATTTTACTTATAATGACATGGTTCTAGATTCTTCTACCAAAATTTTACTCTAACTTCTCTCTACCTAAAAGACTTTTTTGCCATTGAATTACTTATGGTTTTTTGCCATTTTGGGAAAAGATTCATGGTAGCTCCTACTAGTTTTTCTACTATTTTGGGTATTCCCCATAAAATTTGCCATTAAAGGTAGCTCTAGTTCATCGTAGGGGCAGGAGCAAGTGTGATAAGTTGAGACAAACATAAGGGTTATGAGCAAAATGATACTTGTGGCTAAGATTATCTAAGGGGAGGATCACTTTCCAAATTTACAAGAATCCTTGAAGATTATGAAAGCAGGTTCTAGGGGATTTGAAGTAAATAAAGGAGCTATAAGGGATACGAGGGAAGTAGCAAACAACAATAAAAAAGGAGCTCCTATAAAATCCTAGAGAAATGTTATAGTTATTACTCCTTCTCCAGTTAAAAAACCAACCCACTTTCAGACTACAGTGATTGATGGAGTTGTTACTCTTCTATGGAGATGTTATAAGCAGGACCTAAAGCTTGGTCTTCCACTCTTATAAGTTTCTTAAAAGGAAAAAGACCCTCCTATCCGCAAGTCCAGATCTAGGCATAGATTAAAATAGGGAAGTAAAGGCTTAGATTAGATATTTTTGACTGAAGAGGACACCCCTCTTATTCAAGTTTACAAACTAGGAAAGCTTGAATGAAATGATGGGATTAGGGTCGTGGCACATAGGTAGCCACCCAATGTTTGTGCAGAAGTGGAATCCAAGAACGGATCTTGACGAAACTAGGATTGAATCCATCACATTATGGATAAATTTCCATACTTTCTCTAGAAGTATTGAACTTTGGAAGGCTCAACTTCCTTTCAATTTTAGTTGGTAAACCTCATCATTGCAATTCTCCCACTGCTAGAATGAAAGACTATGCTATGAAAGAATGTATTTAGAAGTTAAGGTCAATGATGAGCCCCCTGATTGCTTACTTTAATGAAATTAAATGAATTTGGATATCTTTGCAAGGTTGAAGTCCAACTTACTTATACTTGGAAGCCTAAACAGATGAACAAAGTATAGAGACCTACTGGTAGATCCTTCTCTACTAGGATTTACTACAAAGTAATAGGTATAAAGGATCTTGAGTGATCTTCTTTCTTAAGAAGGAAATCAAGAACTGATTACTAAAGAGGTTCAATAGAATATGATCCTTGAGGATGAGACCATAGTAAAGGATATGAATGATCTTTCTAAAAAAATATATCGGTTAACACTTCTTCTTATTAGAGGGAGGGACCTTTAGAGACTAAAAAAATAGAGAATGATGAGGAGAGTTAGCAAGATCATAAACAAAAATTAAGAACGGAGGAAAAGGTAGTTGAAACAGTATCATCATCAAAAGTAAAATCTCAAAGAATGAGAGGGAAGGCTTAAACAAAAGACTATTGACCTCTTATTAGGACTAGGTAATTATGCCTATACTTTTTTAGAGTATTAAAGGTTTGAATGAACCTCTAAAAAAAGAGTGTTAAATATCTACTTTTGGAGAAAAAAATTGTTATTTTAGGACTTTTTAAGACAAAAATAAATACTTCTAAAATCCAAGAAAGTATGAAATTCTTTGGGAATAAATGGCTTTATGGCTACAACCATATGCATCATTACAGTCGAAGGATAATATGTGTGTATAATTCATACTATTTTTAGATCAATAACATAAGTTGCTTTGATCAGTATGTGCATTTCACTTCTGTCTTAGAAGGTTAAACAAACTTTTTGATATCTCTATCATTTATGCTTCAAACTTTGACTTTTAAAGAGCTAAGCTTTGGGAAGACCTAGGAAAACTTCAAAACTCTATAACTAATCCCTAGTTACTAGCTAGGGACTTTAATTATATTCTTCAGTTTAATAAAGCTCAAGGGGATAGATTCAAACTAAAAGGCATTGATAAATAATTAATTGACTATATTTATATACTCATGTTTAATTTGTTTTTGTTTTTTATTTAAGAATCTTATGGTGGCATAGAATGGAAGAACTGAAGCAACCTTGGAATTATACGGTCGTATATATTGACCATGTAAGTCGTTATAAATATGTGGAGCTTCAAAGATGTTGTTTATGACTATGTGAAGATATCCACCCTTGTATGTTCATATACATGACCTTTATGTGCAAGTGTGAGGTCTTGTGACCATGTAAAGTCACAATTGAATTAAGAGATTGAATAAAGCTATTTGTGTTAAGTTTCATAACAAGAGTTTGAACCTTAATAGACTTACAAATATAAGGTTAATAAAAAATTGAAGAGAGATCTTAATTATGAGTGAATTATCCTTAGGATTGCTTCAAATCTAATTAAGTAGTTAGTAGTAGTTTTGAGAAATCGAGGAATTGCAACACAAATTTTATCTATTTCAATTAGGATTACTTAATTAGATCTTAAGAGAGGGTAATTGAAACCTTGGCATATCTAGCATCAAGCATAAGTAAATTTACAAGGTGAAAGGAAGATAAAACAAGGACAGGATAATCCTTAAGTTTCCATCATTGAGTACTTACAATTTCAGTATTATCTTTTTCTTGCTAGCTGATGTGATCTAAGAATTTCTTACTAGTAAAAAAATGTTGAGAGAATTAAATTCCATCCCTTTTTTCTAATCCCTAATGTCTTTAATCCTAATAAGATGAAGGACTTTCATCCTATTTCATGTTGAAACACTATGTATAAATTGATCCCTAAAATAATTACAAGAAGGCTAAAGGATACTCAAGAGCATATAATACACTTCATACAAGGTGCTTGTATTACTAGAAGATCAATCTCTAACAAGGTATTAATGTTACAAGAGCTAATGGAGGGTTATGAGACAAAAATCATATCAAAATTTGTGTAGTAAAGATTGAGTTCTCAAAGGCATTTGATACTCTGCAATAGGACTTTATCCTCTTTAGCCTAAAATGGTTTAGCTTTCTTGTTGAGTTCACTGGATGGATTAAAGCCTACATTTTAACCTCTTCTTACACCATCCTAATCAATGGTACTCTCTCCAAGATGTTTAAAGGGTTAAAAGGAATAATTCAAGGGGATTCGTTATCCCCCTACCAATTGACACTCTTTATAGAAGTGCTTTCCATGATGATCTAAATTAGAATTTATAAATATCCCAGCTTTACCTATCACCACAAATGCAAGAAGATCATACATCTTGAATTTGTAGATGAATTTATTATGTTCTATTGTGCAAACCAAGGCTTATTAAGATTGATGATCAATACACTTAACAATTTTTATAGGCTTTCAAGGTTGAAAATAAACTTGTAAAAGAGCAAAATATATATCACATCAGAAGTGTAAGATCCTGATTGGCTGAGCTTCATCTCTAGACTAAATTCCCATAGACTTCCATTCAAATACTTAGAGGTGCCATTAACCTCAAAGAAACCCAAGTTTGAATATTGTTACCTTTTTTGGAAATGTTTAAGAAGAAAATATATGCTTGGTAAAATGTATTTCTGTCAAATGCTAAAAGATTAGAACTCATAAATTTAGTCTTAAGAAAGTTGCATATACACTAAAGCAATTACCAATTCTTGCTTAAGAAGCTGACCAAGGAGTTAGAGAAATGCATTAAGAATTTCCTAGGGTCAAGGAAAGTAGAAAACTCTAAAGGAGCTAAGATATAATGGGAGAAAATTTGATGGAAAAAATAAGGAGGACATGGTTTGAATTTTCTTTAGTAAATCCAAATAGATCTGCTTGTAAAAAAGGATTTGAAGACTATTCAATAATAAGGAAGCCTTATGATCTAAAAGGGTGAATGGGTATTGCCTCAAACATAATAGCTTCTAGCAAATCATAGTAAGTAAAGAACAATTATGGAGCTTTACTTAGATGCTAAGAAAGAGGGATATGATATATCTTCGCACTAAAATCCTAGTGGGAAATGGTAAGGATTCATAGTTTTGTTTTAATAATTGGAAAATCAAATCCCACTAATCCTTAGAGGTGATTTGATCCACTTTACAACTAGAATTCCACTTAACGCAAGGGTTAAGGAAATGATACATGAGGATAACTGACTAAGCAACTTCAGGTGCTTAAAAAGGCTAGAAAATCATTTTCCTACTTACCATCCTAATCTTAATAAGCAAGAAAGAGTTTTTTGGTTAACTGACAAAAGCAACAAGGTCAGTTATTCCTCTTGTCTTAAACTTTTAGGCCTAACAATTCAAGTAAGCGGTATAACATAGTGTTAATGAAAACTTTATCCCCAAAGCTTCTTTTATTGCTTGGCCTATAGCTAGGGGAAGGCTGAGAAATAAGGACAGGATATATGGATATTTTGGCCATCCTGTGTATCCTTTGGGAAATAGCTCTAGAGACAACTCCTTATTAATTTGGTACAGAGTGAAACATACCCTAGATTTGTTTTGTTTATAGACAGAATGGGATAATATCTTAAACTAGGCTGATGAACAATCCAGGAAAATTGGAAGGGATAGTGTTTGCTTAGTCTTTCCTTCAATTGCACTATAAACTCCATTTAGAGAAAGATGGACAATATAATACTAAGATGAACCTCAATGGATTTGTATGCCTTGGCTCACATCATTAAATGCTAGATTAGAGAAATTTTGGTTGCTCGTAATGCAAATGAAGAAATTAGCTCTTCAATGAAGCAAAGATGGCATCTTTAAATGGATGCCAACTATAATAGTAGATCCTAACTAAGTAGGGGAATGATGTATCCATTATTATGATTTATTCTCTAAATGATCAATTTCTCTATGTTAAATTTTGTATTCACTTGTGAAAACAAAGCCTTTTTCTAATGATGTCCTTAGTTAAGCATTTTAATGAAAATTTTAATTTAAAAAATCATATTTATTTGTAGAAAAAGTTAAAGATAAAAAATTGAAAATATTTTATTATCAAATATCAAATCACGTGACTGAAATTTATAGAAAGAAAAAGGAGAAGAAAAAGGGAAACAAAAAATCAAATACTTATGATACCCTACAAATTATAACTCATAAAGCAAAGAATTATTGATAATTAAATCTATTTTAGAGATCTTTAGTTACAATTATGAGTCTTATATTTTTTTGATAGCTTTAAGTTTGGTTTTATGTGTTTTATTATAGCTATCTATATAAAAAAGTATAAAAATAAAAAATCCAACATTTAACAATGAAAATCGGCTTCTCTTACTCTCTTTTGTGCCTACCCAAAAAATCATCCCTTTCTGAAAATTGAAAATGAATTGATTAAAGAAAGATCCTGAAAGTAGAAGTGCAAGAGTATAATCTAAAGTGAGATTATAGTAAGATAGTCCCATAAGGGAAAATCCTATGAATAACCTAATAAAAAGACTAAACAAGAACAATACGGCTATGTTAAAGAGAGAGGCATATGAACATATCTTGAAGGGACATAAGTGTGTCTACCAGATCAACTATTGCTATATGAGCGAGCTACTCAAGAATGTTTCTAAACTTGTCATACAGAGACACTACCATGTTATAAGGAGAGACGACAATGTCTATCTATATAGTTATTATTGGTTGGTAGTGACCATTACTTGAGATTTTTAATAGCATAATGATTTTAATTAATAAAGATATCAATAGAGGTAAATGATTGTTTATTTTATCATAACCATATGGTGTATTTGTAGCTAGCACTGGTGAGTAAGGTTCAATCCTAAGAGGACTAAAATGGCTAGTACTAACCATCTTCCTTTCTTTTATATATTCTAACAAATTATGGTGATGAAAAATCATCAAATTCAAAATTAGAATGATTAACTAAGAAAATCAATTTCATTGATTAACTAGAACAATGATTAAACTAAAAAACAATTAATAAATGCAGTAGTACGCAGATTTTGAATCCTCTTTAGAACTTATCATGCTAATAAGACTTCACAAATCAATTTAAACTAAAGTTTATTAATCAAATCAAATTCTTCAATTGTGCCAATTTTTTTCTTAAGATTATTAATAACTAATCCTAGATTGATTATTTGAAATCTTTTTCTTATTAAAACTCCTACAATTGTATTATTTGATTTTTGAATCTCACTATTTAGGTTTTTATCCTAAATTAAAATATTTATGCTGATATATCTCTAGGTTTGCATATAACTCATTTCTATTATGCTAGATTTATTCAAACAAAGGATTTCTCAATCTCAATTGCATGAAATTAAACATGAATTAACATATCAATAATATTAATTCAAAAATAATAGATAACACATGATTGAATCTCAATAAAATTAAAGAATAAATTAAAATAAAATAAAATTAGTACAAGGTTTATTCTAGGCTCTCATCTCATTTAGGTAACAAAAAGGATTTAATTCTTAATCATATCAAGCATAACATCAAAACTAATGGAAAAATAAAAAACTAAAAAAAGCATGATGGAGTCCATTTTAATCTTCATGAGATCCACTTTAACGGATGGAAATTCACTCAAAATAAGCCTTACTTATTTTCTGGGCTCATCTCATTCAAGTAACATAAAGGATTGAATTCCTAATCATATCAAACATAACATCAAAGTTAAAGGAAAAATAGAAAACTGAAAAAAGTATGATGGAATCCATTTTAATCTTCATGAAATACACTTCATCTTATGGAAATTCACTCTAAATAAGACTTCTTATTTGCTCTTCATTCTCTCTATCATTTTAGGTCTTTTATTTGTGTCTACCAAGCTTCCTTTATATTCTCCCTTTAAATTATGCATTTTATAGTTCAAATGTTAGGTTTCTAGGTAGTATACAGGCATATAAACGAGTATGTTCATGCTCGTGTACTTTAAAAATCATGAGATGTCCTGTTGGACCCCGATCTTTAAGTGAAAATTTAGAGATATTAAATAAAATTGAATGAGTGTTTTTGTATATGTATTGTGTTAAAGATGAAATTGTGCTTTAAGAAAATTACTGAGAATTGATTAGTTTTGATGGCTTTGATCTTTGAGTAGATTTGTATGGGTTATGAGAGTAAAGTAAATGAGTTGATTGAAATGGAAGTTGAAAATTAAGAAATAAAGAGAAAAAATGTGAGAATATGAAGAGTTGAGAAAGTTTGACTTTTTGGAGTAGAGAGTTGACCTTTTGATTTAGGTAGAATTTGAGAAAATGATCTTCATGAAACTTGTAGTTTCTGTTGAGAGCTTTTTGTTGCCATAAAGTTTGATATTTTTCGATTTCGGGAGTGAAAGTTATGATCAGTCAAAGTTGAGTATTATTTTGCTTTGCTTTGTGAAAATGTCCATAAGTTTACATTTAGGTGTACTGTGATTTGAGGCAAATTATGTACTTATGTGGTCTGAATTGAGTTAAGTGATTTATATGAAAGTCATAGAATATTTTCCTAGCTTTTCAATGATGTATTATATGGTATTTGTGGATGTGGAAATTGGAAGATATGAAATTTGAAAGTTTGGATGTGATATAGGATGGCACATTAGCTGGCAAAAACTTTGACTGAAAAATTGACCTAATTAGAGGTGGAGTTTGCCTTTAAGTGCTTTATGAAAGTTTTAGATTATGTCTTGATCTTTTCATTGATATAAAGTATAACATGTTTGGACTTTGGAGTTGAAAGATAGAAATTTTCAAAGTTGAGTTATTGTTTAGGGATTTATAACTTGGACAGAAACTTTGGGTGGGTTTTTGACCCCTTTAGAGAAGGAATTGATTTTTAAGTTCTTTATGAAAATTGTAGAGCTTGTTTTTATCTTTCCATTGATACCAAGTTTGTAAATTTTGAAGTTCTAGATCAAAAGTTATGTAGGTTTGAAGTTGAGATGTTGGTGAAGAAGAAGAAGTAGAAAAGCACCGTAATGCACAAGCACTACGGCGACTTTGAAGGTTAGCCTGTGCACTACGGCGACTTTAAGGGATAGCAGAAAAGCACCGTAGTGCACAAGCACTACGGCGACGTTGGAGTCTTGCTAGTAAGATGATGAACATTTGATAGTCTTTTGCTTATATCTTTTTCATACGACATCCGATTGAGTTGGTTTCAGAAGCGTTGGATTCCTAAGACATTCCTCTATCCGTTCATGGAGAATTATGAATTTTTTAGATTTAAATTGAGGGTTATTGACTTAATCAAAGTGAGTTAGAAATTTTTTTGAACATGGTTCAGTATTTTGAGAAATTCTTGATCTGTGGAGATCTGATTAAATTGTTTCTTAAGGTAAAATAAAATAGAGACATGGGGCTACAAGTCATCTGAAGGACTCGAATTTCAACTCAATCCCTAAGACTTTCAATTTCTGAATTTAAGTCGGGTTTAGTGTTCAGTCTTGGATTATTAAGAGCTGAAAGTATTTTGGCCATAAAGTTTGCTCTAGTCATCCAAATGAAGTGATTCTTGATTTGGATTACAATAGAGAAATAAGGCTACAAATGTCCTGAAGGAATTGAGTTTCAATTTAGTCTTTAAGAATGTCAATTTTTGGATGGAAGTAAAGTGCTGGGAAATGTTTTAACATAAGCATAGTCTGAAATGTTTGGAGTATAATTTTTGGCGTAGTGCGCCAAATTTAATGATTTTAGTGGCGTTATGAAATTGAGACAATAAGAAACATTTCTCTAGAAGGAAGTTTTAGCAAATTCCTTCAATTTGATGGTTAGAAAAATGTCCTAAAGTAAGCATGTAT
>JANZLX010000213.1:27219232-27235620 GCA_025531955.1 Erythroxylum orinocense
CTAATTTAATATTAAGGTTGACAAAAATATCATTCCCTAAGAGAAAGTCATTCCCTTTGCCGTTAACGCTTTTAATTGGTAAATTGTTGAAATCTTTGCTTAATTAGTTACTGCACAAATTTTTCATTTTCATAGTTAGTTTGGTTGCATTAAATTTGGTAGTTGTTAAGAAATTTATTTAAGTTAATTTTGTTTTTTTTAAAAGAAAAAATTTCTTTTCATTAATTTTAATTTTTTAAATTTTCATCCAACCAAATTTCAAATATCGTTAGCTAGCGTAAAATTAAATTTTCGCATAATTCCTATGGACACGACTTGGTTCTTACCGATTTATTACTCACTTCGACAACCGTGCACTTGCGGTTCACGAACACTTAGTTGATACTAATTTAGATACAATAGTTCCCGATGCCTATACACCACCTCCTCCATCCATTTGATGTGGTATTAGGAACTCCACAACTTCGGCCCCAAGAAACTTACTGTCACAAGAATGATGTAGCAGCTCAAACAACAAATTCTGGTAATGATGAGGAAACTGCAGATATGGACACTCAACAAACTTCAGCAGACTTCCAAAGTCTGAAAGAATTATACTTTAAAGAGGAAACCAACTTGGAACTTAGTTCAGCAAGGGAGATTTCAAAGCCAGTGGAAAGACTTTTTTTGACAGCTGATAGAAGACGAGGATGTCTGTCCAATTTGCTTGGAAGGTTGAACTTTCAGTGATACTTCATCCTTTGATTGCTTAAAGTCATGGAGTTCTTGCATCTGGATTTTTAAAAAAAAAACTACTAATGCAATTATAGATGCATTTTACCACTTTTTGTGTTAATGATGTACTTTTGCATTTCTCTCCTTTTACACGCAGAGTATGATGAGGAGAATCCAAAACTTACCACAAAATTTGAGCATCATTCGTCTGGCATGCATTCTTGAATGGATGGAAAGAAATGACACTTGTCCAGTCTGTGATAAGGTTGGCCTCACGAGATTTAATCGTTGGCTCTAAAGATTTCATGAGTAGTAAACAACATAAAAGTAATTACGCGTTCCAGTTATTTTGTGATGCAGGAAATCATAATTAACCTAATATTGAATAGAAAGCATGCGAAAATGCCAAGAAAAATCAACTTCTGGTCTGTTTGAAATCAAGTTTGAGAAGCGAAAGCTGAACTCATAGAAGTTTTGAACTTCTTATGCCTTCGCTGCTCCGTGAACGTTGAATAGATTAGGCTACAACTGCTTCTTTCGTTTTTTTTTTTTCCTTTGCTATATTTTTTTTCCTGGTAACAGGTTATCGAATGAATCATGTTAACGTGGGTTTAGAATCCTTGAACATTAAGAATATGAAAGGTAATCAGAGAAAAGAGAAGAGGGATGGAGGGCTGAAGGCCAGGACTTCTATGCCCTGGTTACTAAGGAAATAATAGAATAACCTACAGAATTCTGTTCTCTTGCTCGTTGACAGGTGTAGTGGTTGTTTTAAGTAGTTGAATTAATCCCTTCACTCTTACTCCATATCATGTACATATTTTTAATTCTCAAAATGGAGTGCCTCAGTTGTTGCTTTGGTCCTTTTCTCTCTTAAATTGATTCTGTAAGGTCATATTGATGTTGTTGTCAGCGTGCATCTGTTTGTGCGGCCGCTTGATGGTTGAGGGTTTACCGGTGCATAGGAAGAAGAACTGTCACAAAGGACCTTTTGGTTGTATATGTTTCTTTTGCTGTAAATAGATACATCCATCCCTTTTGTTAATTTTGTCGATTCCACTAAAATTTTAAATAAAAGAATAATCTGTTTAAAAGGTGTATATATCTAACTTTTTTTTATAACTTCCATGTCTTTTATTCTATACCTTTTGGTTTAACGCATCAAGACTGGTTTTAGTTTTACTATGGCCTCTAGTTTTTGTTGTTGATATAGCTGTTTGTAGAAAATCATGTTTAAGTCTTCGGCTTTGTGTTAATTTTTATACTTCTTGTATCATTAACGGTAGGCATCAATGGCTACCATTACAAGTGGTAGCATTACCAAATGGTTTGATCTGGGTATCATTAGTACCTGGATTTTTAAAGTCAACTGAGACAATCGCTTCGGTGAGAGATAATTGGTTATATGGTCTGTTTAGAATTTAAAGAGTTCTACCCCACGAAAGAAATGAAAGCTTGGCCCTTGCATGAAAGGGATCGTTTTCCTCCCCAGAAGCTATAATAATCGGTTAGAGCTTCATTTTGTTTAATATGATCATCCATAGTTTTAACAATGTTAAGAAAATACGTTGAACTTGGATGATAGATAAGAAGGTTAAGTTTAATAGTTGAATGTGATTGAATTAATTTTTCTATACGAGTTTGAATTAATAGTTTCTCTCTACACTATACTAGTTTGAATTAATTGTAACCTATAGGGAATTGACTGGATCACTCATATGATACAAATTAGTGTAGAGAGAAACACTTTTTTCTCCTATTGATTTGTATTTGTCGATTCACTTAACCTGGATCGATCTAACCCCTTTAACTCATTTTCATTTCTAAGGCCCGCTTTTCCTTTGTCCCTCCTGCTTTATGTTTTTGTCTAACATTAACATTTTTTTGTTATTGAAAAATAAGTCATGACTTACTTTATTGAAGCACTGTCGCTTTCCCCTCTCTATCGAGCTCTCTTCCTATCAAGGGCACAGGAATCTCTACCATGGAGAAAGGGGAGACTTTGAATGCCATCTTATCAAAGAAGCTAGCTTGAAATCAAGTTGTGAAGGATTTTGCATCTGTTAGGAATCTGGTATCGGCTGATTAGAAAGAAGCTTGAAGGAAGTAAGCAGGCACCCAAAATTAGTTAGGGTGTTGATAGGTCCTAGTCAAAGCTATAAGTTTAGAAAGTAATATTCTGCTTTTGGTGAGAATAAACCAGTGGGTTGTTGTTGAAATATTGCTCTCCTTTCCATTGATGACTGAACCAACTTAAATACATACGAAAATAACCACTTTCTCCTACTTCTTGGGACACGACTCTAAGAAGTGAAACTAACACTATGCAACACAGAGAATTAATTAAACTAAATAATAATTAGTCCTATTTCTAATTAAACTAAATAATAATTAGTCCTATTTCTAAGCAAACACTCAATGACCACGTTTAACTTATTCTAATGTAGTCAAAATACTTGAAATTCTTCTTAGGTATCCCCTGTGACTTTCGTGACTTATCATGTGTCTTGTTCTTTCTCTCCAATGTAGCAAAAAACAAAAGAAAAAGAAAAGAGGAAAAGACATGGATTAAAGATTAAAGCCAGTACAAGGGATTGATTTGGCAGTTTTCTCGAGACTGCCCGTCTTATTTTAACAATTTGTTTACATAAAATCCTCTTTGCCCTTCTGGTCTTTCTTTTGTTTTATATACTGTCTATAAACATTCTAGAATGGTTTTACTAACATTGTATAACTAACTAGCTGCCTCATGCATGAGATGCATGGACCCATGGCTCCCCTACAAAGACTAACCACTTAAACTATTGTTTATGCATTTAAACTGCTCGAACTTCTTCCTAACATAAATGATGTTGTTTTGTTTATATAATAAAATGATATCATTTCGTATATTGATAAATACTTACCCTCCTCTTCTAATTGACTACTCTTTTTTTCCTGTCTCTCTTTACCCTAACTAGTTGTATATCTCTCTCCATTTCTTTTGCTTTGTTAGGCCCATTTTACTTTGGTTTTATATTTATATAATATGATTTTTTGGATTTTAAATTTATGTTTACAACTGTTTGTTTCTGTAACCATCACTGATGCTTTGTTAGGTTCGAAAAGATTTGATGGACCATTCTTGAGGGTGTGGAATTGTGACCATCTCTATTGTAGCTCGATCATATCAAAGGTTAAAGGTGACGTTGATGAATGTTGGTGCATTAGGAAGGTCTTATTAGTGGATGTTGTATGCTTCTTGTCCAAGTAAGAGAATTTGAACAACCCATCAAATGCTCTCTAAGAATCCATATCAATTCGTACTTTAAAGATCCATACCATTATGAAGCACTTGAAGACTCATGCTAGGTATGATTTTGGGTAAAGTAAAAATGATTCTTCTCTCCTTTTTTATGGGTGTGGGTGTAGGGTTAAAAGAGAAAGATGGTTGATTTAGTTGTACATTAAGTGTTGACAGTCCCTCCCATCTCATATTCTTTGATTTGTGTATACACAAATGTTTGTCATTGATTTTTTTTTTCTAATTTAGAGGTTTTTATAGGTCAAGTTTTGAATTTGGTCCCGCACAATTAAGCTTCAGGTTGGTAAAGTTTAATGAATTTAATCTAGGGTAAAATTTTGGATTTGATCGAATTTTGACAGCCCAAAGCTTAATTAGACATAAGCTTAGGCCATATGATTCAAGTTTGATCTAATTATAAGCTAGACTCTCTAACTAAGAAAAAGAAACTTGATCAGGCTCAGCCCATAGATGGCCTAAGCCTGGCCCATCCATTTGTAACCCTAGTTATATATATATATATAGCTATATGTATGTGTGTAGTTATTTCATTATTTTATATAAAATTAAAAGCAAAAATACCTCTTTTAGACTCTAAAATTTTCACCGAATTTCTAATCAAATATTAACATTTTAGAGTATTTGAAAATAATTGTAACATTTTACAATTTAATCAAATCAAACTCTAAACTGACGAAACCCTTAACTTTGTCAAGGCTCTATTAATTAGGTGTTGATTTATCATCTTTTTAAATTTTTTTCTTTAATTAATCCTACTAGTGTAAACGTAAACGTAAGCGCAAGTGACACTACACTAGTGAAACTCACCATCCAACCCTAATAAAAATAATTCCTAATCCCTACCGAAGCTATCGCATTTAAGGAGGCTTTGTGTTGGATTAAATCAATGGCATGACTGACATGTCGTGATTTTTGAGTCGTGATAAGGCAATATCATCTAAGGATGAAGATAACTCTTATTAATTAGATCAAAATCAAATCGCTCATCTCTTGAACAAAGATTTGGTTTTGTGATGTACCAAGCAAGCTTCTTCACTTAAGTTAACATTAACTATTTTATTGTCGGGGTTGGACACTCCAAGTCCAGTCCATTTGATAAGGATACTTATTCAATAAATTGCCTTTCCTCGTTTGTATTGTGCAGTTTTAATAGGGTTTAAATTAAAAAAAAAAAAACCTCTATCACAATTTTCCTCACTCTTTTTCTTCAATTCGCCAATATAGTCTAGAGTCTAGACCTTCTTTGGTTGATTTTCACAATTCTTTGTTTGCTAATCTCATGTTTTAAACCACCGAAAGCTCTTTCAATCCTTAATCTTTGACTGTCCTTTTTCCTCCTTATCCCCTTTCTTTTGCCCGTATCAACAGCAGAGCAGATCCAATTCAACGCTCGGAAATGAAGGTAAAATCTCACACTATTAAGATCAACATGTCACTCAGATTTCAAGGTTTATGTCAACTTTTAGTTCTCTTTCAGTCACGTGTCTGTCTCTTCATTTCTTTGATGTTTCTTCTCAAAAACCTTGTGATAGAGCTACTTTTCCGGTTAATTTCCGATTAAAGGAGGACGCTGAGTAAGTAAGAAGGAGCCCCGAAAACAAAAGTCCATGGCAGGATGGTCTTTTTTTACAAGATACTCTGCCTTGGATTTTGCTGATGTTAATAGGCATCAGGGTGGTAGTAATTGTTGCCAAGATATTGGGAAAATTTGTTGTCTGGTTGATGATCCTGATAATGATGACTGGCTTAGCGTAAGAGGCGTGTTTGATCAAGTTCTTTCAGCGTTTCTAAATGAGGAAACTGGTAGGGGTTGCCATAAGCCTCTTCCGACATTGCTCGGTAATGGGCAAGTTATGGATTTGTTTGAACTACTATGGGTGGTGAAAAAGAGAGGCGGCTTTGAATTAGTTAATGGTTTTTGGACCTTTGTTGCGAAAGAGTTAGGGTTGGATCTTGGAACTTCTACATCGATTAAATTGATTTATTTCAAGTATCTGTTTAAGTTGGAAAGTTGTTCCAATTGGAGATGCAGTGATAATATTCTAAAGAATGGAGAATGTCAGAATTGTGGTAATTTTTGTTTAGCCTCATCGGAACTTGAGACACAGTTTGAACGCTTGTTATCGCATAAATATGATAAGAAAAAAGTGAAGTCTCATAAGCACAGTTCAACAGAACTAGTAAACAATGGAAAATGCGCTGACATTAATGGAAGTAGGAGTGGAAGTACTTTGGTAGACTCTGAAAATGTGAATTTTGTAAAGAATCATAGTGATGATGACGAAAAATGTAATGGTTACAACAAAGGAAAGTGTAGCGATGATGACAATGATCTGATCATTGGTCCAATTACCAGTAGGAAAGATTCCACTTCACGTAAGAGGAAACGAGAATCTCTATCTAGAATGCTAAACTGGGTGATCCAGATTGCAAAAAGTCCTAATGATCCCTCAGTTGGAGGCATACCACCACTGCCAAATTGGAAGAAACACATAGGTACCGAAATGTGGATCCAGGTTATTAGAGCACGGGATGCTGTGATGGTAAGAAGGCCAGATTGTTCAAACAACAAGCACACACTCTTGCAGGTGCGTATAGTACTAGTTTGTTTTTCCCTTTTTTACCTGTGATATATGAATTCTTTTTCTGGACAATTTCTTCAATGATAATTTTTGTTTAGGCATGTTGTATGTCCTTTAATGGAGTACCAGTCATCAGCAAAATTTACTTAAAGAGGCAGTAGTTGGCATGATATTGTGTTCATGTTCTTTAATCTGTTTATTTCAGACAACCATTGAACTTTCTGATTGTTTCTGAATTGTTAAAGTAAACGGCTGTTACAATATCTTAGTTTCTATAAATTATTTACCATTCAACTATGATCATTCTCTGCCTATTCTTTTTGCATAATAAAGAACATGCTGTCAATAAATGAGTTTAAATTCTATAAAGATCATAATAAACATTGGTTAGCTTTAAATGAAGGTATTAGGTAGTTCTATTTATGTTTAGTTTGGTTTCTTGAAAATAAAGTTTTAGCATGAGTTCGGAACTATTGATATGGAAGAAGTCGGTTAGTTCAAACTTCAAAAAACAAATACCTGGAACGGTTTTGTCTAAATTAATCCAATCTAGCAAACAACTTATTCTTGTTATGTTCATAGGCATCATATTTTTCTCTTTGTATTCAAGTATGGAAATTGTGTGAAGACTTGAGTTGGAGTTTAAATGGTGGCAAAAATTACATTTAAGTCAGTGACAGTGGCTATTAGCGAGAACTAAAAGCTAGTGCTTTACTTTATAAGTTTCAAATTGTTGAACCCAAATTGAGAGACAGATCTTTAAATTATTATGGTTTTATAAAGAGACTTAAATTATATATTTATAGACTAGTCTATATGTTATTAGGGTTGTCTTTTAAAAATATGAAAATAATATTTTTGTTAGTATTAAATACAAGTCCAAGTAAATTTTTTAATTAAATAAAGGAAATACTAAAACATAGCATAAAAATTAAGTATTAAAAAAAAACTATATGAAAATTTCCTACAGAGTATAACCAAAACATATAACATTAGGACCAGATGGAATCCTCAATTTAGACTGTGTTTTATCTCCAGAAAAATTATTACTTGAATGGTCTAATAGATTAGCATTAGTCATTCAATTAGAAAAACCTTTTGAAGGTTTAACCAATATTAGCACTTTATGGAATTTTATTACTTATAAAACTACAGGTGTAGTTTTGAATTTTTTATTAGACAATGAAGTCTGAATAAAAAATACTACTGAATTTCTTAATGCTATTGAACCAATTAAAGCTTTTCATGTCGTAACTAATGAAATTTATAAAGAATTTATAGGAAAGGATATAACTTCATATAAACAAGAAATTGAAAATGAAGAAAGAAAGAATGCCTTATGGCATCTAAACAATATACGAGTATGTGATATTTGTTATTTAGAAGAATGTATTTGTGAATTAAAAAAGTATTATTGTAAATTAACTCGTATAGAACTAGAAATGTATATTACAAATATTTATTCAAAATTACGTTATCATCATCATCACACTCAGTTCGAAGTCTCACACTAAAGCGGGGTTTGGGGAGGTCAATAATACGCAACCTTACCCCTACATAGTAGAGAGGCTGTTTTCGGTAGACCTACATGCAAATGAGACAGTATAAAAATTATGCAGGTTATAGAGAAAATAGGTAAAACAACATCAATACATGGAAATCATAATAAAAATAACAAAAGATATAAATATATATAAAATAATGAAAACAAGACTAATACTAATAATACTAAAAATGCTAACAATAATAATAATAATAATAACTAATACAAATACGAAAAGACAATAAATAATTAGATAATAATAAAAAATATAGAATAATAATAATAATAATAACTAATACAAATACTAAAAGACAATAAATAATTAGATAATAATAATAATAATAATAATAAAGGGAAAACTAATAAAAATAAGAAAATTAATAAATAATAAAAAACTAAAATAGCAGTAAAGAAAACTAAGATAAATAATGAAACATGGAAGTAGAGGACAAACTGCACGTATAGAATAATGTTGCTAAACTAATAGAGATAAACTCAGAACCTCCAACCAACACAAAACAACTGGGAACCCCAGGTGGGTTATTGTCATCTGCATCGTACACTGGACTTGATCGGAGGTCCAGTACTTGCAATGGGCATTGCAGTACTGTGTGACATCCCTAACAACGAACGCTTGCCGAGAGTGTGAACAGGAGCCACCTCGGCTACACCAGTGCCAACGATGATGACGTCGGCGTCGGAAGCGTCAATGGATCTGCATTCTTTATAAACACATGTACAAGTACAACGCTACTTGACATTTTCTCCAAAACATCGTTCAGACATGTATAAGTACACTCATTACCACATAGTAAGTTACTAAAATCAATGTAAAGGTTTAGAAATCGGTCCTAATTCAAAGAAAGTGTTACGCTTTTCACACAGAAACTTCAGAAAGGCATGAAAGAAAGAGTCACTCTCATTCCCTCCTCAGGGAAACAATGGTAACCAGAAACTGTAACTAGATTTACCAACCATTCAGGGGCAGCTTTAGTCCAATATCAACACAGTTACATGGCTCCAAAAGTACTTTAAACTCGTAGCGTAGCTTTTCCTCGCGAATAGAACATTCACTCAATTAAATACACAGGAAATTCTCAACAGTTTCCCCTCTTTTAGTTCCTACCTTCCCAAAAAGCCCAATGCTTTCCCCAACATGAATAAGCACATAAAAGCAGTTCACACAACTGATTAGGACTACACAAACCAGAAAGCTCCAAACTTTCCTCTAACAAACACACCCAAATAGCAAATTACCTCATCGCGATCAGCAAGTGTAACCTTCTCCTTCTCGAACACCGAGGTCTCAAAGGTCAACAAATGGAAAATAAAGGAACAGAAAAGATAATAGAAAAAGGACATTAAACCAATCAAAACTTCAAAACCCAGAAGGATTCGAACCCTAAAGGATCCCAAAAAATGAAGCTTTCATGATAAAAACAGCAATAGAAGACAAAAGATACTATCTCACCGCATAAAAAGTAAGAAAACACTACAAAAATATAAACAAGACACTTCTGAAAAATGCAAGAGGAGCTACCCGAGGAAATCAAGGACAAATATGTCAGCCCTAAGCCATAATAAAGAAACACCATATATTTATGTAATTATATGCTAGATTATAACACTGAAAGCGAGAGAGAAAAAAAACAAAGATCTGAAGACAAAGTAGGAAAAGGGCATGCCGAAAACCCTAGATCTGATGAGAAACAATTACTTGAAGCAGCTATTTCTAAACAACTCAGCAACTAATCACGACAACTAATAGAAACACCGTAAATCTGCAGAACCCATAGAAGCCCAACAATATCGTGATATAATAAGTTCTTCCACACTAGAAGTACTAATCATTCTTGTTTTCTCCAACTAGTCTTCCAGAACGATAACAATTATCACTCAAGCAACAATTGACAAATTTCAAGTCTCAATGCTCAAAAAATGGCCTCCGGTTGGAGCAATATTACAGAATCTCAATTAACTAATTGATATAATTCACATCCAAGTTCACCAAAGAAATATATAGAATAATAGGTTCTAAGCTAATTTTATCATCTTCACCAAGCAGCAAATTTACTTCAAATCATTTAGTCTCTTAATAAAAAATTGTACTCATAAACAGCAAGTATTCAACTTCGAGCATAACAAACAAGTTAAAGACTGAAACTTTGAATTCAAAGAATCAAGCTGTAAACAAAATCAAAATACTGCAACTAAGAACTTACGGGCATGGCAGGAAACTAGCTCCTCCCAACATTCACCGATTTCACGCCTTTCCCAGCGGGAGATAATCGGGGCTCGGGCATCGGCGGTGCTATCAAAGCAGATTCACCTGGCACCTGAAGGTGGTGAAGCTGCTTGACGGTGTGGTGAAGGCGCTCTAAGCGACAGGTCTGGTCATCAAAAAACAAAACAACGTCGTTGTCCTTGTAATCTTCACTGCTTCCTTCAAAAGTAACTTTGGGTTTCCCAGATTGATTGTTTTGGAACTCCGCAGTAGAACTATTTTTAATAAAACAACATGGTAATTTAATAGCTTATAATCTTGGAGGTGCTATTTCAATAGTAAAAGAAGTACTATCACAAACATTCTTAGAAGCAAAATTACATAAATCATTAAGACATAAAGATATTCAATTATGTTGTTCTAGATATTCAGAAGTACCTCAACAATATGGATGTGACTCTGTTAATTATCAAAAACAAAGAAAAATTGAATATAACAAATATGAATGGCGAAAATATCCTGAAAACAAGTATAAGAAATTCCCATTTAAACCTTATAAATAATTTTTAGAAAAAAAGCTTATAGACAATTTAAACCTAAGAAAAAATATTGTCCTCAAATTAAGAAAACATTTAAATGTTGGTTATGTAAGGGAGAAGGTCATTATGTAAATGAATGTCCAAAACGAAATCAAAATAAATACAAAGAAAAAATTAATATTTTAAATTCAGCATTTAAATATAATTTAGAACCTATTGAATTAGACTATGAAACCGATTCAACAATCTCTTCACTATATTGTTATGAATTCCAAACTTCAGAATTAACAACTGAATCTGAATATTGATTTAATTCTAATTGCCATCTAGTTAGACGACCTTGATTATAATTTGTTTTAATATTATATTTGGTAAAGCCACATAAATACTTGGAATCCGTCTGAATATGAAATTCGATAGGCAATAGATCAACTTTCCATTTTCTTAATGTTTTAATACATGATCATGGATAGGATATTTCCTTTCAATGGGATTAAAAGTCCCATTGTTATATTTACATAAGAGATATTTCCTTTAGGTGGTTGTGCCAAAAGGCAGCCAGCCCATGTTTCCATACTTGCATCTATTTGTACTAGTAGTGTATCTTTATTAGTATAATTATATAATGTTGATAAGTTTTTGCAAAGATTTTTTAATAATTGTATTGTTGCTGTATCATCTTTTGTCCATATGCATTGGGTTTTTGTACTACATTTAAGTTGTAACACATAGATGCAAGTATGGATACATAGGGTGGCTGACTTTTGGCACAACCACCTAACTCAAGGAAATATCTCTTATGTAAATATATCAATGAGACTTTTAATCCCACTGAAAGGAAATATCCTATCTATGAAAAGGAAACACTAGCATGTATTAAAACATTAAGAAAATGGAAAGTTGATCTATTGCTTGCCGAATTTCATATTCAAATAGATTCCAAGTATTTATGTGGCTTTACTAAATATAATATTAAAGCAAATTATAATCAAAGTCGTCTAATTAGATGGCAATTAGAATTAAATCAATAAAATTTTTTGATACGCTATATAAAATCTTCAGCTAACAGTCTTGCAGATACATTAACTAGAGAATGGAAACAACTATCCTCAGTTTGAAGGATTCACTCAACAAAAAGGAAATCGAATTATTAGAACTACAACAGTAAGTAGTAGTTGTTACTAAGGAAATAAATCAATTAAGAGCAACCATTGCCCTCCTGGAAAAACAACAGCTTTCTATTGAACCAACACCAAGTATAAGGCCAAATATCCAACCTATTACTCCTTAACAAATTACCCAGATAGCCTTACCTCACACTACACTCTAGAACCCATTATTTCAACCTCCAGCCCATTATCCAGCACAATTGTATCTATCCCCCAGAAAAAAGAAAATTACAAGGAATTCAAAGTTTATGTCATCTTCAATGGACTCATGGCTGGAATATATGACGAATGGCATAAAGCTGCCATCCATATTAATAACAAACCTTCAATTATTCATCGCAGTTATCCAAATCGTACTGAAGCAGAAAAAGCTTTACCTGAATTAAGAGAACCTTTATTAAGACCTCAGTACAAACAAGTCTTCGAAAAGCAGCCATCAAATTCAAAAATGAAAACTTTGCGAAAACCCATCAATATGGAAAAAATAAACGCTGTCCCTACCAAAGCTCTCAAGGAAGAAATGAAAAAGATTTCGTTAGACATCTTCTATGATTGCTTTTGAGCACTTAATGAGTACAAAGAAGATCAAAAAAATTTCAATACTACCCTCAGAATTGTGGAAAATATGGACCAAAAGCTATTAAATTTTCAGATGCAGGTCCACTTACTATAGACCTCTTTTTTCAAAGAGGGTTAGTAGAAACCATTTATCTAACCAATTTAAACACTCTTCAGAATTCCCAGCATGATTTGTTCTGGCAATAAAAAATTACAAAGAACGATTTGCTAGGGAAAGAGAAATTTTATCAACGTATTTAGTAGCTACCCCATCTTTAAAAAAGCAGAAAGTTTTAAGGAAACCAAAGTTTAGATAACTAGAATAGTGTATGTACAAATTGGAATTAGCAACGGAATGTATCCACCAATAGATACTCCTCCCAACTATGATTGTGACTAGGATCTAATAAATCAGTTCAATTTACAATATATTGAGGGAGTTTATCAACAATGTTTAAAGATCAACCCCGAATCTTTAGTCAAGATAAACTACAGAGGAGCAAATATGTTGATGACCGCAAAATTCAAAACACCCATCTCTCTTGAATCATTCCAATTGATCAAACAATTTGAAGCATCTTTTTCAACTTTAGCTGAAGTATTTAATGAACTATCTGACCAATGGAAGCAAGCCCTATGTCAACAACTACATCAATATCCACAACACCACTGTCCACAATATCCCTTACCATCCTAGAAGGAAAAAGAAAAAGAAGACAGCTCATTTAAATATATAATCATCGAAGAATAAAAATCTTCAAAATGTAGGCTACCTGTTGGCCATTATTTTTAATTAGATAGGCCATTTGTCGGCCACCAACAAAAATAGATTCTTCAAGATCTGCTTTTTTCTTTTGCTTTTGCTTTCTTGGACGTTAGCAAGCGCCCTTTTTCTATATAATGTAAGATCTGAGGCTCACAATATGAAAAAAAAAACTCTCAGTTAATCATATGCCTGTCTAAATTTTCTCAATCTCATTTCAAAGCCTTCAGATTGGCGTTCAAGAGAAAACGAGAAAAACAGGTATGTTTAATTGTGTTTTTAGTTTTTCATCAGAATTATCTATTTCAATTCAGTTTATTAATTTATCTTTTTAAATGCCTACTTGTACTATTTGTAGAAATATTCATTTAGCAATATTACATACTGAAAGAAAATTTTCACTTAGTAAAAAACTTATTAAAACTTTTACAGACACTTATAATTATATCAAACAAATTGAGGCTTCTTGAAAGTGTTCATAGAGTTGTTTTAATTCTAGTCCTTCTTGGTTATAGTTTTCCGTATTTCGATTTAGGATATCTTCAAATCTATAAAGAGTAGTTTCAAAAAATGAATCTTATAATGTTCTTGAAAGTGTTTATAGAGTTGTTTTAATTCTAGTCTTTCTCAGTTATAGTTTTTTGTATTTCGATTTAGGATATCTTCAAATCTATAAAGAGTAGTTTCAAAAGCCTCAGTTTGTTTGAAATAATTATAAGTGTCTGTAAAAGTTTTAATAAGTTTTCTACTAAGTGAAATTTTTTTTTCAATATGTATTGCTAAATGAATATTTCTACAAATAGTACAACATTTAATAAGATAAATTAATAAACTGAATTGAAATAGATAATTCTGATTAATAAATAAAAACACAATCAAACGTACCTGTTTTTCTCGTTTTCTCTTGGGCGCCAATCTGAAAGCTTTGAAATGAGATTGAGAGAATTTAGACAAGTATATGATTAACTGAGAATTTCTTTTTTCATATTTGAGCGAGGCTCAAATCTTACATTATATAGAAAAAGGGCGCTTGCTAATGTCTAAGAAAGCAAAAGCAAAGGTAAAAAGCAAAAGAAAAAAAGCAAATCTTGAAGAATCTACTTTTATTGGTGGCCGATAGATGGTCTATCTAATTGAAAATAATGGCAGATAGGTGGCCTACATTTTGAAGATTTTTATTCTTCGATGATTATATCTTTAGATGAGCTGTCTTCTTTTTCTTTTTCCTTCTAAGATGTTGAGGGACATTGTGGACAGCGGTGTTGTGGATATTGATGTAGTTATTGACAGAGGGCTTGCTTCCATTGGTCAGATAGTTCAGTGAATACTCCAACTAAAGTTGAAAAAGATGCTTCAAATTGTTTGATTAGTTGGAATGATTATGGAGAGATGGGTGTTTTGTATGTTGAGGTTATCAACATATTTGCTCCTCTATAATTTATCTTGACTAAAGATTCGAGGTTGATCTTTAAACATTGTTGATAAACTCTCTCGATACATTGTAAATTGAACTCATTTACTAGGTCCCAGTCAAAATCATAGTTGGGAGGAGTATCTAGTGGTAGATACATTCCGTTGCTAATTCCAATTTGTACATACGCTATTTTGGTTATCTGAACTTTGGTTTCTTTGAGACTTTCTGCTATTTTAAAGATGGGGTAGCTGTTAAATACTTTGATAAAATTTATCTTTCCTTGGTTAATTGTTCTTTGTAATTTTTTATTGCCAGAACAAATCTGCTGGGAATTCTGAAGGAGTGTTTAAATTGGTTAGATAAATGATGTGTATTAACCCTCTTTGAAAAAAGAGGTAGGTGGTGAGTGGATCTGCACCTGGAAATATAAGGACTTTTGGTCCATATCTTCTAGGATTTTGAGGGTAGTATTGAAATATTGTTTGGTCTTCTTTCCACTTATTAAATGCTTGAAAGTAGTCATAGAAGATTTCTGAAGTAATCCTTTTCATTTCTTCCTTGAGAGCTTTGATAAGGACAACAATTTTTTTTTCCATATTGATGGTTTTTCCAAAGTTTTTATTTTTGAATTTGATGGCTACTTTTCGAGGACTTGTTTGTACTGAGGGCTTAATGAAGGTTCTCTGAATTCAGCTAAGGCTTTTTTTGCTTCAGTACGATTTGTATAACTGCAATGAATAATTGAAGGTTTGTTATTAATATGGATGGCAACTTTATGCCATTCGTCATATATTCTAGCCATGGGTCCATTGAAGATGACATAAACTTTGGATTCTTTGTAATCTTCTTTTTTCTGGAGATTGTGCTGGATAATGGGCTAATGGTTGAAATAGTGGGTTCTGGAGTGTGAGGTAAGGCTATTTGGGTAATTTGTTGAGGAATAATAGGTTGGATATTTGGTCTTATACTTGGTGTTGGTTCAATAGAAAGCTACTGTTTTTCTAGGAGGGCAATGGTTGCTCTTAACTGATTTATTTCCTTAGTAACAACTCCTAGTTCTCTTTGTAGTTCTAATAATATAGATGGTGAAAATATCCCAAAAACAAGTATAAGAAATTCCCGTTTAAACCTTATAAAATTTTTTTAGAAAAAAGGCTTATAGACAACTTAAACCTAAGAAAAAATATTTTCCCTAAAATAAGAAAACATGTAAATGTTGGTTATGTAAGGAAGAAGGTCATTATGCAAAAGAAATCAAAATAAATACAAAGAAAAATTAATATTTTAATTCAACATTTAAATATAATTTAGAACCTAATGAATTTGACTATGAAATCGATTCAACAATCTCTTCACTATATTGTTATGAATTCCAAACTTTAGAATCAATAATTGAATCTGAATACGACATTTATTCAAGTGATTATTCATAATAAAAAAATCAATGCTTATATAGATACAGGAGCTACTATTTGTATAGCTTTGAAAACATTATTACAGACTTAGAAGAAACTAAACAATCTTTTACAAATAAGAATAGCAGATGGAAGTATTAAATCTATTTGGTATGTAAGTTAT
>JANZLX010000213.1:27250856-27268990 GCA_025531955.1 Erythroxylum orinocense
GAAAATGATGTTTTGTATTAGTGTTCGGCCCCAATTGGCCACTGGAATCTGTTATGCTTGTAATGTACTGACTGAATAATTAATGAACTGGAATTGACCGATTGGTAATAATTTTTACCACCTATGCATGTACTGTTTTCTAAAATCAAATACTATTGACTGAGTGACTGCTCTAGCACGCCACTTCCGCGGGCACGAGCTCGGATATCACCCTTGATATCAGGTTCAGGTCTTGCGGGAGTGGGGGGCTACATTTTATACTACAATCATTGGAATTATATATTTTATTTTACCTCCAAGGGTAAGAACAAGAAGGCTTCGAATGAAAATGGTGCCATTGTCGGGGAACCAAATAATTGGTTCTCTAGGTTAGCTGTTGTCATTTTTGCTGCTAAGTGAGGCGAGGAACCTTGGTTTGGTTTGCATTTTAGATAGTTTAGTGTTATACTTGTCAATAGTATAGGATTTTAATTTCTTTGTATAGCATGAAATTTTGAAAACTCAAACAAAGCATATTGAACTTTTTACACGTTGCATACTTAGCATTTTTACATCTACACGATTTTGAACATTTCTTTGATTGCTTTTAGTTTCATACATACATTTTACTTGCATATATACTTTCACACATCTAAACACTTGCATCCATCACATATCACCTTTTATCTGACTTTGTGTGCTTGCGAGTAAATTTTGTTACATCTTCTTTTCATTTGGACTATTTCTGTGCATGCCTCAGAGAGCTAAACTTGTTCTTTCCAACTTGAAATTGAGAGACGCTTGAGGAAGATTAGAAAGGAAAGGAAAGAACAAGAGAGAAGTAAGGTAGTTATGGAAGAAGAGTCTAGTCAGTCAAGTAGTGAGAGTGAGTCGATAGAAAGAGTGATCATGGCTAAGAACCCAACTTTTATGCAAAATCCTAACTTTCATGCTAACCAACCTAGAAATAGCGATAATGAAGGAAATGGGGAGCTTGAGAGAGTTGGAGAAAATAATGGGAATCAGAGACGAAGGACCATTAGGGAAGCAACAACTTCTGATGCTAATTATGACCCATTTACTACTGCTTGTCCTAATTTTCATGTTAATTTTGAAGTTAAAGGATTACTAATTATCTCTCTACCTAAATTTCATGGCTTGACAATAGAGGATCCCTATATGCAGTTGCAATCTCTGTCCATGATCTGTCAGAGTATGAAACTGGTGGTAGCTTCACTTGATTAGGTATTATGCAAGGTTTTTCACTTGTCACTGGAAGGAAAAGCACAGAAGTGGTATATGAGCCTCCCAAGGCATATGGCGAACGCCTACCATAGTTGGGCTAATCTGAGGAAGGCTTTCTTAGAAAAGTACTTTCTAGCTTCCGGAACTTCATCGATATGAAAGGAGATCTATTCAACATGGCAGGATTATCATGAATCCCTTTATGATTATTGGAACCGCTTTTAAGATCTATTGTCTAGATGCCCCCATCATTAGATACCTAATAAGCAATTAGTGCAGTATTTCTATGATGTTTTGAAAAGTCAAGATAAAGATATGTTAGATACGGTGTCGGGAGGTTCATTGATTGATCTTACAATTACAAAGGCATGGGATTTGATCAAGAAGATGGCTTTGAATCATCAACAATATAGTGTTAGAGAGACTAGAGGAGTGCATGAGTTGGGTGCCACAATAACCCAATCTAAAAGAATGGAGAGTTTGGAGTCAAAAGTTGATTATTGGGAGAGTAGACTGACTTTACAATTGTCTTTCATCACTGCAGAGTTGAAGAACTTGAATGTGCATCGCCCGACATCTTCTATGTATCTCACTGCACCCAGTTGTGATACTTGTGGGTTAGTAATGCACATATCCAGTGTTTGCCCCGGTCGGTATGAAGAGGTGTCTGCAGTGTATCCGGGACGGATAAATTAGAAATGAGACCCTTACTTCAACACTTATAACAAGGGATGGAAGGCAAACCCTAGGTTCAGTTAGAGGAATGAAGAAGGAAGGGCTCCAAACATATTTTAACAAGGAGGAGGAGCTGGTATTTCTACTAACCAGTTCCCCAACCAATAGTAAGCCCTGACCGTCCCACCTAAAGAGGACACCAACCAGCTGCTGCACAATATGATGACTTTGATGAAGTAGAAAAGGACTTTGAACAATAATCAGTTCAATGCTATAGCTTCTTTAATTCAGCAAGACTCTTCAAATAGTGTTGCTCGGTTCAATGCATTGGAAAAGAGAATGGATCACTAAAGCTAAGAACATCAATTCCTACGTCACCCAGTTGTGAAATAATATGAGTGAGAACCAAGCAAGGAATAGTGGAACTATCCCTTCAAACACCATGATGAACCCAAAAATTTTAAATGCAATAGCTCTCTACAGAGGGAAACAAATGAGGTTCAAAAATCAAGATGAGGAAGAAGGTGAAGAGGAGATTGAGAGTGAAGAATTGCCTTTGACAAAGGACAAAATCAAGAAATCAGAAAGCTTCAAGGAAAAATCAATTATGGCTGAAAAGAAGTATGAATCAAGGAGCAAGGGAGCTAATTCAGAGAGTTTCAAGGAACAAGCAACAATAAGGGAGCATGTGGAATCAAGCAAGCATGAAGCCAATGAAACCAATGGTGAGGAGGTAAGTCTTCAAGACCTTCCTTTTCCTAATTCATATTTGATGAGCAAACGAATAACTGACATTAAGCATGAAAAAGATATCATTAATTTGTTTGGTAAAGTGGAAGTCAATATTCTTTTGCTTGATCTTATGAAACGGGTTCTTGCTTATGCTAAATACCTTAAGGACCTGTGTACCCATAATAGGAAGTTTAGGCAAAATGAAAGAGTCTAAGTAAGCTCAAATGTGTCTACCTTATTCAAGCCTCAAATCCCTATAAAATGCCAAGACCCTGGATCTTTCACTATTCCTTGCACTATAGGTACAGTTACCATAGGGAGAGCCTTATTAGATCTAGAGGAAACCACTAATGTTATGCCTAAGTTTGTTTATCAATCATTTAGAGTCAAGTACCTTAAGTCTACATCTGTAGTTCTCCAATTGGTTCATAGGTCGATTAGGCATCCTATGGGCATTATATAGGATATTTTGGTCCAAGTCAAGGGTTTGGTTTTTCCAGCTATTTTTTATGTGCCTGATATGTCTTTTGAAGTTATGCAGGACACTTCTTTGATTCTCGATTGACCCTTCTTAAGGACTACTAGTACCATGATTAGCATGAAAGAAGGTACAATCACTATAGAGGTAGGAGATCAACAGGTGAGTTTTAACATGTATGAGGCTATGAAACACCCCCATGAAGACTATTCGCTCCTAGGAGTTAACATGCTTGATATTGTCGTTGATGATGCATGCGTTGAGTTTAAGTTCGCAATGAACCCATTCACTAATGACTCCTTCGAAGAAGGATTTTTCGCTGATGTTTCAGGTGAACAGAGGAGTGTGGAAGTTAGCACCGACGTGGAAAAAGGTCGAGTTGCCTCACCATTTTATAACTTTCAGCCAAACGTCCACCCAAAGATGCAAGATCCACTGTAGTCACCAGGTCATTTCTCATCCTTCACTTATCACTTACTTCTGCCCTTGATTGAAGATGATGTTATAAATGCATGAGTATGTTGAATAAGTGTGGGGGAGAAACCATTTCAGTAGGACTTAGGTTTAGTTTTTAGTTATTGTAATTTTGATTCAATAATTCATCTTCCCTTTATGTTCGTTGTGTTTTCGTTTGATTCATGATACATCTTCTATGATTGAGGAAATTAGTGTAAATGGATGAATTGCATTTTGTTTTGTAATGCTTAAGGACCTTGCATATGAGCTAAGTATCCACTCAGTCTTTTCAGTAGAATTTTTCTTAGTTTTTCTTGTTGATTTTTTCTCTCAGGAAAACTTCGTTGCTGCGAACTTATCTATCGCCGCAGCCATAATGCCTAAATCTCTTAGGTCAATTAGCCGCAGCGTGAATTAATTCTTTCGTTGCGATGAAAATTTTCGAGCAACATTCACCGCAGCAAAAGATCTATCTGCGTGAAGACATCGAGTGAAAATTTCCTTCTACCCTTCTTTGCTTTTGATTATTTATCTTACCTTTGTCCTCCTTAGTAATTTCCATTTCCTCTTCTTTATCAACCTACCGACAACCTCCTTATTTTCATACTCTACCCTCAGTTTTGCCACGACAACCTGACCTTTTTCCTTTGCGAAATCCCTCTCCTTCTTCGTTCTCTTCGGTTCATTTCGCGTTCATCATTCGTTTTTCGCATCTCTCTATTGCCTTTGTAAGTATCTCACCTTTGTTCCGCTTCCTACCTTTTTGTTTTTGTTGTAGTTAGGGCATGCTCACTGTGGCAAAGGAACTTGCTTCGCCATGGCATGGTAGGCTGAAGCTTTCATCACGATGAACTTAGTAGGTTTTGGTTTTTAGTAAATTTTGTTTATTCCATTCATTTGTTTTTCTGTGCTTGTTTTATACAGGAACATGCCTCGTACTAAAAACCCTACCAGCAATTCCCCTACCATCTTGTCTAGTTCATCTGGTTCATACAGTAATTCTGATCCTCCCAATAGCGTTGATTCTGATTTTTCCAACCTAGCCAAAAAGTTAGACGCTAGGCCATTCATTCGAGAGCGCCCCTTTCCCTTGACACCTGACAACAATCCCTTTGTCTGTCAATTGGTCCACTCTCAGTTAACGGGATTAGTCTAACTTAGGGCTCAGGGCAACAATAAATATGTTTTCCATTTCTACACTTATGCCCGCCTCCACAACACCATGGAACTTAATTTCTTTGGTAGGGAAGCCCCTACAGCATTCACCACAATAAGCATCTGTGAGCATTATAACCTACCACCTATTGTCCATTGCCACTATGAGCAATTGATACACCATTATCCATGAGATGATGTTATTCGTACTCTCTATCCCGAGGGCACCGTCTGGCATTAACCAAGGATCTATCAACGTTATTTCAAATGTTCTGATCTCTGACCCGAAGCTCGTCCTTAGCTCTACCTAGTTAGTAGCAACATCATCCTAACCTCCTACCTAGCATATGTAACGAAATAGCAAGCCCTATATCTTTACCTTCTGATGATTGATCGCCCAGTCAATATAGCTAATGCCATTGTCTCCACCCTCCATGATTCCATCACCACCGCCAAGCTCACCAATGCCATCACTTTTCCCCACCTCATCACAAACATATTCCGGGGCCACAACATCCTAGAATTTAACAAAATTTGATTGAGCCCAAGTTTATTATATAAATTGGTGACATTTTTATGGTCTTTACTACACTTCTTGGCTCCTATTCTTAGATTTTATGCTTAATTTGACTCTTGAGTGCCTATCTTTATTTTATGTAGTTTGAGAGTACAATTATTACAAATTATTATTAATTGCACTAAATCTATTTTCTGAGAAAAATTGATACTGCAAATTACCGTTTTTCATTGTAGTAGACTCAAGAAGAAGAGACTTAAGAAGAAGAAGTAGAGTCAAGGAAGGCTGAAGAGGGGATAATTTAAGAGGTGAACAAGACAACGGGTGCAACAAGAAGTTCACCGCGACGAGGATTGAAAGATTCGAAGCAAAAACTTTGAGAAAAGTTCACCATGACGTAAAGTAATTCTGTCGCCACAATGAAGGTGATGGGTGTCGAATCCACCAAAAATAATTCCCAAACACCAAATAAATATAAATTGCGTACAGTGGTAAATGGGGTCGATCCACAAAGAATGGAATAAATTGATTCTATTCAAATGCCAAAGAACAAATGAAATTAATTTAAAGTGGGGTTTGGAGTTTTCTACTAAAACTACTAATTAAACTAATCACTAATAAATTATTAACTCAATTAATATTAAATAAAATAATAACTAAGATTCAACTAGCAAAGAACTCAGATAAAATTGATTAATTCAATAAATGACAACTTAGCCAGGAAATTCCTAATTATGCATAGACCGCGATCATCGAATCAAATATTTTCTTTGGTTTAATAATAGGTTAGCTATGGTTTAATAATAGTTTATCTACATTATGAACTTGTGATGCTTCGCAAATGACAGAGACTTGGTAAAAACATTTACACCTGCTCATTTGTTCCACAAAATTTCATTTCAATAGCTCCTTCAACTACAAGATTTCGGATGAAGTGATAGCGAATATCAAGGTGCTTAGTTATACTATGAAATGTTGGACTTTTAGTTATTGTAATTCTTGCCTCGTTGTCACAGCGAATCATATTTACATCAGCTTGTTTTTATAGAAAATCAGCTAATAGCTTCCTTAACCATATTGCTTGACATGTTGATGCAGTGGCAAATATATATTCTGCTTAAGATGATGATAAGGTCACCACTTCTTGCTTCATTGAACTCCATGAAATAGCACCGAAACTAAGAGAAAAAAACATACCCGAAAGTGCTCTTTCTATCATCCAACGAACTTGCCCAGTTGCTATCTATAAACCCAAATAATATGAAGTCTAATACTTTTAAGTACCAAATTCCTAAGTCAATAGTTCCAGCTATATAGTGGAGAATCCTCTTTGTTACCCCGAGATGATATAATGTTGGATTATGCATGAAATTGGAGATAACCCTCACAGAAAATGCTATATCTGGTCTTGTATGAGATAAGTAATTTAGACCATCGACTATTCTTCGAAAGTATTTTTTTACTTGCCAAACTAGTACCATCATTAGCAATGAGTGTTTCATTAACATTCATAGGAGTTGGTACAATCTTACAGTTAAGCAAGTTGAAACGCTTCATTAAATTAGTAGCATACTTTCGTTGGGAAATAAAAATCCCATCAGGACATTGTTTCACTTCAAGCCCAAGTAAGTAATATAATAAACCCAAATCAGACATCTCAAAATTTTTCAACATGTAAGACATGAATTCATCAGTAAGAGAATTATATGACCCCATGTAAATAATATCATCAACATACAGATAAACCAATAGGAAATTAGTTTTACCTTGCATCTTCACGTAGAGGGTTGGTTCACTTTTTCTCCTTTCAAATCCGTTCTCTAAAAAATAACCATCAAACTTGTTATACTATGCTCGAGGGGCTTGCTTGAGGCCATACAAAGCCTTTTTCAGCTTGTAAACTTTCTTGTCATCACCAATAGAAAAACCTTCAGGTTGAAATAAATACACTTCTTCTCTCAACTCGCCATTTAGAATGGCAGATTTTACATCAAACTAGAACACAAGTAATTCCAATTGCACAGTCAAAGCAAGGAAAGTTCTCACAGTTTCAAAGCGAGCTATTAGAGAGAACATCTCATTAAAATGAACCCCTTCCTGTTGTAAGTACCCTTGGCAACTAAACGAGTTTTGTGTTTTTGAATTGTCCCACTAACATTGTATTTTGTTTTGTATACCTATTTGAGGTTGATGACGTTCTTTCCTTCTAGAACATCAACCAACTCCCATGTCTTATTTTTATGTATAGCTGACACCTCCTCATTCATGGCTTTCTCCCAAACATGTTTTTCTGCAGCTTCATCTTAATTAACATCAGATGCATATAAAGCATAATTATTGGAAGTATAAATTTCCCTCAATGAACGGAACTTCCTAGGAGGTGTTTCACTCGAAGAGCTTGAATTTTTTGGAGTTTATGGGCTCTTGGGAGGAGACGAAGAGTTGTTGTTGCTAGATTGATTATCAAAACTTGCTGGTTTTGTTTGATCAGCAGTGGTAGATTTTGAAATTTCTCCCAGAACATAAGCTTAAGTTGGTATTGCCACTGTACCATTGTTTTCATTCCACACCCAAGTTTCTTCTTCATTGAACTTTACATCTCGACTGATAATTATTTTTCCATTTGTAGGATTATATAGCCTATTTGCTTTAGATTGACTGTTACAGCCAACAAAAATGCATTTTTTTTATTTTTATCAAGTTTGGTACGATGTAAAGATGCACCTAAGACATAAGCTATACAACCAAACAATTTCAAATGACTTACCCCTGGTTTCTAACTTTATAAAGCGTACGATTCATGATAGTCTTTGTTGGGAAGAGGTTAAGTAAATACACTGTAATTGCTACATCTTTTGCCCTTTTAGAAGTGGACTTGCTATCATTATACTCTTGGCTATCTCAACGATCGTCCGATTCTTTTGCTCCGCTACCCCATTTTGTTGTGGGGTATATGATGTTATCAATTCCATATGAATACCATGTTCATCACAGAAAATATTAAATTCATTAGAGGTAAACTCACTACCTCTATCGGATTAGAGTGCCTTTATATGACACCCACTCTGATTCTCCACCATTGCTTTGAAGTTCTTGAAACAACCAAAGGTTATTTATTTCTATTGTAAGAAGTATGCCCAAGTCATTCGAATATAATCATCAATAATCACCGCAAAGTACTTACTTCCACAAAAAGACTCCACACTCATTGGACCACATACATCAACATGAATCAATTGAAGACAAGCAGAAACCCTCCAAGACTTGTTTACAGGAAACAAATTTCGATTTTGTTTCTCACAAAGACAGCCTACACAAAAAACAAGAACTATGTTTTTCTGACTTAACAACTTCAGCTCTTTCTTATTCAAATCATCATAGAGTAAATTTCATAATTTTGCTTCATTGGTCCCCCTAGCAACTAATGCACAATTTGCAACAGTGGACACTTCAAGAGAAAACAAATTGTTTTGAGACATGAGAACATTATCCATGGTTTGTATAGTTTTCTTATGCCTAATGACACAGTACTCATCATCAAACAATGTTGCATATGTAGCACTTATAAGTTGTCCAATGCTTAACAAATTGTGAACTATACTAGGCATATATTGGACATTGTAAAAAAGTTTTACATTACCTTCAATTGTGCTAATGACAATAGTACCTTTCCCTTTAACCTGAATTTGCTTGTCATCTCCAAGTTGGACTTCGCTCTTATTGGATTCATCAAGATCTCAAAATAACGACTTCATGCCACACATATGATTGGCACACCCACTGTCTATAAACTACACATCATTAGAGACATCACCAACATGACATTGTTCCATAAAAAGCTTACTTTCCTCTTCAACCTTTTCTGTGAAATTGGCTTGTTTATGTTCATCCTTATGCTTCGTCCAGCATTTAGCCTCCTTATGACCATATTTTTTGCAATATCGACATTGGATGATGCTTCTATATTACTGATGATCACCTGATTGACCACATCCTCTACCTCCGCCACGGCCACAGCCTCGGCCACAAAAACTACCTCTGCCTTTGCCTCTGCTTCCAAAATTTTATGTTTTCCCTTTAAATGAAGATTACCCTTTCACCAAAAATGCTTTCTCATCCACTTTTTCCTAAACCTATTAAACCTCACTTTATGGGCAATCAAAGAACCCATCAATTCATCAAATGTTTAAGTTGATAAGTCTTTAGACTCCCCAATGGCAGCAATAATATGATCTAAATCCTTAGTTAAACTCCTTAAAAATTTACTAACAACAGTTTCATTACTAACATTTTCACCATAAGTTTTCATATGGCTAACAATCTCAGACACCCTAGAAAGAAAATCTTGCACAAACTTTTTTTCTTTCATAGCCTAAGTCTTAAATTTACGACGAAGATACTGGAGTTTGACTGTGATTACCTTTTTATCACCCAAAAATTCTTACTTCAGAATTTCATAAACTTCCTTTAGGATTGAAGCTGTTGTAACTCTTGGAAATATCTCATCATCCATTTTCGACTGGATGAAAAATAGACTTTGGCATCCTTCTTGCGATTCTCCTGCAACTGTTGGTCATGTTCAGCTAGTGTTGGGTTTGACTCTTCATACCCGTTCTCCACCAAGTGGGACTTAAACAAAGTCCCAAAGTTCCTAGGACATGAAAAAATTCTCCATCTTGAGACTCCACGGGAGATATTTCTCCCACTTAAAAATCATAATTAAGGGCTAAGAGGTAGTGTTGGTGCTATTACTTATTAGATTTTGAATTTTCTTTGTGGGGGTTTGCTTCAACGCTCACAGTTTGCTCTACAATTAAGCTTTTGTCTAGTATTTTTGTGGCTCTCGCTCTCGCTCTTTCTCTCACTTTACCAATTATTTGTTTTTCCCAATTTAGATCTCACCTGGCTTTTACTGTGAGTGAATAGGGGTGCATATGTTGCTCACACAAAATAACATGCTCTGATATCAAAATTTTGTTGGTTCTCAACAAAGGATAAGCCGAGAAAGTAATTTTGACTAATAGGATGAAGTACTAAATTTCATTAATATGATAAGATAAAGCTTCAGGGACTCATTATATAGCCCTTACACCATACCAAACAATCCTAAAAATATGCAATTAAGAAAAGATAATAGGGAGCTTGGCCTATATTTCTAAGAACTTACTACAAAAAAATCTTTTTTGAAAATTGACTAAGTAAAACAATGTTTAACCACAATAGCTAAAAAATAGGAATAGAAAAGTGGACCTAGTTAATTAATTTTTGAAGCACTACTCTTAACAAGGAATTCCAGTGTTGGTTTTATCTCTGAAATGATGATAAATGCATATTTGTTGCAACAACAAAGCAATTAATGCATGCAAGCTTTTGCATGATTGTGTTATTGGTCCAAGGTGGATTTAAGAATGCGTTGAGTCTTCTCAACCCTTTGTAAATTCATTTGTAGAGAATGTATCCAGGTCTAGGACAGGACAATCAATGATGCTACTGCTTCTATAGGATTTATGACTTGCAAGAATTTTCCATCAACTTCTGTGGTTCTTTGTGTATTTGATGCCTTACTAAGGGCCAAAGGCATAATGTTGCTTGCCTAAATGCCCAGGCTACATTCCTGACCATGCTAATGTTTGAATCAATTTCACTCAATGAAATGTGGTCAAGGTACAACTTCTATCATTGCGCCATCCAAGGTTTGATGAAGCTTACAATGCATGTATACTGTGATTCAGATGAAATATGGTATTTGTTTAAAATTTCCGTGATTCTTAATTACTTGGAAATTAAATTTAAACCAAATCATGCTATTTTTCTTTATTGATGTTCCATACAATTGGTGAGCATTATTCTTGTTGCATTGCAAATCTAAGCTTATTGCATGTTGTATGTTACATAAAATGAAATTTAGTCAGTTTTGTAACGTCTACATATTGTCATTTGGAAACGACTTATGTTGGAACAACATTTACTCAAGACTTTGCCAAGAGCTTTCATGACTGCTTTTCTAGCCTTATGTCATCTTTGATGTTCCATCTTTTAATATCATCAATAAGATTGGTATCTATATTACTGTAACTTGGGAATGATCTCTTTTAGTATGACTATTACTTGGAGGTAAAATTTGTTGTTGAATTGCAATCCACCAAATTGATAGGTTAAAGTGACTTTTCAGCAGACAATTTCTTAAATGTGAAAGTGAACATTCTTTATATTGTTAGAATATTATAACTTAAAGCAGGGCTTTATGTTGTCAATTGCAATAAAATTTCTTTGATTATTAATTTTAAATGTTAATAAATATTCATGTAGAAAGTTAATATAGAAAATTGCTGCATTTTTTTATAATTTTTAGTCGGAATGCAATGAAATGCACTAATTTCTGATTTAGTTTAAAGAGTGAAAAATATTTATTTATTTTAAATTTAAGAAAGACATATGAGATTTTTCAATTTAAACTTTATTTTGTGTTACTCCTACAACATATTTATCTTGTTTGTAATTTAGATTTAGTACATCGAGATGTATTAACCAATGTACAAGCCTGGTATGCATGTAAGCTTGGTTTTCGCAGCATCTATATGGCTAGTTGTAAGTTATTCTTAAATTGGTTAGTGCTAAAAAATTGTTTTTCCTCATATTTTTAGCTTTCTTTCTCTCTGTAAAGTGGCATTCTTCAAATTGTGAACTCTGCATTAACAAGAATGTAGGGACTTTTTTAAGGGAAAAAGCCAAGCGAGTAAGTATCGTCACACTAGCATTAGTCATCGGAGTTAACAGTGATTTTCTTCTTCCTAAAGCAGTTTGGTTTCCTTTCTCAGTTATCCTTTCCAGTGGTTGATAACACAGCGTCTTAGAACTACATGGTTTCTCTAAATGAGTTTCTAACCTCTATAGCATATGCCAAAATATGTGCTACTGCTTATGCTATCTTTATAAAAATTGCCTATTTCATTCGATAATCGCTTTTGTTGTTAAATTTTAAAATGGGAAATTAACTAAAATAAAGTAGAATAGAAAAGAGATAATGCAAGAGGTAATTTTATTAATTGGTTCATCTTTACATTGACATGAAGACCTAAATATATAGAGAATGAAGTAACAAACTTAGCTAATGTCTAGATAAAGATTATGGAAACATTTTAAATTCAAAAGTTTAAATCCAAACTAGATAATAACTTTATTTTAATAGGTAAAATTTTATCTTTAAACAAAGACTTCATTTTTAACTTTGAATCAATCTTTCTAACATTCTCCCTTGATTCAAAGTTGCAGAAAATTCAAACTCTTTGGAGCATATCTCTCTAAATTTCTTTTTTGTGAAGCACTTTTCTTCACTGTATGATGCACTTTCTCATCATCTTACCATTGTTGAGCACTTTTCTCATTTAATTTAAAAAAGATTTTCTTCACTGTATGATGCACTTTCTCATAACCTTACCATTGTTGAGCACTTCTCTTAACTAATTCAAAAAAGAGATTCTTCTTCAACCACTTCTACTAAATTTGCATGTTCTTCTTTTCTAAAATCTGCAATTCTTTTGCAGATAACCAAATCTTTTGAAATTGTAGCATTGAGCCTTTCCATTCCTTCTTACTTATTCTTCTTTATGAGCCCTTATAATTGTTAAATTGTTGGCAGCTATGGTAACTCACTCAATCTCATAGTCCCTCAAGGATCTAAAGCTCTGATACCATGTTGAATTTTAGAATGGGAAACTAACTAAAATAAAGTATAATAGAAAAGAGATAATGTAACAGGTAATTTTATTAATTATCTTTACATTGACATGAAGGCCTAAATATATAGAGAATGAAATAACAAACTTAGCTAATATCTAGATAACGATTACGCAAACATTTCAAATTCAAAAGTTTAAATCCTAACTAGATAATAACTTTATTTTAATAGATAAAATTTTTTCTTTAAACAAAGACTTCCTTTTTAACTTTGAATCAATCTTTTCAACATTCTCCCTTAATTCAAAGTTGCAGAAAATTCAAACTCCTTCCTTTTTAACTTTGAATCAATCTTTCCAACATTCTCCCTTGATTCAAAGTTGTAGAAAATTCAAACTCCTTAGAGCACATCTCTCCAAATTTCTTTTTTGTGAAGCACTTCTCTTCACTGTATGATGCACTTTCTCATCATCTTATCATTGTTAAGCACTTCTTTCAACTAATTCAAAAAAGATTTTCTTCACTGTATGATGCACTTTCTCATCACCTTACCATTATTGAGCACTTCTCTCAACTAATTCAAAAAAGAGTTTCTTCTTCAGCCACTTCTACTAAATTTGCATTTTCTTCTTTTCTAAAATCTGCAAATCTTTTGCAGATAACCAAATCTTTTGAAGTTGTAGCCTTGAGCCTTTCCTTTCCTTCTTGCTTCTTCTTCTTCATGAGCCCTTATAATTGTTGAATTGCTGGCAGCTATGGGAACTCACTCAATCTCACAATCACTCAAAGATCTCAAGCTCTGATACCATGTTGAATTTTAGGATGGGAAAATAACTAAAATAAAGTAGAATAGAAAAGAGATAATGCAAGAGGTAATTTTATTAATTGGTTCATCTTTACATTGACATGAAGGCCTAAATATATAAATAATGAAATAACAAACTTAGCTAATGTCTAGATAAAGATTATGGAAAATTTTCAAATTCAAAAGTTTAAATCCAAACTAGATAATAACTTTATTTTAATAGATAAAATTTTACCTTTAAACAAAAACTTCATTTTTAACTTTGAATCAATCTTTCCAACATTCTCCCTTGATTCAAAGTTGCAGAAAATTCAAACTCCTTGGAGTACATCTCTCCAAATTTCTTATTTGTGAAGCACTTTTCTTCACTGTATGATGCACTTTCTCATCATCTTACCATTATTGAGCACTTTTCTTAACTAATTCAAAAAAGAGTTTCTTCTTCAGCCATTTCTATTAAATTTGCATGTTCTTCTTTTCTAAAGTCTGCAATTCTTTTACAGATAACCAAATCTTTTAAAGTCGTAGCATTGAGCCTTTCCTTTCCTTCTTGCTTCTTCTTCTTTATAAGCCCTTATAATTGTTAAATTGCTGGCAGCCATGGTAACTCACTCAATCTCATAGTCCCTCAAAGATCTGAAGCTCTGATATCATGTTGAATTTTAGAGTGAGAAACTAACTAAAATAAAGTAGAATATAAAAGAGATAATGCCAGCGGTAATTTTATTAATTGGTTCATCTTTACCTTGACATAAAGGCCTAAATATATAGAAAATGAAATAACAAACTTAGCTAATATCCAGATAAAGATTACACAAACATTTAAAATTTAAAAGTTTAAGTCCTAACTAGGTAATAACTTTATTTTAATATATAAAATTTTATCTTTAAACAAAGACTTCATTTTTAACTTTAAATCAATCTTTCCAACACTTATTGTTTTTAATTTCAATTTTTCACTTTTTTTTCGAGAAATTACCCAGAGTTATAACATAAGTCATCAAATTGGTTGTTCTCAAGCAGTCTTGTATAATATGCTGTTTGTGTATTGTAAGTCTAGATACGCTGCACATTAGCATCATGGTTTTTGATAAAAGTATATTTCAAGCGGTCAAGGTAGATATCATAAGCATAGACAAGATGGAAGAGTCCAAGATCAAGTCCATTGCTTTTCTGGGCAAGTGAGGAAATGTAAATCCCAGCGGTTTAATTATTGTACTTGAAATTCGAAATTAGTATCAGGACATAAAATGGAAATGGAATGCTTTGTAAATGCCATGTAGTGCTTACAAATATGGCTGGGTAGTGAAGCCGAGAGTAACCTATAATTGAAATGGAATGGAAGTAAAAGTATACATGATTCTTGTTAGCTATCATTGACTTCTTGACAATGTAATTACTTCTCGTCTTTTCCTTGGTTGTTGACGGTGCCAAAACTCCAAGAGTGTGTATATGCCTTGCTAAAATAACCAGGTTTTGATACCAAAACATGTGGACACCTATTACTAGTGGAATTCCTTTTTGTTTTTGTTGTCGATTAATAATGTGTCACTGGACCAGTGGATCTGTCAAGAGTTAAAAAGGATTTAGGAATTGATTCGCATATCTGCCTGTATAAAAGATGGCTGCTTCTTTTTGCTTTCAGTAGCATTCTGCCAAATGCTTTCTTCTGGAAGAGTAATTTCATGTGTTAAAATAAAGTTAGTGACAGGCAAAGCTTCAACTTATTATGATTATTTTTCTTTTAGCCCTTTTAACGATAAAAATTGAAAGAAAATCCAACTCCAAGTAGTACACTGTAAGCTAACTAAACTTTCGTGAGCACAATCGTAACCATTCTTGCCCTTCAAGCAAACTCAGTGGCTTTGGTTCTATCCATTTTTAAGGCAAAAGTTTGAAGCTTTTCTGTATCAACCGAACAAAGAACCATTAGCTGCCGTTATGTATGTTTTCAATGGAAATACATCATGCTTTAACACTTATTCGTTATTTTCTTGTTGTTTGAGGCTACAATACGAGGCAGTCTATGATATTACAACCCGTAAAAGCTAGCTATTGTAAGCTATTTGAAAACAAACCATCAGTTTATTGACTCGTTTATATGCTTGGAGAGTGATGAAATAAGGAGAGGAGACCATGAACATCAGTCTGCTTTTTCTTCCAGTTTCTTTTCTGCGTTATGTTTCTCCTAAGTGACGGCAATGTAGCCAGAAGCCTTCTTTTGGACATCATTTCTGGAGATACGCGCTTCACCTTGCACAATTGGCTAGTGATCAGATGTATATGGCTTGAATTTTATTACACTTGGTAGTAGTACTAGTAGCAGAATTAATATTTATAAAAAATTAAGTTAATGAAATGGACGTTTTGCTCATAACATGAAGATCACGGCTTTAGACGGCCTTGTTTGTAAGCTTGTGGTATTGACATTGTTTAGCGTAGAGAAGGTGAAATATCTTTTAAGTCTGTTTGGTTTTTCGTGGTGTACATATAAAATGATGCATCAGCCAACTCTTCTCTTTTTTCTTTTTTTTGGGGGGTTCTTTTTTACTCTCAAATTTGTTACGTTGCACTTACATGTTCTCACTCGGTAGAACCATCAAAAGTTGGCAGCAAACAAGATCGAATACGACTCGTCAATGAGCAAAACGTGATGAGAGTGACTGAGCAAACGATTTGGCTCTACTCGACCAATGCTTTTGTTAGTACATCAAGATTGAACCTTACAATGGTAAAGTAGCAGTGGAAGTTTCTTCTTGGAGCCCCTTGTTTTCCAATTATCTTCCAACCCTATCACAATTTGATCAGTTTTTCTGTGATGTATAGCAGACAAAAAGACAAATTGTTCTCGTACACGAAATGTGACAAAATTGCATATCATCTTGTGATGATTAGCATCTATTTTGCATCTATGATCCTGCGAGACCGGGAAGTTTTGATATGGGCGTAGAGGGACCAGAAACTGGGTATCCAGACTTTACAAACACACGTCTAAAATATTGAATCTACCCCTGTAAATTTAACGATTTGGTGGCATTTTTTATTTGAAAAGCTAGATGTTTATACAATTTGTGAAGCAGTGAAGATTCATATTCTGACAGGAGAGCTCCAAAACGGCTTGGGACCTATAAACTGCTACGCATTGTCTAAATGAATGGTTTGGTTTGGATTTATATGAGTATTAAAAGCATGTATATGTAAGAGAATCTTGGGATGATTATCTAGTGGGAATATCTAAATATTTGCATCTGGTTTTGTACCTCATCAAAAGCACCAAAAGCAGAAAGAGATAAGCAAAAGAAGAGGGAGGGATGCAATCTTGGATTATGCAGCAGTAGCATTCTTATAATATCTTATTTAAAACTTGACCTCAAATTGAATTCCCGGAAGAAGTTTGGCTATGAGCCAAAAATTCACCGTATACTATGGAATTTCACATGCAAAAGGATAAATCACTTCCATTTGACATGATAAAAAATCAAATAAATTAATAAGGCGTAATAGAAAATTTGTAAAACTTAAATTAATCTCATTTATGTAAATTGAGGGAATAGATAGTTTCATGAATCATATAAATTGATTTTGTAAAGGTATCACCGTACCAACTTTAAAAACAAATTCCTTGTCAATTCATAAAAAAAGTTATGTGTTAGATCAGATAATCCTAATGACTAAGTCCAAGATCATGCCTACAATCAAGCAATCTGATTTATTAAATATCTCATAGGATATTAGTGCTGTTAATATTGTAAATATTACCTTTACTTAAAATAGTGTAAATTAGTTGCATAGGATAAATTTTCCTAAGATTAAGTGGATCATATATTCTCATAGTCTTGTATATATATTACTGTATCTCATTCACCAAAGGTAATACACATAAAAATTATTCTTCTCAACTTTATATGGTATCAAAGCCTCAATCTCTTTCTTATTTTTCCTCTACTCTTCTGCTTCTTCTCTTACTGTCTGTATGGTTAGCGTCTTCAATAGGAAGAGACAGGACAAGATGAGATAGAAGAGGACGGAACAGAATAAGAATTGAAGACAGTGAGATGTTTGGTTGCAGTGAACAGGACAGAGAAAATTGTCTTTGTCCTGAGGACAGAATGTGTTTGGTTATAAGGGACAGAACACAAAATAGTGTTAATGACAAAAATACCCTTGTAGTATAATGAGAAGAGTTGATATAATTCATTTATTATTTTGTCATTGTATAAATATTTACATTACAATATTTAATTATGCTATTATCTACTTGTAACTGTAATAAAATTTCTATTATTATTATTATTATTATTAAAAATTTTATACCTATTATGACAACTATTTGTTAACGTTATTAATTTTAGTAAGATATATGTTATACAAAATTAGTTATGTTATTATAAGTAATATTATTATTGTGATTAATT
>JANZLX010000213.1:27272781-27282840 GCA_025531955.1 Erythroxylum orinocense
AGCTTTCTCTTGTACAATTAAAAATTCATTAAGGAGGATTGTATTCTTTAACACAAATATCATCTATAATAACCATATATGAGAACTTGATGAAATTCACAGGGCATTATGATAGGGATTCCTTTGTTTTTGGTTAGAGTTAGAAAATCACCCAGTAGCTTTCTTCACTTGATGAGCAGTTAAGTGAGCTTATAGAAAATTTATTTGGTGAGTTGCTAGATGTTATTAAAAGAGCAGGTTTGCATGTGAAATGAGGGGATAATTGAACTTGCATATTGCCTCGTTAATTGGTGACATATTATTTCATTGACATACTTTATTTTCAGAGGTAACCTGTACATTGACGTAGCTACATTATTTGCTTATACATCCCTATTTACCTATTGCTCTGTATCAGGTCATTGGATTTAACTAGTCACTTGGTATGAGAAAAGGAAAACAGAGGAAAACTTGAGACTCTAACCTTATATAAGTCACTTGCTCTGTATCAGGTCCTGCTCCTAGCAAACTGTATAATCAGGATCCAATACATGCAAGAAAACAGTATACAGAAGCATCAGGATCCAGAAAACGAGAGCTAGAGAGATACATTTATTCTAAATGCATATACAAGTAGTATACAAGTAGCAAAGAAGTTGCATTTTGTGTAATCATTGTAAAATCTAATTCAAAGAACTTACAACATTGTAAACTCATTTTCAAGATATAGCTAATAAGAAACCACTGTATAACTCGTGTATATCTTCCAGACCATGTACCTAATCCAAGGCACTCTAAGATGCAATTGATGCTCACATAACATCTACTCAAGCAAAGATACAAGATCTGTATTCTATGTCTTTTATTCAAAGAGGTTTTGTTGTAAAACCTAATTGTTCTTCACCTGACTCCTAGCAAAGAGATGCATTGGAGTCAAAGAGAAGCATGGATGCTGCATATAAAGAAAGGTGTAGAACAATGGAGAATCTTGGTATTAATTTTGGTACTGAGTTATCCTAAGCAATTCCCTTACTCTTGTTCTGAATAATGGAGAATCTTTTCCAATAGGAGTATATTGCTACTTGAAAATTGTTATTTTAGCCGTAAACTGAACTTAAGAGGTCATCTATTTTGGGTTTGAATATGATAGAATCAGACTTTTCGAATGCAGATCAGCAATGGTTTTTATTGGATTGTTAACAAAATTTATCTTCAAGTTTTGTTTCTTACTATACTATTGAAGTAGGTCTCTTTTATGACATTGGATGCTACAAACTTATAATTACCCTAAATTTATCGCATCCAAATTCGTTGAACTACTTACCTCAACCAACTCGTGAAGCAGTAGACGACAGAACCAACGATTCCAAGGGCGCCAGCAGGACCAACGATTCCAAGGGCGATTCCAATGATTCCAAGGGCGACAGAACCAACGACAGTAGACGACAGCAGGACGCCAACTCGTGAAGCAAGACAACGATTTCAAGGCCGGTGGCTCGACAGAAGATGAGAGACGGACGGTGGCTCGACAGAGAGGGAAGGTGGCTCGAGCTGGGAGAGGGCAGGTGGCTCCAGGGAGAGGGTAGGTGGCACGACGGAGAGCTAATTAAACATGGGAGAGAGACGGAGAGCTAAACGTGGCAGAGAGCTAAACGTGGGAGAGATCGAGCGGGAGCTGAAAATACAATGGTGGGCCAGCGGGAGAACGTTATTTACATGGCCTTTCCCGACGTCTAAGTTTCCACAACATCGGCTTATCGTTTTTTCGACGTCTAACTATCCAAACGACGCCTAACACTTGGTTTTTCCACGACGTCTCTATACAACGTCGTGGAATCTTGGCCCCTTTCGTGACATTCGGGAACACGTCACGAAAGCCTCATACATTTCGCGACATCTACTGGGAAGACGACGCGAAATGCGTCTTTTTCTTGTAGTGTTGTTCTCAAGTACATTATTTTGGATTTTTGTTCTATAAACTCTATACTTTTAGGTTAATTAACTATTTAGTAGCTAATGTCAAAAAAAAAAAAAAGTAGCTTAGAAAGGCAACTCTCCCTCTCTCCCCTTCTAACAAGAATACTTAAGAAACAGCACGAAAACTTGAAGCATGAAATATTGAAGAACGTAATGTAAACGTTTGTGTCATAATCATTTTTATTCCTTTAAACACATCAAAAATATAAGGGCGGGAAGACAAACTTACTAGAGGAGATATCATTGGTCAGAATCTGATCGACACACCGTTGCAACGTTCTCTTTTCTGCGTAGCAGTGAAATTTAGGGAGTATCTCAAGTTTAGAGTTTTGTGTGATAGTGTGTTGTAACGTTCTCCTCTATGTGTATCAATGTGTTGAGATATTCCATTTTAAATGTGAAACAGAGCGGTGGGGTACAATTGTGAGTAATAAATGGAGTTAAATATGCAAGTTCAGAGTTTTGTTGTCTCTATTCAAACAAAATCATATATGGAGCTCACTAACTACGTAAATTCGGAAATTAAGCTAGAGAACAAACTCAGTTTTAGACTTATTACGTACCTGCTCAATGGTTGTAAGTCATCGTGTACAAAAGAGAGGTAAGAAGTTAAGTCACAGTTGGGATTTAATGTAGGTGGAATGATTGGACAAAGACATACAGGCTCAATAATTTCATATGCAGACACATCTCCCCATCTAACTTTCTGTAAGTTTCTCATTTGTCTTCTGTTTCCTGATCTGGACTTGAAGAGTACATAAATATAGTGTAACCGTTCATTAAATTTTATATTTCCCTATATTTAGTTGAATATCTATATCATGCAACAGGAATATGATGTCTGGATGTCAAAGAAAATAGAATAACAGAGAAGTTGATGAGTTAAGACATGTTACTGTAGCATAATTGAAACTAAATTTGTAATTCATCATCAAGTTCTCTCTTATATTATTGTTGTCTTTTACTTCTCTTGTGTACGAGACTTGATTTAATCATTTAGATTATTTCCAATTTCCTTTGACGCGTGGTTAATTAGCAACATCTATATGTCAAAGTGGCAACTTTGAAAGCAGATATACACACACATATGTATATATATCGTTGTCGTCTTCTTCTTTTCCAACTTTAGCATCTCCATAACGCAACCTTAAATGGCTATACAAAGTTCATTAGCTGATGTTCTGATCAAGGTGACCATGTTCTTTTTGGTTCAAGCTTTGGCTTATCTCATTTTTTCCAGCTCGTCAAGCACCTTCTCCAAGACCAAGATGATATCTTTGGGCTTCGAACAAGCTCGTTCTGTTAGCATTCGTAGGATTCTGACTGCTATTTCAGACATTCGAGAGCCTTCACCATCACTGTCAATAAGGGGTTCAACTTCATGGTCATCATCTATCTAGGATAGTCCAGTATTTGATGATTAGAAAAATCCTGAAGGATCGATCTCCTTAGCTTTTTTCTAGCCTGCGAATCAATTATTTTTTCTTCCCTCTTTTCTATTTCTATTTCTATTTCGGAACTTATCTCAAATATATTTATTCTTTTTATTCAAATCGTTTGTATATGATGAATTGTAATCATATCTCTATCATAATTGATTTCAAAATTTACTACACTTCTCTTCCTTGGAGACTCTTTTAGCTATAGGCTTTTTCAGCTACAACTACATAAGTTTGTTACAGGGATAGTACCATCTTCCTTAACCATTCATGGATGCTCAAGTACACTATCTAAGCTTATTCTTTACAATGGATTTGTATGAAAAATGGAGTTGTAAACTTCACATAATTAACAACCATCAAGAAGAGATAATGATTAGCATAAAAAAGAGAAAGTATGATCACATGATGTTTTCCATACTATGATGCTTTCCATATTAGGAAAACTTGAAGCTATAAATAGAAAATAGTAACAAATTTAACAATAACATGAGTTGTTTCTGTGAATTTATCTGTCTCGGGTTCCAATTAAAGTTTGGACTGCAAGAATTCAAATAACAACAGTCATGTCTTCTAATTAAGATATTCTTAATACCATTTCACTATTCATATATTAATTATATAAAGCACATAAAAAATATTGAATGATCTTATAATTGGCTTTCGATAATATATAATTTCTATGTAGAATTGTATGTGTATGAATGCATTACCTTTACAGAGAAGGCTTTGGATCAAGTCTTTTAGTTCTAGGTCTAAATCTTCTGGGACTTGTAAAGGACACTGAACAATCTGTAATAGAAAAAGTTTTGACAGGTTTTTAAGCATAAAAAGGTAAGAACATAAAAGAAGAGGGCTTGAGAGCAAACTTAAAAGCTGAATCAACTTCACCTTATCATAAGTTTCAGGTAAACTATCTCCAAGGAAAGAGTAGGAGCCGACTACCAAGAAGTACAATGTAACACCTGCAGCCCACATATCAGTAGCTTTTCGGCCATAAACTGCACCTGCTGCAATACGATGACATTTTGTTATAGGATTATATGATTGTTTTCCTGGATTGAGAAACCTAAGGTTTTCCTGGATTGAGAAACCTAAGAGGGTGGTGTGAGTTGTTCTTATTCTTCTTCTTTGCGATCCATGTAAAGCCTAATCTTTTTGTCCCTCGAACTTTAGCTACAGTTTATATTACAAGTTCTATCTTCAGATTCCTATCCTCGATAAAATGCTTGCTTACATAAAACTAATGGAAAGCATGAAACGACCTGTTGCTTTTAAGGGAGAACTTTCATGACCTGCTATATATAGAAAAGTGAAAGAAAACATAATAACAGAGAAGTTAATGAATTATGAATATTGTTTCAATTTTGCTATGTTGCTACAGTAACATAGCAAAATTGAAACTAAATTTGTAATTCATCAACTTCTCTCTTATTGCTATTTTCTTTTACTTATCTTGTCTATGAGACCTAACTTAGGAGACGAAGATGATGGGAAGAGAAGGTGATGAAGATGTTAGTTTTTTTGGTGATTTCTAGTTGCAGAGAAAGTTTTGAACCCAAGTAACATCAAGAACTCAAAGGCCACAATCATCTTTTCGTATATTAAAGTTTAGCTGCTGGAGCAAAACACGTTTATATAGGATCTTTTTCATTTCCAACTGATTAGGTTCAATCCGTCAATCCAATCAGTTGATTGCTAAACATTTCCATCAGCAATTTGACATGATGAAATAGCCAAATACTTCTCACTCTACCGAAAAATGATTGATCAGTTATTTATCAAATAAGGCGTCATCAATTCACTGTTAGTTTATGTCCTAGTAGCCAATCATTTGGATGCAATTTGATGTATAACATTATTATTATTTATTAATAAAAATGTATTCTTTATCTTTTGTATTAAGTTAATTACATTTGATATTTTTTAACACTGAAGATAAAATCCCTATAGTTACTGTGTAATTAAAATTATGATAAAATCATAATTGTAATATTTAATTTACATTTACGTATTATTCCTAAATATTCGTAATTATTGTTTCATCAAAATGGGATATTGTTGAAATGGTAAAACTAGCATATATTATGTTTCTTTCTTATGAAGAAAGTAATTAATTTCATAAATTAAAGTATGAAGATACTTAAACTAATGTGTGGGTGATTATTAGAGAATAAGTCACTAAACTGACCTGACTATAAGAATCCCAAATGGAATATTACTTATGTGTCTATGAATTTTCTTATATTGATGCTTGTATAATTGTTTTTTAGACTTAAGATTACCAATGTATCTTGTGTGAGAATTACTGTGTTTTGATGCTACTTATGAATTATCCAAGGAAAATTCAGTCAATAGTACTTGGATGCAGTATGAACTATATAGAGATATTTCAGTAAGTCAATAAAGGGTTCGCCATTCTAAAGTAATTAGAAAGAATATTCTATTATTCTTGATTGGCCAAAGTAAATTGACATTTGAAAAAGGCATTTTCAAATTTCAATTATAAATTAATAACTAATTAGTAAGAATGAACATGATTGAACCAAAAGAGTAGACATTATATCAATACTTTGTCCAATTGAAATATTGGATGACAAAATGATTAAATTATACATCATAATCATATGTAGACATGTTAAGTCAAACCACTTTGGCATCCCTGACATTTGGGTAGTCATGACATGTTACTAGACATTAATCTTGACCTATGATTATAAATTTTTTAATTGAAGAATTAAAGATAGTTTTAATTTATCTAATTCTAGTTATGAATTATAATTATAATTTATGATCATTGTCAATATATTAGGAATCTAATGGGTCACACATTAAAGAAGAATTTGTGAAAAAATCAATTTAATTAAGTTGAGCTTAATTATAAAGTTTGAGAAACTTTAAGGATCAAATATGAGATATTTGATTTATTAAAATTAAATTATTTTGATTTTGATTATAATTAAAAATTTTAATTTTAATGAAATTAACAAATCCCTAATGATTTTTCTATTAATAGGAAGAACAAACAAAGAAGCAAGCACTTCTTGTTCTTCCTTTCAAAAATTGTGAAATTCCTTTGGTGGATATTATTAGAAGTTAGATGATTTAACAGCCTGTAGTTGACACAGTGAAGAATTTGTTCAAAAATTTCAACTGGAAACACGAATTAGGTATGATTCATACTCTATAATTCATCTTTTTATTCAAGTTTTATAATTATCGAGATCCGATTAGAATCCATAAAAATTTTATTTTTTACTGTTCCCGTGATTCGATCACGGTTGGATTTCAACATTCACGTCAATCCAAAACACTACTTTGTTACTTTCATGTGAGGGCACAACCAAATCCTCACACTCTTTGAAGCAATTGAATGTGTTTGTATACGTGCGTGTGAGAGAGAGAGAGATAACAACGTGTTTTGAAGTTTGAACTACGCAAACATTATGGAAAAAAGGTGGCTTTGATTGGCAATCAGCTGATTGCATGAGCTGTTAGCTGATTCTATCAGCTATTAGTTGATAACTGATTCTATCAGCTGATTTGATCAGCGAATTGCATTAGCTGTTTATCAATTAATGTTTGGTAAAATTAGATATTTAGTATTAGTGGTTTATGTATAAAATGACTTATGAGAACACGACTTAAAAAAAATTATAAGGGTATGAATATTATATATCTTAGTATTTCGTTGAATATTCTTATAGAAATTTAGATTTTAGATATTTAATTCTACAAAATTAAGTTTATAACTCTAATAAAAAATATAGAATATATAATAATAACAACAACAACAATAATAATAATAATAATACAACGTTAAATTTTTTTATTAATATGAATGATGTAGTGAGCTACATCATATTAGTATTTTCATATAATATATATGAATTTTATTATTTAATAAATTAAAAATAACTTATAAGGATATGACTTAAAAAAATTATAAGGTCATGATTAAATATTTAATTTTACAAAAATTAAAATTTTGACAATAATAAAATAGATTAAAAAATAAATCTTACAAAAAACACTTACAAATGTTTCGTGCATAATTCATAAGCATAATTACATGGTGCGATGCATGGCGCTATTTATAATAATTAATTTTGCTACAGTGTCATACATCAATTATGCATGGCACTCGAAGCATAATCAATAATAATTCAATTATGCCACACTATAGTATAATTAATTAATTGTAATTAGGCATAAATTGACTTGCAAAAATTAATTAATGTAGAGTAGTTTTTCACTTGCACGTAATCAGCTAAATATAAAAAACGGGGCTATTGTGTTATTTTTTAAAATTCAGCTGTTTGAGATAAATCTATTACTTATTCATCTTTTTATAAAACAAGAATTTCAGGTGTTTGAAATGTTCAAACAGCTGAAAAACCTTATTCAAAATGTAGCCGATCCCTTGTTCACCAAGCGCAGCCAAAGCATGTGCTAATGTTATAAACATTTTATAGAGTTTTGTAGTTGCAATGTTCTTTTGAGCGTAGCGGGCCACGGTGACGAAAGTTTGAGCTATCGACTCCATTCATTGATAAGTCTAGTCCTGAGCAACAACTGGAGTTTTGAGTACACCCATGTTGGGTAACTCGCTAACACTCCGTATCCATTATCCATCTTCCTTGACGTAAGTAGCCCCAAAAGTTCTCTGATAACCTATAGTATTCTGTATTTCAACCTTAAACTCGTAATTTTTAGAAAGGATGAAGCATAACAAATGGAAAGGCAGAGCTATTCTGTTCTAGTAAGTAGTCATTATGATAACCTTAATGCCCAGCTCTTTTTGTTAAAAATAGATAGTACCCAGGTGGCTGGGTACTATGAAGGATTTTAATTGAGTTTGGTTTTTAAGTTTACATGGTTTTCTTTGGGTTTTATAGAATCAATTGCTACGAAATTTAATAAAAACCTAAATGACGAAATACGACTCTTGAAAAGCACCCAACCAATTAGCCAAGTCCGATCCCAGTTCTTAATTAAAGATTGGGCGTTAAACAAATTTCTGAAGCCCACTTCCAAAGGCCTTGGAATATAAACAAGGAAGTTAATCTTCGTTGAACATCAAATAGATATTAGTTTCAGATAAATAAGTAAAGATTAAAGAAAAGAACTTTTTATAGTTTTAGAAGAATATTGTTTTTGTTGGGATAAAATTTGAAGAGAAATGGTGCTTTTACAAGCCTCAATTGAACGGAAGTCTACTAAGTGACAAACAAAAAGCATCTCCGATAAACTTGGTGCTTAAAAGTTCAGACTCAATTAACCAACAAAAAGTAGGTTAAGTGCTATGTAACGCACTTAAGCAAACGATAATAAAACTGGATATCAAATGTCAATAAAGCCGTCTCTTGCCTAATAAGGCACAAGGAAGAGGCTACATCTATATGGGGCCACTGCAAATAAATAATTCAGACGACCTACCTACCCAAGGGGGGCAAATTGAAATAAATAGGTGGTGGTGTAAGGGACGATGGTCGTCTCTTGTTATTTCTATTTAGTGTGTGCCACAAGAAAGATATTATGGTATTGACCCTGTTAGACCTTTGAGTAGTGAGAAAAGTGATGAAATAATAACTTGCACGGGTCTGTGTCTTACCCATGTTCCACAACACACCTACGTGTCTTGCAACTATGTTCAACTGACTAGGAAGCATTGTTAATCATTATAGAATATGATCTTAACATATGACACTATAATCGGCTCGCGTTAATGGAAAAGTTTAGGATTTAATTTCCAAATCAAATCACCTCAGTGTAAAAGCTAGTCTAACACCAGTTCTCAGAATAATCATTCTAAGGGTGGGCTGAATTACAAATTTAATTTCCTTAAAATTCTTTTATGTTATTCTATCTTATAAGTACTCTTATTAGGGTTCTTTATGAAAGACTTGGTAGGACTTAGTTCTAGCATTTCTTACCATCAATCAGGGATTTCGAGCATGATCGGAGGAGATTGTGACAACTTCTTTAGTTATTTCTTTCTTTCCTTTCTTTCTTTTATATTAAGATAGATTTGTTTTAGTTTTAATTTCATTGTGTTTAGTAGATAAATAACCTAGTGATAAACTATTAAATTATTAATGCATGATTTGGTTGTCTATTAGATGTATTTATTGAATTTATTCTTAATTGTTGAGTTTGTGATTGGTCATCATAGATTCATTCTCATGGACTGTTTAAAGGATTGAGAGGTAAAGTAAAATCCATATACTATAAGAATAAATACCTTAAATCTGGCGAACATAAGTATCATAGACTATTATGATAACAAAACAATTAATTAGGCTGAATGATTTTAATTACATTAAATTACACATCCAAATGTGGTAATTACTTACTTAAATATATATACCTATGTGCCTCAAGAGTAGGGATGACAATTGTACCCGAACCTGATGGGTATCCAATAAAATTACCCGAACGGGGACAGGTATGGGGAGCAAATTTTTACCCGTGGAGCGGGTATGGGGGGTTAACAAAAATACCCGTCGGGTATGGGGCGGGTATAGGGATACCACCCCCATACCCGTTTACCCGTTATACAGTAATTACAATTTTGCCATTATATATATATACATACTTATATACCCGTTATATTATATTATATTATATTATATATATATATATATATATATATGTATATATA
>JANZLX010000213.1:27301529-27311931 GCA_025531955.1 Erythroxylum orinocense
AGGGGGAGAAAGGCCAAAATAAGAAAGATAGGCGGAGAAAGGATAGAAAGGTAAGAGATAAGAAGAGAAGAGAAGAACGGGAGAAGAAGAAGAGAAATGTATTGAGGTAATCAAGGTATGTTCTTGTTTTAATTTCATTCGGCAAGATTTTTTTTTCAAATTGTATACAGTTATATTGTATATCGTATTAATAAAACTTTCTTTCTAAATACTTTGATTATTTGTTATCATTATAAAAAGGGGAGATTGTGAAGCAAAAATAAGACGATTAATGATTTTGATGGAAGTCAAACAATAATAATATTAGAAAGCGATGCATCATTTCGGTAAGGCCGAACAAAACTAAGACGAAGCTGTAGAAGCCAAAATGAGACAAAGCAGGGAAAGCCAAACTAAGACGGAAGCACAAGCGAAGAAAAAATAAGACGAAGCGTGGAGACAAAAGGAAGAGAAAGTCGAAACTAAGATAAAGGGGAAACGAAGACGAAGCGGGTGATTTTAGAAAAGCGTTTCTTATATTAAGATACAAAAGTTCAAGTGAAACAAAAATAAGACGAACCGCGGAGACAAAAATAAGACGAAGCGTGGAGAGAAAAGTAAGGGGAAGTGGAAACTCGAGTTAATATGTTCCTTCCTAGTTTTGTCCAATTCATCTAATTAGCATATAGTCTTTACTAATGACATGCTGAAAGGATCATCCTTTTTTAGTCTTTTCTATTTTCACTATTGATCTTAAAACTTCGTCTTACTTTTATCGTCTTAAAACGTTTTATCGGCTTAAAACTTCGTCTTACTTCTATCGTCTTAAAACTTCATCTCACTTTTATCGTCTTAGTTTCCTTCCAGAACAGACGAATCACACAGAAAAAAGTAAGATGAAGAGCACACGAAGCGGAAACTAAGACGAAGCGGTTGAATGTAGAAAAGCGTTTCTTCTATTAAGATAATCATTATGTCAATAAAAACCACATAATGCTATAATGCTATATGATATTAATCTTTGATTATACATCTATTAAATGCGGAGATAAAAATAAGACAAAGCGCAGAGACAAAAGTCAAAGGATGTGCAAACTAAGACGAAGCAGTTGACTTTAGAAAAAGTGAGACGAAGCGGAGAAATAAAAATAAGACGAAGCATGGAGACAAAAGTAAAACGAAGTGCACAGATAAAAGTAAGACGAAGCAAAAACTACGACGAAACAGAAATTAAGACGAACCGATTAAATATAGAAAAACGTTTCTTCTATTAAGATAATTATTACATCAATAAAATTCATATTATGCTACATAATATTAATCTTTGATTATGTAGCAGTAAGGTATCTGGAATCCAACTTTATTTCTTTGACACTGATGAAGAACTATAAAAAAGGATCAGCAGTTCTGATAAACTTCGTGAAAATACATTGATGCTCATTATGACAATTCTTCAAGATAACCCTTATGCTAGGTTCTTTCGAAGTCTTAAAGATATTCCATCGCTTGAAAATTAGGAAATTGTTCTCTGATGTTATCCTGCTCTTGATCAACGCGTTTAAGAACAACATGATAAGTCTCCTCATTTCCAAGTCTACATTAACTCAGGTCGGGGTTATACAATTCAATCTTATTATGCATGCTATGACCCGCTTCAATATCCACTTTATTTTCGCGGGCTGAATCAGGATGATGTCATGGCATTAAGCGGTTACCACAGCTGTAGCGAAACAAAAGCAAAAACAAGAAATTATCAATCATTATTGCAAGAAGCAAGAAAAAAGTGCAGAGAAACAAAAGCAAAAACGAGAAGTTAACAAAACTGGAGAGAAACTCCAAATGTTGAAGAAATCCGTAGGCCATCTGTACACACAATAAAACGTGGATGAAAGTCAAAGGAAAAAACGCAAAGAAACAGCTGGAGAGAAACAAAAGCAAAAACGAGAACTTACCACAGCTGCAGAGTAACAACCCTTATGCTAGGTTCACCAGTTTTGATAAACTTCGTGAAAATACATTGAAGCTCATCATGAAAATTCTTCAAGATAACCCTTATGTTAGGTTCTTTCGAAGTCTTAAAGATATTCCATCGCTTGAAAATCAGGAAATTGTTCTGTGATGTTATCCTGCTCTTGATCAACGCGTTTATAATCTTCCTATTGTATCACAAGTAGCCGCGATATGAACAAAAAGTTGGATGAAAGTAGAAGGAAAAAAAAAACGGAAACACAAAAAGGGTTTAAAAATCAAGCAAAACGTAAAGGCAAAAAAGGAAAATAAAAATGAGAGATGAGCAGAGGAAGGCAAGGGTGGAGAGCTAAAGGAAGAGAGAGAAAGCTTTGCGGAACTCTATGTAAAAGAAATGAATGAATGGAAGAGGGAGAGTAATAATAAAGGCACGACATTCAATGAACAGATATAAGCTGTTAGATTAAGCGAACGAGCGGGATGGATTGGAAGATACAATATTCAATGAACAGATAGTAAAAATAAAGACACAACATTCAATGAACAGATATAAACCGTCAGATTAAATGGACGAGCGGGATGAATCGGAAGATACAACATTCAATGAACAAATATAAACCGTCAGATTAAATGAACGAGCGAGATGGATTGCGTGGTCGTCCATCTCAACTCGTCCTTAGTATGTATACTTAATAAAAGTGCTGTTTTTAAGAAACCAAAAATATGTGAGGATAATATTGGGCCCATTTAATTGATGCGGTGATTAAAATATATATTTAGTATTTTTCGGTTTCCCGGTGAGATGAACTACTTTCTGTAATATCATTTTCAATGTCTAATTAATGCCATTTTGGGTATCAACAAATCTCTGACAACTTTAGTGAATCAGTTGTAGCTGTGGGACATGGCTTATGGTCCAGTTTAAGTTTAATACATGCTCGTGGATGCAGATTTAGCTATTTTTAACACAAAGGACGTCTCTTTTCCGAAGTCAGGTTTTGCTGCTTCTTAGCTTTACAAAGTCACCACATCTCTTTAGTATCATTAAATTATAATTTCCATTGCAGTTCTTTTCTTTTTAACAGATAGAAACTTAGAATAGGTCAATGAAGAGTGAAAGCACATTGCAAGGAAATGATGTTTCAGAAAGAGTATGGGACAGTACAAGAGGATGAGAATTGATGATTTTCAGCTTGTAACCTAATGGGTTGGACTAACTAGAAAGTGACATTTACCATCTCATACTCATATTCATCAACGGTAAGTAACCAACTATATATTCCATTATCCATGCTGCAACTTTTCCGAACATTCCTAGTTCGTCGCGTACAACCTTTCACTTCTGTTATAAAAAATGTGTATACTTCTCCATTTATAGCCCAATTGAGCGTCTAGATATTATAACTAGTTCTAATACTATTAGAGGCTGTGTGGGCGCAGGCGCGTGTTTATAGATATGATACGTACGAGGTTTGCTAAGAAGGGTAAAAGTAAAACCCAAGCCTAGGGATTTTGCTTTTGCTACGTTAGAGTGGGGACCTCATATCTATTTAGGTGATTGGGGATACTTCACAGGCGTAGGTGGACAATAAAAGTGAGCAACTTTTGGCCAAGTGAAATCCGAAGTTTGTGATTTAGATGACCTGTGTGCCAAATGTATGCAATGAAAAGATGAGAAAAAGGAGTTGGATTTGTAGCATTGCAAACGCACTTCTCTTGTTGTCAAAAGGGTGTCAAGGTGGACATCAATTTCTGAAAGATTATTATGTGTAGGATGGACAAGGACTCTTATTATAGTTTAATCATACCACAAAGTTTTTCTTATATTTAAAATTGGAATCTAATCATTTATATTGTTTATTTGAAGTTAAAAAAAAACCTTTTAAGTATTTCATATTTGAATTGATTAAAATAAAACAAATATGAAAGGTAGGGAGAGAAATTTAAATGGCTACGCAATCTAGCGAGGAAGATAGATTAAAGCGTGGGGGCGAATCTTCTCCTCTGGCCTATGTGCAGGTGCAGGGTGGCCAGCGCACACGTGCACTCTTTTGACAATTACTTGGAAGTTAACAACTCAATTATTTATATTTATATGAAATATTTTCAGACTATTATTAATTACATAGAAATAAATCCAATCCCAAGTCGTTGCCGTGTTTGACCTCAAAACCGTTACTTTTATGACCAAATAACACCCAACGCTCTTTCTTTCTACATTTTTCTTAATATTGCATTTCCCTCCAACCCATCAAACTATAGATTATCACAAATCAATTTTAGTTTCATACAACAACTTCTCTTCCATTTCGTTTTCCTTTTTGGAAGAAAATATCTACTGGGTACATATTCAACCTCGCTCACTTTCTCTCTCTGTTTTCTGGTTGGATTCGATTTCGTTTCCGGGAGACTTGAAGATGAGAGGTGTTAACAGAGAGTCCACCACGCTAGATACGATAAACGCCGCCGCTACTGCGATCGCGTCCGCAGAGAATCGTGCGACGCAAGCTGGGGTTCAGGTGGTTATAATTGTTCTTGATCTGCTTTCAATTTTTTTCATTGGTTTCTTTGTGTGTTTTTATTTTAAAAACTTATACAGAAGGCAGACTATTTTCTTTTGGTTGTCTCTCTCGTCACCAATATGATCAAGTGGGAAAAAGGACTTTAATAAGGGATTTAGAAAAGGGATCAGATGTTATCTAGAGTTCGTTTCTTGCTTAGATAATCTGAGTTTAGATGGAGAATACAAGTTGAAGATTCGGGTAAAAGGGATTCGATTATTTGAGTGGTGTGTCAGGGAGATAGTGAAAAGAGCAAAGATGTTTTAGTGATGGCTTTCTGACATGTTATTAAATTAGTGGATGCAATAAGTAGGGATAAGCTTGCTTATGGGAAATGGTGCTTGGTGCTCAATAAAACTGAGAATGAGTTAATATGCAAATCCTCTGTTTTTTTGGATTTGCATATTATATGCGAATCCTCTGGATTTTTCGATGTTGGATTTTAAGTTTTATTTTGAGAATGAAATGAAATGAAATATTATTTTATTATTTAAGAAAAGAGTTTATAATGAACTGAAAAGAAAAGAAACAAGACGGAAGATGAAAGTTTTATATTACATATTATTCTATCTTGTAAAAATGAGAAACTTTTGATTTGAAAGATTTAAGATGAAATGTAAAATGATAAACAAATTTTTACTATATTATATTATAAATCTTTCTTTTAAACAACATTTTATTATATTATATTATAAACACTCATATCTCTCTCAAATAATAATTTTCTAATATTTTATTCATTTACATTTCATTCTATTATAAAATCGTTTCATTTTATTAAAAACTTTACGTTCAATTAAACATAGCCTTAAAGTTAGGAACTTATTTCTGATAGTATTGGACATGTTAGTTAAGAGTTAGAGATTTTTGTGCTATTAGTTCGATTCCTGCCCCACCGACCAAAATTAGAGGAGACTTGTGGTGATTTCTGCACTAGACCAATGAGTTTGGCTTAGATTAGTTACTACTTTTATTCCCAAGTGTATAGCAAGAGTTCATCTTGTCCTTCCATGCCTTAATTAGTACGAGTAATGATTCCTTTGTGTTCATAAAGGTGAGTGTGCTGGTTTTGGCTGCAGCATAATTGAAGTGTGTTCAATACCCATACGATTTGACATAGGTCTTGTTCCTATGCTTAGATATGGTTGCGGCATATATTTAAGAATGCTGCTAATTTGCACATTTCTTTATATTTTGGTCCATTTACTTGCAAATTGACTTCTTGTGGTTGCTCTGAAAGAGATATAATGTGATCTATTGTTGTCCAATTATTTTCTATTTGCAGAAGAGAAGATGGGGCAGCTGCTGGAGTGTTTATTCTTGTTTTGGATATCACAGACACAGGAAGCGGATTGGGCATGCTGTTCTTGGTCCTGAAACATCAAGTTCCGGAAATAATGATCAGACTGAAAATCCTACCCAAGCAACTGTTACTCTACTCCCCTTTGTTGCACCTCCCTCCTCTCCCGTTTCTTTCCTGCAATCTGAACCTCCTTCTGGGATACAATCACCAGCTGGTTTACTGTCGATTTCTGCCAATATGTACTCTCCTAGTGGTCCTGCTTCCATTTTTGCCATTGGCCCTTATGCCCACGAAACTCAGTTAGTCTCACCACCTGCTTTCTCAACGTTCAATACTGAACCATCAACTGCTCCTTTCACCCCTCCTCCAGAATCTGTCCACTTGACTACACCTTCTTCACCTGAAGTACCTTTTGCCCAGTTACTTGACCCAGGCCTTCGAGGTGGTGAAGTGGGTCTTAGGTTCCCACTGGGTAACTATGAATTTCAATCTTATCAGCTTTATCCTGGAAGCCCAGTAGGCCATCTGATTTCACCTCGTTCCGGCATTTCAGGTTCTGGTACTTCATCACCTTTACCTGACAGTGAGCTTACCTCTGGTGGTCCTCACTTTATCAAGTTCCAACTGGGTGATCCTCCACAGCTGTTGAATCTTGACAAGCTCCCCACCCATGAGTGGGGATTATGTCAAGGTTCGGGAATCTTGAACCCGAATGCTGCAAGGCCTTGCAACTTTCTTCTGGATCACCAGTCTCCTGATGTTGCGTCGCATCCACAATTCGACAGTAAACCTGGAAGCAACCAAGTTGTTAATCACAGAGTCTCTTTTGAACTAAATGACGAAGATGTATTAAGATCAGTTGAACATAAACCAGCACATTTTGTTAAAGTTGTATCAGCATCTCGGGAAAGTGGAAGTCCAGGTCAAAAGGATGTAACTTCTAATCAACTGGAAAATGATTGCAAGTGCCGTGTTGGTGAAACATCTTATGATGCACCAGAAACACCTCCAGTGGATGGGGAAAAGGCACAAGGGCATAAGAAGCATCAATCTATTACCCTCGGCTCCATTAAAGAATTCAACTTTGACAATGGCAATGGAGGAGATTCTCTTAGAACCAAAATTGAGTCCGACTGGTGGGCAAATGGCAATGTTGTTGGAAACGATGACACTGACGCTAAGAATTGGTCCTTCTTCCCTCTGATTCAGTCAGATGTAAGATAGTGAATTACATGCCTTGTAACTTCCACTTTTGTGGAGCAATGTAGGATTTTTCGTTAGCAGACTACAAAAATTGCAGTCATTAAAGCCAATAGGACCGAAAACAACTTGTTTACTGGAAGCACTCCTAACTGACCCTCAACTGAAGGCTGTTTTTGTGTCCTTCGTGACTTGAAAACAGGGAAAATGACTACGTTTTTACAAAGGTTGTATGAATAATGTGTAAGATTCTGTCTATTATACGCAGAAATGTGAAGGAACTGTATTTCTTGCACTGAATTGTTCCTGATACTCTCATGTGTAATATAGATGATGAATTGAGGCAGTTACACCCATGATGCCACTAAGAATGGCAATGAGCTTTTGATATGTCAATTTGGAACTTGTGGCAATGAATATATATGATTGCTGTTTCAGCGTTTGTGTGATTATTTGAAATCTGGGGATGGAAGTTGATTTTGGGACCTTAGATCATAAATAAAATTGGCACATGCTCCAACCAACTACACGGAAAATACTTATGCTTTGTGGTTCGGTGTTGGTGGCCATCTGTTGTCAGCTATAATAAGAATATATAAGAATGTTAAATTTCGTAATGCCAAATATTTCAGTTAATTTTTTTTGGTGCAATCAAATGTTTCATTTATAATATGACGAAAAAAGTTCCCTCCGTCTTAATATTTTTTTTCCTTACGGGAAACTTTGGATTGGTCAGATAAATAGCATTTATAGCTCCAAAGTCGTACTAATCACAAATAGCTTGAGGATGAGTTCCTTGCAAAAAATTTAATCAAGGATGTTTCCCAGAAAAGTCTATATAACAAGTATTATTATATTGTAAAGAGTATAAATCTCTCATTATTTCAAAATGTATTTGATTAGCAAGATGACTTTTAGAAAGGCTTTCAGTCATGATACTTTTCTGTATCTGAGATTTGCGAGTAGTGTCAGGTCGTAAGGAAATAACATCAAAAGTCACAACCTTTGGCTGAATTGGATGATGTATAGGAGAAGATCCAGTAGATTCGGAATCTTCAGCTATCTTGATTTTGTTAAGCAACTTGTACAATTTTTGCTCAGAATAATTGTAGTGATTTATCTTTGCTTGCCATACATGGCAAAAAAGAGAAAAGTAATTCAACTACTTCCTTAGATATTGAGGGAAAATTTGCAATATCTGACACATCTTTAATATGTGCTTGACAAGTATCGATATCTTTAGACATTTGGTCTAATAAATCAAATATCCCTTCTTTGGGGTTAACAAACTTTGCTTAAAAACCCTCCAAGGATATTATAGTTAGAATTGATAATTTCAATACCAAAAACATATTCTGTTAATAAAGTTTGCCATTTTATATAAATTTTACTTGAGTCTTATTTGTTCTTAATAAAAATCTTTTTGGTGGTAGGAAATAATAAAAATTTTGACAGCTTTTTACTATCGCCAATAATTCTTTTTCATTTATATAATATTGTTGTTGAGTATTAGTAAATGTTCTTGAGGTATTCCTATGGAGGGATTCATGCACTTTAATATTAGCATCATCATAATCTTTTTTTTAAAAAAAAAACTCCACTCCATACATGGTCAGAAGCATTAGTTTCAAGAATTAAGTCATCATTATCAAAACGTAGAGAAAGCTATGGTAAAGTAATACATAGAATTTTAATTTTCTTTACCTGTTTAATTAGATAAGGTTAAAATTTAAATCTTTAATTTTTCTTTAAAAGTAGTTGAAAAGGTTTCCGTATTTTAACAAAGTTATGAATAAAAGAGAAAGCATAATTTAATACACCTAAAAAACTTTGAACTTGTTTTTATCTTGTAACTTATCAAGGAATTGTCAACACTTTCCAAGAATATAGGGTTGAAGTTTAACTCCTTTGTCATATATTTCCATTCTAAGAAACCCTATTTCAATTTGACATGTCTTAGCCTTTTTCTCAAAATGTGCCATGTTGTTCACGTAAATCTGCAAATATATGGGGATGTATAATATGTTGAGAAACATTATTGCTAGCTATTAAAATATCATCCACATATGATATTTAAAGATATTATCTATTTTTCTTTTAAATATTTGTGTAAAACCCCGAACTTTTCTTTTAATTGAATATAAAATTTATTTTTAGTGAATAGTATTTTCAGTTGAATAGTTATATTTAGGGGACTCAATCCTGAAATATTGAAAAATATCCAAAATAAATATTAGAGTTTAATAATACTAAAATGGATTGAAAATAAGATTGATCGGATGAAATTCGGGAGTTCCAAAAGTTTAGGACTAAAATGACCTTTTTAGAAATAATGGGTATTAATGATTTTAAACCCAATAAAATTTTTTAAAGCATCCAATCAATACGTATTGACCCTAATTAGAGTATTTCACATTCAATTTGATAATAAGACGGTTATGGAATATTTTCAAAGTTTAACTCGGTCAGTTGGTGAATTAAATTCATTAAAGGTCAATTTGATCTTTTCGTGTACAATAGTGTGAGTGGATTAGTGAGCACACCTAATGACCAATTAAATGTCTTCTTAAGAATTAAGCATCATTAATTAAATGAATGGTGACTCATTAGAGACAAACAATAGGAAAGTGATATGTGTAAAGCATTAAAGAGTATAAAAAGCAAGACTTCAGATAAATTGTTTCATTTTTTAGAGAGTAGCCCTGAGATAACCATGAGACAAAAAACACAAAAGAAGAAAAGAAGAACCACCAAGGAGAACGTCAACCAAGCTTGAGAGGAAGATGTATGCAACCATTTTTCATAGGTTTTGAGTTGTATTTGAAGAGATCTTGGTCAAACCTAAGTGTTCACCAATTACCAAAAAGATTGAAGGAGAAAGTGGTAAATTTTTCTAGCTTAAGCATTTAGATTTGTGGGTTTTGAATTGCGATGGAGTCAAGGTTGAAATTAAGAAAACAAATCAAGAAATCAAGCTTGAAAGAATTGGTAAGGTAAGGGTGATTAGGTTTTTTAGCGTGATTTGATCCAAAATATTATTTTTATGTTTTATGATGTTCATAGCATTGATTTGATGCTAATGAAGTAAAAAATGAAAATGAAATTGAAATTGATTGGTAGCTTAGATGATGAATTTGGAAAAGTTTAATGTAAAATTTGTTAAGTTTAGCCTTAAGGGCTTTTTTCGTATAAAAGTAGGGTTAGGATGTAATGACCATGTGAATGTGATTATGGATGCTTATTAAGTGTATCTCTCAAATTGGAATTATTAAATGAAGTGTTATGTTATTGTTTGGAAAAATTAGTATATCAAGTGTGTTGGACCCCGATCCTTGATTGAAATGTAAAAACTTTGAAATGAAATTAAATAAGGAAATCAGTGTTGTATTTG